>NC_069420.1:51468969-51516961 GCF_026875155.1 Cherax quadricarinatus | reverse complement strand
AGAAAGGTTTGAGAGCCAGAGCAAAGGGACCCCTGCCCAGAGAGTAAGTTATACAAGAGTGTGAGAGCCAGAGCACAGAGGGACTCCTGCCCAGAGAGTAAGTTATACAAGAGTGTGAGAGCCAGAGCACAGAGGGACTCCTGCCCAGAGAGTAAGTTATACAAGAGTGTGAGAGCCAGAGCACAGAGGGACTCCTGCCCAGAGAGTAAGTTATACAAGAGTGTGAGAGCCAGAGCACAGAGGGACTCCTGCCCAGAGAAGTAAATAAAATAATGTTAGACAAAAACATTACAAGGTTTCACATTGCAGCATTTCGCTAATTCAGCGGTTTTAAGTCATAACCATTCTTCATATATTCTCACTACCTGCAATACATTATATTATATATATATATATTATATTATTTATATATATATTATATATATTATATATTATATATATATATATATATATATATATATATATATATATATATTTATATTTATAGAAAATGTTAAAAGCAGGTGGGGATATAGTTTTGGAGTGGTTGGTGCAATTATTTAATAAATGTATGGAGAGGGTAAGGTACCTAGGGATTGGCAGAGAGCATGCATAGTTCTTTTGTGTAAAGGCAAAGGGGATAAAAGAGAGTGCAAAAATTATAGGGGGATAAGTCTGTTGAGTGTACCTGGTAAAGTGTATGTAGAGTTATAATTGAAAGAATTAAGAATAAGACGGAGAATGGATAGCAGATGAACAGGAGGCTTTAGGAAGGTAGGGGGTGTGTGGACCAGGTGTTTACAGTGAAACATATAAGTAAACAGTGTTTAGATAAGGCTAAAGAGGTTTTTGTGGCATTTATGGATTTGGAAAATGCGTATGACAGGGTGGATAAGGAGACAATGTGGCAGATGTTGCAGGTGTATGGTATAGGAGGTAGGTTACTGAAAGCAGTGAAGAGTTTTGCGAGGATAGTGATGCTCAAGTTAGAGTATGTAGGAAAGATGAGATTATTTCCCAGTAAAGTATGGCTTAGACAAGGATGTGTGATGTCACCGTGGTTGTTTAATACTATTCATAGATGGGGTTGTAAGAGAAGTAAATGCGAGGGTCTTGGCAAGAGGCGTGGAGTTAAAAGGTATCAAACAAAGTGGGAGTTGTCAGCTGCTCTTTGCTGATGACACTGTGTTTTGGGAGTTCTGAGAGAGTTGCAGGGTTGGTGGATGAATTGGTAGGGTGTGCAAAAGAACAAAATTAAAAGTGAATACAGGAAAGAGTAAGGTTATGAGGATAACAAAAAGATTAGATGATGAAAGATTGGATATCAGATTGGAGGGAGAGAGTATGGAGGAGGCGAATGTATTCAGATATTTGGGAGTGGATGTGTCAGCGGATGGGTCTATGAAAGATGAGGTGAATCATAGAAACTGATGGAGGGGAAAAGGGTGAGACGGTGCACTTAGGAGTCTGCGGAGACAAGAGCTTTGTCCTTGGAGGCAAAGAGGGGAATGTATGAGAGAATAGTTTTACCAGCGCTCTTATGTGGGTGTGAAGCATGGGTGATGAATGTTGCAGCGAGGAGAGGCTGGAGGCAGTGGAGATGTCATGTCTGAGGGCAATGTGTGGTGTGAATATAATGCAGAGAATTCGTAGTTTGGAAGTTAGGAGGAGGTGAGGGATTACCAAAACTGTAGTCCAGAGGGCTGAGGACGGGTTGTTGAGGTGGTTCGGACATGTAGAGAGAATGGAGCGAAAGAGAATGACTTCAAGAGTGTATCAGTCTGTAATGGAAGGAAGGCAGGGTAGGGGTCGGCCTAGGAAAGGTTGGAGGGAGGAGATAAAGGAGGTTTTGTGTGCGAGGGGCTTGGACTTCCAGCGGGCATGCGTGAGCGTGTTTGATAGGAATGAATGGAGACAAATGGTTTTTAATACTTGACGTGCTGTTGGAGTGTGAGCAAAGTAACATTTATGGAGGGATTCAGGGAAACCGGCAGGCCGGACTTGAGTCCTGGAGATGGGACGTACAGTGCTTGCACTCTGAAGGAGGGGTGTTAATGTTGCAGTTTAAAAACTGTAGTGTAAAGCATCCTTCTGGCAAGACAGTGACGGAGTGAATGATGGTGAAAGTTTTTCTTTTTCGGGCCACCCTGCCTTGGTGGGAATCGGCCAGTGTGTTAATAAAATAATAATAATAATAATAATAATAATAATAATATATATATATTATATATTAATATATATATTATATATATATATATATATATATATATATATTATATATATATATATTATTTATTTTATTTATATATATTTAACACATCGGCCGTCTCCCATCACTCATACGTAATCATTGTGTTTGCAGAGGCTCTCAGATGCAACAGATTACACGTCCCTCCAAACAGCCAATATCCCAAACCCCTCCTTGAAAGTGCAGGCATTGTACTTCCCATTTCCAGGACTCAAGTCCGGCTATCCGGTTTCCCTGAATCCAGTCACAACAGCTTGTCAAGACCCAAAAACTTTTGTCTCCATTCACTCCTATCTAACACGCTCACTCACACATGCTGAAATACCAAGCCCCTCAACCAAAAACCCTCCTTTACCCCCTCCTCTCCAATCTTTTCGAGAACGACCTCTACCCGCCTTCCTTCCCCTACAGATTTATACGCTTTCCAAGTCATTTTGCTTTGTTCCATTCTCTCTGAATGATTAAACCACCTCAACGACCCATGATACCCTTGTATCTCCTCACAAGGTGTCTTACTCTGCGAAGACTCACTCCCTGAGGTGCGCACCCTCTTTCAGCAACCCAACACTCAGCAAATGTGACTTACTCCTGAGATCCGTTTTTAAAAGGCACCAAATCGGTCACTGGAAGATCAGCAATGGCATCGAGCAACTCTAAAAGTGAGATTAGGAGGTATAGGGGTGCGCAAGGCGATGCAGGTAGCTTTACCTGCAGGTAGCTTTACCTGCCATGTTGTGGGACACCCTCGCAGATTCCTCCAGCAGACCAGCTCTGCCCAAAGTTTTCAACCAGTCCCATTGGGGCAAACGATATGGAAAGTTGCTCAAGAACGCTTTAGGAAAGGTACAAAGCTCGTCTCCTATGTGGTGAAGGCACCATTCGAAGTTTCTTTTAATCGTTCCAACTCCTCCCCTGGGCACCACTCGACCCACAGGCATCGTATTGTGTTGCTCTTCGACTAGGCGCCCAAGTTCCTCAACATAAATGTATTAGCGGAGGTAGGTGACAATTCGGACTTCTGTATGATATCATGTATTATACATCAGAAGGGAAGTATGCTAAACATGAGGAGGTCAACGACATCATAAAGTCTCGCCACAGCCCGTTGCCCAGCTCAAAGAGAACCCCAAGTATGGAGGTCCGACGAAAGTCAAAAGCGTCCAGATGGAGCCACTATGCTACCCTGGAAGGATGGTAAGCAGGTTGCCTGACACTACACCTGTGCTGCCATACTCTGAAGGTGAAGGAGGTGGAGCTGCCAGTTACAGGGAGACCCAGAAGACCCGCAAATATGACGGCCTGCTCCCTAGCTATAACTTCATCCCAGTAGGGTCAAAACCCTTGGAGCATGGGACAAGTGTGCTCTAAAGTTCCTCAAAGAGCTGGAAGAAAACTCATCACTCAAACCAAGGATTACTGAGCGGCCAGCTTCTTCTTTCAGAGACTTAGTATTGCAATCCAGAGGGAAAATGCCTGCAGCATTCTGGGCATGCGGCCCACCGCCAGGGAGCTGGACGAAGTATTTGAGATGTAGCTCTGAGATGTTATGTATGTTGTTGTACATCTTATTGTATTTTTGCTAATGTATTTTGAAATACATTAGATGTGATAACTTCTCCTTAAAAATATCTTCAGTATTTTGATCAATTAATGTTACCTGTAAACTGAGATTTTTTCTTGGTGTAATTTAGGAAGAGATTTTCTCACAGAGACTTGGTTATGCAAATCCTGCAAGATATTTCAAAGCTTATGTGCCATCTTCAGAATTTTTCTTTAATATTAAATTCCAGAAACTGCTAAGTTCAATATGATGAGGATTTATTTTTAAAGTGATATCAGGCAAGAATTTGTTCACATTTTTTGTCAATTCAGAGAAAATTCCAGATGCAGGGAGAAGTATCAAGGGCGTTTGTCCGTACTAAAGTCAGTGCCGCATCAGCCGGGCTGTGGTTCGTACGGACAGCAGTAATAGCCTGGTTGATCAGGCCCTGATCCACCGGGAGGCCTGGTTTTGGACCGGGCAGCGGGGGCGTTGATCCCCGGAATACCCTCCAGGTAGACTCCAGGTAACCCATTCAGATGTTTCTGATGGAGAAGGAAAGTATTTTACTGCAGTAAGCATATACTACTACTACTACTACTACTACTACTACTACTACTACTACTACTAATAATAATAATAATAATAATAATAATAATAATAATAATCTTTATTTCTGAATGTACATGAGACAACTTATACACACCTGGTTAACATTGATGGAATACTACGTATATAGAAATTCCCTCGTTATGACAGTACCATTTCGGCCAAATTATGCTAATTTTATCTCCAGGATGCGAACCCACACCACAACAACAAACGAAAAGCACTTTTTTGCTGCTACCTGAACAGGGACAGGGAAATGTTGTCACCAAAATGTTGAAATATTAATAACATCGAAAAGAGAAAAAAAATCTGTAAGATTTTGTTAAGTACTGTACATACTCCAGTAAATGACTCTCATAAGTTGAGCTTCGACTGCATCGGGTTAGATTGATGCTGAAACTTTATCTTCAGACCTTGCATCTGTTAACGTTGATGCGGAAAACATTTTTTTAGACTTGCATCTGTTAGACGTTGTTGCTGTGAAATATATCTCAGACTTGCATCTGTTAGACGTTGAGTGGAAAGCTATATCTTCAGACTTGCATTGTTGGAACGTTGATGCTGGAAGCTTATCTTCAGACTTGCATCTGTTAGACGTTGATGCTGGAAACTATATTTTTAGACTTGCATCTGTTAGACGTTGATGCTGGAAACTACATCTTCAGACTTGCATCTGTTAGACGTTGATGCTGGAAGCTATATCTTCAGACTTGCATCTGTTGGACGTTGATGCTGGAAGCTATATCTTCAGACTTGCATCTGTTAGACGTTGATGCTGGAAACTATATTTTTAGACTTGCATCTGTTAGACGTTGATGCTGGAAACTATATCTTCAGACTTGCATCTGTTAGACGTTGATGCTGGAAACTCGTTACGTTAACAGATAACATCACCACATTAAGTTCACTGATATAAATTCGTACATCAACCAAGAATAATATCTAGTGAACCTGGAGGTTAAATGAAAAGGGTTTCAGGGGTCAACGCCCCCGCGGCTCGGTCTGAAAACAGACCTCATGGTGGATCGGGTCTGAAAAAACGGGCTTTTACTGGGGCCCCATGAAAATTTTCGTACGAACCACGCCTGGTTTTTTCGGGTTTCAGACTTTGGGTCCCGGGTCCATGCCTTCTTGAAGACACAATCCATCATTTGCTATTTTTAATTTTGGGTTTTCCCTTCGATAAATTTTATCTATTCGCAAAAGTCTTTACCCAAACCGCGAAATAGTTAGGGAACTTCCCTTTCCCACAGAGTAAAACTAAATTTTTTTAAAAAAGTGTTTTTGGGCTTTGAAAAATTTTAACAATTTGCAACGTCAGTGAAAATCTTGAAAGTGAGACATTCAGTTAACTGAAAGGTGCGTGATGACAAAGGGCAAAAAAGGTTTTATACTCAATACCCAAAAATTATATTTTTGATAGTAAAAACGGGGGTTTAGGGCTGGGGTGCATGAACCCCTGTAAAGGGGGGTCAATGAGCAAAATCACAACAACACAAAGTGTCGGGGGCCCAATACTTTTTCAATGCCCCCAAAGCAGCAAAAAAGGGGTTTAAACCATGGCCCCAGGGTGTCTTAAAGGGAGGCGGGCCTTGGAGGGGAACCAAAAACCATTTTGCCCATTGTGCCCGACCCGGGGACGGGGTACATCACTTTTTAATAAAAACTGTCATTTTTGACGCAGCGTAAACGTTTGGTAAAATCACTTTAATAAAACGGGTCATTGTGACGCAGCGTGCCCGCGGGTTAAAACATTTTTAATACACTGTCATTGTAAATCAGCGGGGACGCTCCCACTTCACTTTAATCACTGTCTTTTGTGACGCAGCTTTGACGTTGGAACATCATTTTAAATCACTGTAAAGGTGACGCAGCGTGACCCCGGTAAGCCCACTTGAAGTGTCTTTCCCAGGATGTTTCATTGAGTACATTGGGGAAGTTTAAATTTTATTAATTTTTTCCCTACTTTCCCCCATTTTTCAGTTTTTATTTTACTAATCTAGTGAAATTTAGTTGAAAACCCCGGGCCCTGTTTCCTTTCACTCACCCGGTGCTTCATTCCACCGGGTGCTTCACCTCCCCCCTTTCCCTTCCCCCCCACCCGGTTTTCACTCACCCCGGTGCTTCCCACCCTGTTTCCCTTCTAACTCACCCCGGTGCTTCATAAACGGTGTTTCACCCCACCCGGTCCCTTCACTCCCCCGGTTTGCTTCATAAAGGGGCGGGGGTTTCCCACTACCCGGTGCTTCACTCCCCCGGGTGTTCATCACCCGGTTCTTAAACCTCACCCTGCTTCCTTCTCATCACCCCGGTGCTTCACTCCCCGGTTTGCTTCACTAAAAGGGTGCTTTTCCCCCCCCCCCTGTTTCCCTTTTCTCACTCCCCGGGGTGCTTCACTCCCCCCGGGTGCTTCATCACCCGGTGTTCATCCCCGGTCCCTAAACCACCCGGTGCTTAATTAAACCCGGTGCTTTTTCACCCCCCTTTGTTTCCTTCTAAATAAACCCGGTGCTTCACTCCCCCGGGTGTTTTAACTCACCCGGTGTTAAACCACCCGGTGCATCCCCTCCCCGTGCTTCCCCCACCCTGCTTCCTTTTTAAACTCCACCCGGGTGCCACTCCCCCGGTCCCTTTCCTCACCCGGTGCCCACTCCCCCTGCTTCCTTTTTCACTCACCCGGGCACCTTTTCCCCCGGGTGTTCATCCCCCCGGTGTTTTCCCCCCACCCGCTTCCTTTTTCACTCCCCCGGTGCTTCCCCACCCTGCTTCCTTCTAAACTAAACCCGGTGCTTTAAATTAAACCCGGTGCTTTCCCCTCCCCCGGTGCATAAACCCCACCCCGGTGCATCACTCCCCCGGGTTCTTCACTCCCCCGGTGCTTCCCCAAACCCGTTTCCCTTCTAAACCTCCCCCGGTGCACCAAAACACCCTTTGCTTCACTCCCCCGGGTGTTTCCCACCCCCTGTTTTCCTTCTCACTAAAACCCCGGTGCTTTCACCACCCCGGTGCTTCACCCCACCCGGGTGTTTTCACCCAAACCCTGTTTCCCTTTCTCACTCCCCCTTGCTTCACTAAAACCCCGGTGCTTAAACCCCCCCCTGTTTTCCTTTCTCACTCCCCCCTTTGCTTTCACTCACCCCGGTGCTTCATCCCCCCGGTGCTTCCCCCACCCCTGCTTCCTTCTCACTCCCCCGGTGCCACCCCACCCGGTGTTTTCACTCACCCGGTGTTTTCACTCCCCCGGTGCTTCACTACCCGGGGCCCTTCCCCCACCCGGTGCTTCACCCCCCCTGTTCCTTTTTCACTAAAACCCGGTGTTCACTCACCCGGTGCTTAAAACCACCCTGCTTCCTTCCACCCCACCGGGCATCACTAAACCCGGTGCTTAAATCCCCGGTGTTTTCACCCCCCCCCTGCCCCCCTTCTCACCCCCCCGGGTGCTTCATCCCCCGGGTGCTTCACCCCACCCCTGCTTCCTTCTCACTCACCCGGTGCATCACTCCCCCGGTTTGCTTCACTCACCCGGTCCCTTCACCCACCCTGCTTCCTTCTCACTCCCCCGGTGCTTCACTCACCCGGTGCTTCACCCCCCCCGCTTCCTTCCATCACCTGGTTGCCCACTCACCCCGAGGGCTTCACACCCCCCTGTTTCCCCTTCTAAATCACCCGGGGGCTTCCCCCGGCCTGCTTCCTTCTCACTCACCCGGTGCTTCACCCCGGCCCCGGCATCCCTCACTCACCCGAGTGCTTTTCATTTCCCCTTTTACCCCCTCACTCCCCCGGTGCTTCCCCCCCCCCTTTTGGGGCCCACTTTACCCACGGGTGCTTCACCCACCTGCCCCCCACTCCCCCGGGTGCTTCACTCACCCTGCCCCCTCACTCCCCGGTTTTGTTTTAACTCACCCCCCCTCACTAAAACCCGGGTTTGCTTCCTCACCGGCCCCTCACTCACTGGGTGCTTTCACTCACCCCTGCCCCCTCACTCACCCGTGCATCATCATCCTGCCCCTTACTCACTGGGTGTTTTCCTCATCCTGCCCCCTCACTCACCCGGTGCTTCACCCATCCGGGCCCCCCAAAACCCGGGTTTCTTCCCCACCCTGCCCCCTCACTAAACCCGGTGCTTCCCCCACCCTCCCCCCTCACTAAACCGGGGGCTTCCCCCAACCCGGGACTCCCCCTCAACCGTTTTTTCCTTAAACCCTGCCCCCTCACTCCCCCGGTGCTTTCATTTCCCCTTTCCCCCCCTCATCACCCGGTGTTTTCACTCACCCTGCCCCCACTCCCCGGTGTTTTCACCCCACCCCCCCCCTCATCCCCCGGGTTTGCTTCACCCACTCTGCCCCCTCATCACCCCTTTGCTTACCCAATCTGCCCCCTCACCCCACCCGGGTTTTCCACTAAACCTTCCCCCCCACCCCACCCGGTGCTTTAACCCCTTTCCTCCCCCTAAAATCCCCGGTGTTCCCCCACCCTGCCCCCACCTCCCCCGGTGCTTCACTCATCCTGCCCCCTCACCACCCGTGCTTCACCCCCCTGCCCCCTCATCACCCCGTGCTTCACCATCCGGGGCCCCTTCATTCACCCGGTGCTTCATTTCACCTCCCCCCTCACTCCCCCGGGGTTTCCACCCCAACCCTCCCCCCTCCCCCTGTGCTTCCCCCCCTCCCCCCTTTCACTCACCCGGTGCTTCATCACCCTCCCCCCCTCCTCCCCCGGGTGCTTCACTCACCCCGGGCCTCCTACTCCCCTTTGCTTCCCCAAACCTCCCCCTAAAATTCACCCCGGTTTGGTTTTCCACTACCCCTCCCCTCACTAAACCCTTTTGCTTCACCCCCCCTGCCCTCTCACTAAACCCGGTGCTTCACCATCTGCCCACTACTCACCCGGGGATTCAGCCACCTGCCCTCTAAATCACCCGGTTTTCCCAACCCAACCTGCCCTCTCTCACCGGTCCCTTCACCAACCCGGGCCCCCTCCCCCGGTGCTTCTTTCCGGCATGCCCCCCACCCCCCGGGATTCACCCACCCTCCCCCGTCACTCACCCGGTGTTTCACTCTTTACTGCCCCCCACTCCCCCGGTGCATCACCCCATCCTGCCCCCCTCACCCCACCCCGGTCCTTCACCCACCCTGCCCCCTCACTCACCCGGTGGCTTCCCTCATCCTGCCCCGTCACTCATACGGTGCTTCACCCACCCTGCCCCCTCACTCACCCTGCCCCTCACTCACCCCTCACTCACCCTGCCACTCACTCACCCTGCCACTCACTCACCCTGCCATTCACTCACCCTGACACTCACTCACCCTGACACTCACCCTGCAACTCACCATGCCACTCACTCACCCTGCCACTCACTCACCCTGCCGCTCACTCACTCCCTGCCACTCACTCACCCTGCTACTCACTCACCCTGCCACTCACACTCCTTGCTACTCACTCACCCTGCCACTCACTCACCCTGCCACTCACTCACCCTGCCACTCACTCACCTTGCCACTCACCCTGCCGCTCACTCACCCTGCCACTCACTCTCCCTGCTACTCACTCACCCTGCCGCTCACTCACCCTGCCGCTCACTCACCCTGCTACTCACTCACCCTGCCACTCACTCACCCTGCCGCTCACTCACCCTGCCGCTCACTCACCCTGCTACTCACTCACCCTGCCGCTCACTCTCCCTGCTACTCACTCACCCTGCCATCACTCTCCTGCCTCTACTCACTCACCCATGCCGCTCACTCACCCTGCCGCTCACTCACCCTGCTATTTCAACTCACCCTGCTACTCACTCACCCTGCCGCTCACTCTCCCTGCTACTCACTCACCCTGCCACTCACTCACCCTGCCGCTCACTCTCCCTGCTACTCACTCACCCTGCCACTCACTCACCCTGCCACTCACTCACCCTGCCGCTCACTCACCCTGCTACTCACTCACCCTGCTACTCACTCACCCTGACACTCACCCTGCCACTCACTCACCCTGCACTCACTCACCCTGCTACTCACTCACCCTGCTACTCACTCACCTGCTACTCACTCACCCTGCTACTCACTCACCCTGCCACTCACTCACCCTGCTACTCACTCACCCTGCTACTCACTCACCCTGCCACTCACTCACCCTGCTACTCACTCACCCTGCTACTCACTCACCCTGCACTCACTCACCCTGCCACTCACTCACCCGCTACTCACTCACCCTGCTACTCACTCACCCTGCCACTCACTCACCCTGCTACTCACTCACCCTGCTACTCACTCACCCTGCTACTCACTCACCCTGCTACTCACTCACCCTGCCGCTCACTCACCCTGCTACTCACTCACCCATCACTCAACTGACTCAGACAGTATCATGTGTATTATAGTTATTGTGACTCTCACTTTGCTACTTGTTCTCCAAACATCCAGCCTCTCCTTATTTACTTTGTTTCCTCCACCCATCCTTTATTATCCCTCTCTCCTTCCTCTCTTTGTTTCCTCCACCCATCCTTTATTGTCCCTCTCTCCTTCCTCTCTTTGTTTTCCTCCACATATTCTTTATTGTCCGCTCTCTCCTTCCTCTCTTTGTTTCCTCCCACCCATCCTTTATTGTCCTCTCTCCTTCCTCTCTTTGTTTCCTCCACCATCCTTATTATCCTCTCTCCATCCTTACTTTGTTTCCTCCACCCATCCTTTATTGTCCCTCTCTCCTTCCTCTCTTTGTTTCCTCCACCCATCCTTTATTATCCCTCTCTCCTTCCTCTCTTTGTTTCCTCCACCCATCCTTTATTGTCCCTCTCTCCTTCCTCTCTTTGTTTCCTCCACATATTCTTTATTGTCCCTCTCTCCTTCCTCTCTTTGTTTCCTCCACCCATCCTTTATTGTCCCTCTCTCCTTCCTCTCTTTGTTTCCTCCACCCATCCTTTATTATCCCTCTCTCCTTCCTTACTTTGTTTCCTCCACCCATCCTTTATTATCCCTCTCTCCTTCCTCTCTTGTTTCCTCCCCCCCCATCCTTTATTATCCCTCTCTCCTTCCTCTCTTTTTTTCCCTTCCCACCCATCCTTTATTGTCCCTCTCTCCTTCCTCTCTTTGTTTCCTCCACCCATCCTTTATTATCCCTTCTCCTTCCTTACTTTTTTTTCCTCCACCCATCCTTTATTATCCCTCTCTCCTTCCTCTCTTTGTTTCCCCACCCCATCCTTTATTGTCCCTCTCTCCTTCCTCTCTTTGTTTCCTCCACATATTCTTTATTGTCCCTCTCTCCTTCCTCTCTTGTTTCCTCCACCCATCCTTTATTGTCCCTCTCTCCTTCCTCTCTTTGTTTCCTCCACCCATCCTTTATTATCCCTCTCTCCTTCCTTATTTGTTTCCCCCACCCATCCTTTATTAACCCTCTCTCCTTCCTTATTTTGTTTTCCTCCACCCATCCTTTATTGTCCCTCTCTCCTTCCTCTCTTTGTTTCCTCCACCCATCCTTTATTAACCCTCTCTCCTTCCTTACTTTGTTTCCTCCACCCATCCTTTATTATCCCTCTCTCCTTCCTCTCTTGTTTCCTCCACCCATCCTTTATTAACCCTCTCTCCTTCCTTACTTTGTTTCCTCCACCCATCCTTTATTGTCCCTCTCTCCTTCCTCTCTTTGTTTCCTCCACATATTCTTTATTGTCCCTCTCTCCTTCTCTCTTTGTTTCCTCCACCCATCCTTTATTGTCCCTCCTCCCTTCCTCTCTTTGTTTTCTCCACCCATCCTTTTATTAACCCTCTCTCCCTTCCTTACTTTGTTTCCTCCCCCCATCCTTTATTATCCCTCTCCCCTTTCTCCCCTTCCATCCTCCTCGCCATCCTCCTAACCTCCTCGGCCTTCTCCTCGCCATCCTCCTCGCCATCCTCCTCGCCATCCTCCTACCACCCTCCTCGCCATCTTGGGGTGTTGGGGTGCATTTTTGGGTGTTTGGTGGGGGGGGTTATTGTTATTGGGGGTGTATTTGGGTTGGTTCAGTTGGGTGTAGTTGGGTGTGTGGTTGTTTTCGTTGTTGTGTAGTTGGGTGGGTGTGTTGGTGTCAGTGTGAGTCAGTAGGTGTCGTTGTGATGTCAGTTGTGGTGTTTGTGCTTTGTGGTTTATTGGGTGGTAGGTGGTTTGTCATGTTGGTTAGTTGTGTGTTATTGTGGTTATTGTGGATTGTGTGTTTTGTTGTGGTGTCGTTTGTGTCAGTTTTTTGTGTCGGTTTAGTGTGGTGTTTTATTGTGTTCAGTTTTGTTGTCGTTGTGGTTCAGTTGTGGTTTTCATTGGTTTTGGGTCTTGTTGTTGTTTTGTTTAGTTGGTTGTTGTGTTGTGTTTCATTGGGTGTGTCAGTTTGGGTGTATTGTGGTGTTTTTGGGTTGTTGTGGTGTTATTGTGGGTAGTTTGTGGTGTCATTGTGGTGTGTGTTTGTGGTGGTGTCAGTTGTGGTGGTTGTGTGGGTGTTGTTGGGTCAGTTTGTGGTGATAGTTGTGGGGTTCATTGTGTTCAGTTGTGTCTTTGTGGAATTGGTGTCAGTTTTTTGGTGTATTTTTTGTCGTTTTGGCAGTTTGTGTGTAGTTGTGGGTAAGTTTTGGGTGTCATTTGGGGTTTGGGTTTTTGTTGTTGTCATTTGGGGTCGTGGTGTCGGTTGGTGGTTTGGTTGTTGGTTTTTTTGGTTGGGGTGTTTGTGGTGTCATTTTTGGGTTTTGGTGTTGTTGGGTTTGTTGGTGTCATTGTGGTTTGGTGAGGGGTGTGTGGTGTCATTTGTGGTGTTGTTGTGGGGGCAGGTGTGGTGTCGGTTTTGGTTTGTATTTGCATGTGGTTCATTGGGGGTTTTCTTGGTGGGGGTTCGGTGGTATTTGGGGGTTTGTCTGGTGTCAGTTTGGTTCAGTTGGTGTTCTTGTTCATTTGTAGTTTGTTAGTGTGGCGTAGGGGTTTGGTGTATGTGGTCCAGTTTGGTGGTGGTAGTTGTGGTGTCAGGTGGTGTCTTCGTGGTGTATTGTGGTGTAGTTTGTTGGTAAGGTTCATTTGTGTTAAATTGTGGGTGTGTTGTGGGGTTGTGGTGGTTCTTGTGTTCAGTTGTGGTGCAGTTGTGGGTAGTTTGTGGATTGTATTTGGGGTTTTGTGGTGTCAGTTGTCTTGGTTGTCAGTTGCTTGTGTCATTGTGGTGTAGTTTCGGGTTTGTGAGGGTCAGTGGTTTTTGTGGTGTCATTGTGGTGTCAGTTGGGGTTTGTTGTGTTGTAGTTTGTGGTCAGTTTTTTCCCTTTGGATTTGGTGTTTGTGGTGCCAGTTGTGGTGTCATGTTTGTGGTTGTTCGTTGTGTGTCATTTTGGGGCTTTGGTGTATTGTGGTGTCATTTGGTGTCAGTTTGGTGCATTGGGTTTGGGTCATTGTGGGTGTCAGTTGTGGTGTCAGTTTGGTAGTTGGTGTCAGTGTGGTCATGTGTGGTGTTGAGTGTGTTGTGTGGTGGTTCAATTGTGTGTAGTTGTGGGGTCTTTGTGGTCGTTCGTGGTGGTGGGGGGTTTTTGGGTGTCAGTTGGGGGGTTCTGTGGTGTCATTTGTGGTGTCAGTTGTGGTGTCAGTTGTGTGGTGTGGGTGGTGTTGTTGTGGTTGTGGTGGTGTCAGTTGGGTGGTTCGGTGTCAGTGTGGTGGTATTTGGTTGGTGTGGTGGTCTTTGGTTTGGTGTGTCAGTTGTTTGGGGTCAGTTTTGGTGTGTCGTTGGTGGTCGTGCGTGGGTGTCCAGTCGTTGGTGTCAGTTGTGGTGTCAGTTCGTGGTGTCATTTGTGGGTTTGTGGTGGTCGTTCGTGTTTGTTGTGTGTTGCAGTTTGCAGTAGGTCATTAATGGTTTTCATTTTTTTTCATTGTTGTATTTGTCTTTAAATTTGTTTTCAGTATTTGCTTTTATCCAGAGTAAACTAAATCGAATAAATCTTCAATTATTAGGTATTACGTTTTTTGGGTTTATTTATAAATTTTAAAATTCTGTTTTTTCCGGTAATTTGCATATAAAACTTCTAAAACAATTTTTCTTTTTAAATATTTAATTTAACAATTTTTTTTTATTGATTATTAATTTTTTTTTTGTTTTTGGGTAATTTTTGTATATAAATTAACTTGAAAAATTTTTGAAAATTTTTTTTTAAAAATTTTTAATTTTAAAATAAATTAATATTAAGTTTATTTCATAAGGCAAATTGCCATGTGGAATGGATTTACTGCATAATTTTTTTAAGTTCATTTTTATACTTTTTTTTTTAAAGGGTTTTAAAAGAAATTGAGGAGTCCCCATTGTCTTCCTTTCATATCTTCTCTTTCTTTCCAGGGGGTTGGTTGTTCCATTTTCCCAGATTTCAGTTCATTTTTCATGTTTTTTAAGTAATTGTTAAATTGTAAGTTGGACACGTGTAGGATTTATTTGATTTTTTGTGGTTTAAAATTCATCACCCTAAAATTTTCTCGGAAGTTTTTTGGGGGAAAAAAAAGAAGTGATTTGCAGCTGGTGTAGTCCTTCACTTTTTCAATGCCATTGTTTAAAAAGGGGTTATTTGGGTACAAAGTGACCCTGTTCTGTATTGAGTGTGTTGAAGGAAGATCACAGGGGGTTTAGGATTTTCTTCTGGTCTATTGAGGGTCGGGAAAAAGTGGAGATGGGGGGGGTGTAAATAGAAATGATTAAAAGGGTTAGTATTTTAGTGTTTTTTAGTTGACAGAAGTTTGAATCTCCTTTGGGGTGTTGGGCTTTTGTGGTGGGTTTGTAAGAGTTCCTTGTTGTTTCATTTAGGGTCCATTTTACGTAGGTGCAGTTTAACATGTGGTCAGTTTTTCAGGATCTGAATCATCGAAAATCCCCGGTGATCATTTGAACGGGATTAGTCCTTGTGCGTTTTGCACTTTGGTTGTCAGTTTGTGTAAATTTGGGTTGGTTCTTGGGTATTGTGGGGTCAGTTTTGTGTATTGTTTGGGGTTCATTTGGGTTTGGGTCAAGTTGGGTATGTCAGTGTTGTGGTGGTGTCAGTTGTGTGGGCAGTTGTGGTGTCAGTGTGGTGGTAATTGTGGTTCATTGGGGTTTGGTCAGTTGTCGTTCCCGTTTTTGGTGTGTGTCACTTGTGGGGGTGCTTGGGTGGGTCAGGTGGTGGTGTCAGTTGTGGGGGTGTCAGTTGGGTGGTGCCCCAGTTGTGGTGACGTCATTGTGGTGGTGTCAGTTGTGATGTCAGTTGTGGTGTCAGTTGTGATGTCAGTTGTGGTGGTGTCATTTGTGGTGTCAGTTTTTTGGTGTCAGTTGTGGTGGTGTCAGTTGGGTGTCAGTTGGGTGTCATTTTGTGGTGTCAGTTGGGGTTGGTGTCAGTTGTGGTGTCAGTTGTCGTGGTGTCAGTTGTGTGGTGTCCAGTTGTGGTGTCAGTTGCCGTGGTGTCAGTTGTGGTGGTGTCAGTTGTGGTGGTGTCATTGTGGTGGTGTCAGTTGTGGTGGTGTCATTTGGGTTTCATTGTGGTCAGTTGTGGTGTCAGTTGTGGGGCGTCAGTTGTGGTGGGTCAGTTGTGGTGTCAGTTGTGGTGTCATGTGGTGTGTCAGTTGTGGTGTCAGTTGTGGTGGTGTCAGTTGGGGGTTGTCAGTTGTGGTGGTGTCAGTTGTGGGGGTGTCATTTTGTGGTGTTTGGGGTTTCAGTTTGTGCAGTTGTCGTGTCATTTTGTGGTGGTGTCAGTTGTGGTTCATTGTCGGGTGTCAGTTGTCGTGTGTCAGTTGTGGGTCAGTTGCGTGTCAGTTGTGATGGTGTGAGTTGTGGTGTCAGTTTCGTGGTGTCATTTTGTCGGGTGTCGGTTGTGGTGGTGTCAGTTGTGGTGTCAGTTGTGGTGTCAAATATGGTGTAAATTTGTCGTGGTGTCGGTTGTGGTGGGTAAGTTGGTGCAGTTGGGTGTCAGTTGTGGTGGTGTCAGTTGTGGTGTCATTTGTGGTGTCAGTTGTGGTGTCAGTTGGGGTGTCAGTTGTGTCGTTGTGGTGTCAGTTGTGGTGGTGTCAATTGGGTGGTTCATTGTGGTGTCAGTTGTGGGGGTGTCAGTTGTTGAGATGGCAGTTGTCGTGGTGTTGCTGAGGTGTCAGTTTTTGTAAGGTTATTGTTGTGGTGTCATTTGTTGTGGGGTTTGTTGTGGTGTCATTGAGATGTCAGTTGCGTGGTGTCAGTTGTGGTGTCAGTTGTCGTGGTGTCAGTTGTGGTGTCAGTTGGTGTCATTGGTGTCATGTCGTGGTGTCAGTTGTGGTGTCAGTTGTCGTGGTGTCAGTTTTGCGTTGTCAGTTGGGGTGGTGCAGTTTGTGGTGTCATTTGGGGGTGTCGTTTGGTGGTGTCAGTTGTGGTGGGTCAGTTGTGGCGGGGGTCAGTTGTGGTGTCAGTTGTGGTGTCAGTTGGGTGATGTCATTGTGTGGTGGTGTCAGTTGTGGGCAGTTGTGGGGGGTAAAGTTGGGTTTTGTGTCAGTTGTGGTTTCAGTGTGGGGGTGTCAGTTGGGGTGGTGTCAGTTTGGTGGTGTTGGGGGTGTCAGTTGTGGTGGTGTCAGTTGTGTGGCGTCAGTTGTGGTGTTTGTGGGTGTGGATGTCAGTTGTGTGGTGTCAGTTGTGGTGTCAGTTGAGGTGTCAGCTGGGGTTTGTGTCAGTTGGGTGTTCAGTTGGGTGGTGTAAGTTGTGGTGTCATTTGGGGTGGTGTCAGTTGTGGTGGTGTCAGTTGTGGTTTCAGTTGTCGTGGTGTCAGTTGTAGTGTCAGTTGTGGGGGTGTCAGTTGTGGTGTCAGTTGGGGTTTGGTGTCAGTTGTGGTGTCAGTTTGTGGTGGTCAGTTTGTGGTGTCAGGGGGTTTTGTGGTGTCAGTTGTGGTTTTGCCCAGTTGTGGGGGTGTCATTGTGGTGGTGTCAGTTGTGGTGTCAGTTGTCGTGGTGTCATTTTGTGGTTTTGTCATTGTGTGTCATTTGTCGTGTCAGTTGTGGTGGTGTCTGTTGGGTGACACTTGGGTGGTGCCAGTTGTGTGGTGTCAGTTGTGGTGGTGTCAGTTGTGGTGGTGCAGTTGTGGTGGTGTCATTTTGGGGTGACTCAGTTGGTGGTGTCAGTTGTGATGTCAGTTGTGTTCAGTTGTAGGGTCAGTTGTGGTGGTGTCAGTTGTGGTGTCAGTTGTGGTGTCCAGTTGTGGTGGTGTCAGTGTGGTGTCAGTGTGGTGGTGTCATTGGTGGTGTCAGTTGTGGTGTGTCAGTTGTGGTGTCAGTTGGCGTGGTGTCAGTTGTCGTGGTGTCAGTTGTGGTGTCGTTGCCGTGTGTCAGTTGTGGGGTGTCAGTTGTGGTGGTGTCATTTGTGGGGGTCAGTTGTGGTGGGTCAGTTGTGGGTTTTCAGTTGTGGTGTCAGTTTTGGTGTCAGTTGTGGTGGCGTCAGTTGTGGTGGTGTCAGTTGTGGTGTCAGTTGGGGATGTCAGTTGTGGTGGTGTCAGTTGTGGTGGTGTCAGTTGTGGTGGTGTCAGTTTGTGGTGTCAGTTGTGGTGGTGTCGTTGTGGTGGTGTCAGTTTGGGCAGTTGTGGTGTCAGTTGTCGTGTCATTGTGGTGGTGTCATTTGGGTGGTGGTGTCAGTTGTGGTGTCAGTTGTCGTGGTGTCAGTTGTCGTGTGTTTGTGGTGTCAGTTGCGTGTCAGTTGTGAGGTGTGAGTTGTGTGTCATTGTCGTGGTGCAGTTGTCGTGTGTCGGTTGTGGTGGTGTCAGTTGTGGTGTCAGTTGGTGTCAAATAGGGTGTCAATTGTCGTGTTCGGTTTGGGGGTGTAAGTTTGGAGTCATTGTGGTGTCAGTTGTGTGGTGTCGTTGTGTGTCAGTTGTGGTGTCAGTTGTGGTTCATTTGGTGTCAGTTGTGGTGTCAGTTTGTGGGGTGTCAATTGTGGTGGTGTCCAGTTGTGGTGTCAGTTGTGGTGGTGTCATTTTGTGGTGTCAGTTGGTGTCATGTGGTGTCAGTTGTGTGTCAGTTTCGTGGTGTCAGTTTCGTGGTGTCAGTTGTGGGTCAGTTGTGGTTCATTGTCGTGTCAGTTGCGATGGTGTGAGTGTGGGTCATTGTCTTTGGTGCCCAGTTGTCGTATTGTGGTTGTGTGGTGTCAGTTGGTGTCATTTTTGTGGGTCAGTTATGTGTCATTGCGTGGTGCCCGGTTGTGGTGGGTCAGTTGTGGTGTCAGGGGGTGTCAGTTGTGGTGTCATTTGTGGTGCCCGTGGGTGTCAGTTGTGGTGTCAGTTGTGGTGAGTCATTGTGGTGTCAGTTGGTGTCATTTGTGGTGTCAGTTGGGGGGTGTCAGTTGTGGTGTCAGTTGTGGTGTCAGTTGTGGTGCAGTCGTGTGTCAGTTGTGGTGCAGTCGGGGTGTCCAGTTGTGGTGTCAGTTGTGGTGCAGTTGGGTGTCAGTTGTCGTGGTGTCAGTTGTCGTGGGTCAGTTGGGGTGTCGTTGTGGTTTCAGTTGTCGTGGTGTCATTGTGGTGTCAGTTGTCGTGGGTGTCAGTTGTGGTGTCAGTTTGATGTCAGTTGTCGTTGTGTCAGTTGTGGGGTCAGTTGTCGGGGTTCAGTTGTCGGGGTTTCAGTTGTCGTGGTGTCAGTTCGTGGTGTCATTTTGGGGTGTAAAGTTGTGGTGGTGCCATTTTGTGGTGGTGTCAGTTGTGGTGTCAGTTTGGTGGTGTCAGTTGTGGGGGTGTCAGTTGTGTGGCGTCAGTTGTGGCGGTGTCATTTGTGGGTCAGTTTGGTGTCAGTTGTGGTGTTCAGTTGTGTGTCAGTTTCGTGGTCTAGTGGTGTCACTGTCGTGTCAGTTGTGGTGGTGTCAGTTGTGGTGTCAGTTGTGGTGGTGCCCAGTTGTGGTGGTGTCAGTTGTGGTGGTCAGTTGGGGTGGCGTCAGTTGGGGTGGTGTCATGTGGTGTCAGTTGTGATGTCAGTTGTGGAGGTTCAGTTGTTGGGGGTTTCAGTTGTTGGGGTGTCAGTTGTTGTGGGGTCATTTTTGTGATGTCAGTTGTTGAGGTGTAAAAGTGTGGTGCCCAGTTGTGTCGTCATTGTTGTTCTAGTTGTGGTGTCATTTTGCTGAGATGTCATTTTCGTGTGTTAGTTATTGAGGTGCATTTTGTGGGTTATTGTTGTGGGTCAGTTGTGTTTTCAGTTGTCGTGTTCAGTTATGGTGTTGTCAGTTGCGTGGTGTCAGTTGTGGTGTCAGTTGTGGTGTTGTCAGTTGTGGTGTTGTCAGTTTGTGTGAGTCAGTTGTCGTGGTGTCAGTTGTGGTGTCAGTTGTGAGCAGTTGCTGTGGTGTCAGTTTTTGAGATGGTTGTCGTGGTGTTGCTGGGGGTGTCAGTTGTTGTAGGTTAGTTGTTGGTGTCAG
Organism: Cherax quadricarinatus; assembly: GCF_026875155.1. Lineage (NCBI taxonomy): Eukaryota > Metazoa > Arthropoda > Malacostraca > Decapoda > Parastacidae > Cherax > Cherax quadricarinatus. The sequence goes on along the minus strand of NC_069420.1, from coordinate 51,497,245 downwards.
TTTGTGGGGTTAGTTTGTGGTGCAGTTGAGATGTCAGTTGTCGTGGTGTCAGTTGTGGTGTCAGTTGTCGTGGTGTCAGTTGTGGTGTCAGTTGTGGTGTCAGTTGTGGTGTCAGTTGTCGTGGTGTAAAGTTGTGGTGTCAGTTGTCGTGGTGTCAGTTTTTCGTGGTGTCAGTTGTGGTGGTGTCAGTTGTGGTGTCAGTTGTGGTGGTGTCAGTTGTGGTGGTGTCAGTTGTGGTGGCGTCATTGTGGCGGTGTCAGTTGTGGTGTCAGTTGTGGTGTCAGTTGTGGTGATGTCAGTTGTGGTGGTGTCAGTTGTGGGGTCAGTTGTGGTGTCAGTTGTGGTGGTGTCAGTTGTGGTGTCAGTTGTGGTGGTGTCAGTTGGGGTGGTGTCAGTTTTTGGTTCGTTGTGGGGGTGCCCAGTTGTGGTGGTGTCAGTTGTGGTGGTGTCATTTGTGGTGGCGTCATTTTGGGTGTCAGTTGTGTGTCAGTTGTGTGCCCAGTTGTGGTGGTGTCATTTTGTGGTGTCAGTTGAGGTGTCAGCTGTGGTTGGTCAGTTGTGGTGGTGTCAGTTGTGGTGGGTAAGTTGTGGTGTCATTTGTGGTGGTGTCAGTTGTGTGGTGTCAGTTGTGGTGTCATTGTCGTGGTGTCAGTTGTATGTCAGTTGTGGTGGTGTCAGTTGTGGTGCATTTGTGGGGGTTTGTCAGTTGGGTGTCAGTTGTGTGTGTCAGTTGTGGTGGTGTCAGTTTTTGGGTGTCAGTTGTGGTGTCAGTTGTGGTAGGGGTCAGTTGTGGTGGTGTCAGTTGTGGGTGTCAGTTGGGTGTCAGTTTGTGTGTCAGTTGTGGTTTTGTCATTTGTGGTGTCAGTGTGTGTCAGTTGTGGGTGGTGTCTGTTGTGGTGACACTTGTGGGGGTCCCAGTTGTGGTGGGTCAGTTGGTGGTGTCAGTTGTGGTGGTGTCAGTTGTGGTGGGTCATTGTGGTGGTGTCAGTTGTGGTGGTGTCAGTTGTGGTACGTCATTTTGGGGTGGTGTCAGTTGTGATGTCATTGTGGTTCAGTTGTGATGTCAGTTTTTGGTGTTCAGTTGTGGTTCAGTTGTGGTGTCAGTTGTGGTGTGTCAGTTGTGTGTCGTTGTGGTGGTGTCAGTTGTGGGGGTCGTTTGGTGGTGTCAGTTGTGGTGCATTGTCGTGGTGTCAGTTGTCGTGGTGTCAGTTGTGGTGTCATTTTGCCGTGGGGGTCAGTTTGTGGTGGGCAATTGTGGTGGTGTCAGTTGTGTGGTGTCAGTTGGGGTGGTGTCAGTTGTAGTGTCAGTTGTGGTGTCAGTTGTGGGGGTGTCAGTTGTGGGGGCGTCAGTTGTGGTGGTGTCAGTTGTGGTGCCCAGTTGTGGTGGTGTCAGTTGTGTGTGTCAGTTGTGGGGGTCAGTTGTGGTGGTGTCAGTTGTGGTGTGTCAGTTGGGGGGTGTCATTGTGGTGTCAGTTGTGGTGTCAGTTGTCGTGTCAGTTGTGGTGGTGTCAGTTGTGGGGGTGGTCATTGTGGTGTCAGTTGTGTGGTTTTGTCAAGTTGTCGTGGTGTCTTGTGGTGTCAGTTGTCGTGTCCAGTTGTGATGGTGGAGTTGTGGTGTCGTTGTCGGGGTGTCAGTTGTCGTGGTGTCGGTTTGTGGGGGTGTCAGTTTTTGTGTCAGTTGTGGTGTCAATATGGTGAAATTGTCGTGTGTCGTTGGTGGTGTAAGTTGTGGTGTCAGTTTGTGGTGTCATTTTTGGTGGTGTCCAGTTGTGTGTCAGTTGTGGGTCAGTTGTGGTGTCATTGTGGTGTCAGTTGTGGTGTCAGTTGGGTGTCAGTTGTGGGGTTCAATTGTGGTGGTGTCAGTTGTGTGCCCAGTTGGGGTGGTGTCAGTTGTGGTGTCATTTGTGGTGCCCAGTTGTGGTGTCATTTTGTGGTGTCAGTTGTTGGTGTCAGTTGTCGTGGTGTCAGTTTGGTGTCAGTTTGGGTGTCGTTGTCGTGTCAGTTGCGAGGGTGTGTTTGTGGTGTCATTTTGTCGTGGTGATTGTCGTATTGTCGGTTTTGTGGTGTCAGTTGTGGTGTCAGTTGTGGTGTCATTAGGTCAATTGTCGTGGTGTCGGTTGTGGTGGTGTCAGTTGTGGTGTCAGTGTGGTGTCAGTTGTGGTGTCAGTTGTGGTGTCAGTTGTGGTGTCAGTTGTGGTGTCAGTTGGGTGCAGTTTGTGTGATGTCGTTTGGGGTGTCAGTTGTGGTTCAGTTGTGGGGCAGTTGTGGTTCAGTTGTGGTGTCAGTTTGTGTCAGTCGTGGTGTCAGTTTGGTGTCAGTCGTGGTGTCAGTTGGGGTGTCAGTTGTGGGGTCAGTTGTGGTGTCAGTTGTCGTGGTGTCATTGTCGTGGTGTCAGTTGTGGTGTCAGTTTTGGTGTCAGTTGTCGTGGTGCCCAGTTGTGGTGTCAGTCGTGGTGTCAGTTGGGGGTGTCAGTTGTGGTGTCAGTTGTGGTGTCAGGGGTGTCGTTGTGGTGTCATTGTGGTGTCAGTTGTGGTGTCATGTGAGTCAGTTGTGGTGGTGTCAGTTGTTGAGGTGTCAGGTGTTGACGTGTCAGTTGTTGAGGTGTCAGTTGTTGAGGTGTCAGTTGTTGAGGTGTCAGTTGTTGTGGGGTCAGTTGTGATGTCAGTTGTTGAGGTGTCAAAAGTCGTGGTGTCAGTTGTTGTGTCGTCAGTTGTTGTGTCAGTAGTTGTCGTGTCAGTTGCTGAGTTGGCATTTTCGTGGTGTTAGTTATTGAGGTGACAATTGTTGTGGTGTTAGTTGTTGTGGTGTCAGTTGTGTTTTCAGTTGTCGTGGTGTCAGTTATGGTGTTGTCAGTTGCTGTGGTGTCAGTTGTGGTGTCAGTTGTGGTGTTCTTAGTTGTCGTGATGTCAGTTTGGTGGTGTCAGTTGTGGTGTCAGTTGTGGTGTCATTTTGTGGTGTCAGTCGTGGTGTCATTGCTGTGGTGTCAGTTGTTGAGATGGCAGTTGTAGTGGTGTTGCTGAGGTCAGTTGTTGTAGGGTTAGTTGTTGTGGTGTCAGTTTTGTGGGGTTAGTTGTTGTGGTGTCAGTTGGATGTCAGTTGTCGTGGTGTCAGTTGTGGTGTCAGTTGTCGTGGTGTCAGTTGTGGTGTCAGTTGGGGTTTGGTATCAGTTGTGGTGTCAGTTGTCGAGGTGTCGTTTTTCGTGGGTCAGTTGTCGTGGGTCAGTTGTGGTGTCAGTTGTGGGGGTGCCAGTTGTGGTGGTGGCAGTTGTGGTGGTGTCAGTTGTGGTGGTGTCAGTTGGGTGGCGTCCAGTTGTGGCGGTGTCAGTTTGGTGTCAGTTGTGGTGTCAGTTGTGGTGATGTCAGTTGTTGTGGTGTCAGTTGTGGGGTCACTTGTGGTGTCATTGTGGTGGTGTCAGTTGTGGTGTCAGTTTGGTGTCAGTTGTGGTGGTGTCAGTTGTGGTGTCAGTTGTCGTGGTGTCAGTTGTGGTGGAGTCAGTTGTGGTGTTCAGTTGGGGTGGTGTCATTGGGTGGTGTCAGTTGTGGTGGGTCAGTTGTGGTGGTGTCAGTTGTGGTGTCAGTTGTGATGTCAGTTGTGGGGGTGTCAGTTTGTTGTGTCAGTTGTGGTGCAGTTGTGGTTGTGTCAGTTGTGGTGGGGGTCAGTTGTGGTGGTTAAGTTGTGGTGTCATTTGTGGTGGTGTCATTTGGTGTGTCAGTTGTGGTGTCAGTTGTCGGGGTGTCATTGTAGTGTAATTTTGTGGTGGTGTCAGTTGTGGGGGTCATTGTGGGGTGTCAGTTGTGGTGTCAGTTGTGGTGGGTCAGTTGTGGTGGTGTCAGTTGTGCGTGTCATGTGGGTGTCAGTTGTGGTGGTGTCAGTTGTGGTGGTGTCAGTTGTAAGGGGGTCATTTGTGGTGTCAGTTGTCGTGTCAGTTGTGGTGGTGTCAGTTGTGGTGATAGTTGTGGTGGTGCCAGTTGTGGTGGTGTCAGTTTTGGTGGTGTCAGTTGTGGTGGTGTTAGTTGTGGGTGTCAGTTGTGGTGGTGCAGTTGTGGTGACTCAGTTGTGGATATTGGTGGTGCCAGTTGTGGTGGTGTCAGTTGTGGTACGTCATTTGGGGTGTCAGTTGTCCTGTCATTTGTGGTGGTGTCAGTTGTGGTGAAAAGTTGTGGTGGTCCCATTGGGTGTGTCGTTGTGGTGGTGTCATTTTGTGGTGGTGTAGTTGTGGTGGTGTCATTTGGGGTGGTGCAGTTGGGGTTCAGTTGTCGTGTGTCAGTTGTCGTGGTGTCATTTGTGGTGCCCAGTTGTCGTGTCAGTTGTGATGGTGTAGTTGTGGTGTCAGTTGTGTGGTGTCAGTTGTCGTGGTGTCGTTGTGGTGGTTTTCAGTTGGGGTTTGTCATTTGGGTGTCAAATATGGTGTCAATTGTCGGGTGTCGGTTGTGGTGGTCAGTTGTGGTGTCAGTTGTGGTGTCAGTTGTGGTGGTGTCAGTTGTGGTGTCAGTTTGGGCTTTTGTGGTGTCAGTTGTGGTGTCAGTTTGGTGGTGTCAATTGTGTGGTGTCAGTTGTGGTTCAGTTGTGGTGGTGTCAGTTGTGGTGTCAGTTGTGGTGTCAGTTTGGGGTGTCCAGTTGTGGTGTCAGTTGTGGTGTCAGTTGCTGGTGTCAGTTGTCGTGGGTGTCATTGTGGTGTCAGTTGTGGTGTCAGTTGTCGCGTCATTTGCGATGGTGTGAGTTGTGGTGTCATTGTCGTGGTGTCAGTTGTCGGGGTGTCGGTTGTGGTGGTGTCAGTTGTGGGTGTCAGTTGTGGTGTCATTACGGTGTCAATTGTCGTGGTGTCGGTGTGGGGTCATTGTGGTGTCAGTTGTGGGTCATTGGTGCATTTGTGGTGTCAGTTGTGGTGTCATTTGTGGTGATGTCAGTTGTGGTATGTCAGTTGTGGTGCATTTGGGGTGTCAGTTTGTGGTGGTGTCAGTTTGTGGTGTCAGTTTTGTGAGCGTTGTGGTGTCAGTCGTGGTGTCAGTTGTGGTGTCAGCGTGGTGTCAGTGTGGGTCATTGTGGTGTCAGTTGTCGGTGTCATTTTGTCGTGGTGTCAGTTGTCGGGGTGTCAGTTGGGGCTGTCAGTTGTCGGGTGTCGTTGTGTGCAGTCGGGGTTTTCAGTTGTGGTGTCAGTTGTGGTCAGTTGTGGTGTCAGTTTGGTGTCAGTTGGGGTTCAGTTGTGGTGTCAGTTGTGGTGGTGTCAATTGTGGTGGTGTCAGTTGTGGTGTCAGTTGTGGTGGTGCCCATTGTGGTGTCATTGTGGTGTCAGTTGTGTGTCATTGTGGTGTCAGTTGTCGGGTGTCAGTTGTCGTGGTGTCAGTTGTTGGTGTCAGTTGTGGTGTCAGTTGCGTGTCAGTTGCGATGGTGTGAGTTGTGGTGTCATTGTCGTGGTGTCCAGTTGTCGTGGTGTCGGTTGTGTGGTGTCATTTGTGGTGCAGTTGGGGTTTTCAGTTATGGTGTAAATTTGTCGTGGTGTCGGTTGGGGTGGGGGTCAGTTGTGGTGTCATTTTTGTGGTGTCAGTTGTGGGTGTCAGTTGTGGTGTCAGTTGTGGTGTCAGTTGTGGTGTCATTTGTGTAAATGTCAGTTGGGTGTCAGTTGGGTGTCATTTTGGTGGTGTCAGTTGTGGGTCATTTTGTGGTGTCAGTTGTGGTGTCATTGTGGTGTCGGTGGTGCCCAGTTGTGGTGTCAGTTGTGTGTCAGTTGTGTTCAGTTGTCGGGGTTTGGCATTTGTTGTGGGTCAGTGCTGGTGTCAGTTTGGGGTGTCATTGTGGTGTCAGTTGTCGTGTGTTCAGTTGTGTGTCAGTCGTGTGTCAGTTGTGTGTCATTGTGGTGCAGTGTGGTGTCAGTGGTGGTGCAGTTGGGGGTGTCAGTTGTGGTGTCAGTTGTGGTGTCAGTTGTGATGTCATGTGGTGGTGCAGTTGTTGGGGTGTCAGGGTTTTGACTGTCAGTTGTTGAGGTGTCAGTTGTTGAGGTGTCAGTTTGTTGGTGTCAGTTGCGTGGGGTCAGTTGTGATTGTCAGTTGTTGGGGTGTCAAAATCGTGGTGTCAGTTGTTGTGTCGTCAGTTGGTGTCAGTAGTTGTCGTGTCAGTTGCGGTAGTTGGCATTTTCGTGGAGTTATTGAGGTGAAAATTTGTTGTGGGGTTATTTTGTTGTGGTGTCTTTGTTTTTTTCAGTTGTCGTGGTGTCAGTTATGGTGTTGCAGTTGCGGGTGCCCAGTTGGTGTCAGTTGTGGTGTTCTTAGTTGTCGGATGTCAGTTGTCGTGGTGTCAGTTGTGGTGTCAGTTGTGGGTGTCAGTTGTGGTTCATCGGGGTGTCAGTGCGTGGTGTCAGTTGTTGAGATGCAGTTTCGTGTGTTGCGAGGGTCAGTTGTTGTAGGGTTAGTTGTTGGGGGTTGTCAGTTGTTGGGGGTTTTAGTGTTGTGGTGTCAGTTGAGATGCCCAGTTTGCGTGGTGTTCAGTTTGGTGTCAGTTGTCGTGGTGTCAGTTGTGGTGTCAGTTGTGGTTCATTGTGGTGGTATCAGTTTTTGGTGTCAGTTGTCGCGGGGGTCAGTTTTTGGTGTCAGTTGTCGTGGTGTCAGTTGTGGTGTCAGTTTTGGGTGGCCAGTTGGGGGGTGTCAGTTGTGGTGGTGTCAGTTGTGGGGTGTCAGTTGGGGTGGCGTCAGTTGTGGCGGTGTCAGTTCTGGTCAGTTGTGGTGTCATTGTGGTGATGTCAGTTGTGGGTGGTCAGTTTTTTGGGGTCAGGTGGTGCAGTTGTGGGGTGTCAGTTGTGTGTCAGTTGTGGTGGTGTCAGTTTCGTGGTGTCAGTTGTGGTGGGTCAGTTGGGTTTGGTGTCAGTTGTGGTGGTGTCAGTTGTGGTGGTGTCAGTTGTGGTGGCGCATTTTGTGGGGTGCAGTTGTGGTGTCAGTTGGATGCAGTTGGGGTGGTGTCATTTTGGGTGTCAGTTGTGGTGTCAGTTGGGGTTTGTGTCAGTTGTGGTGGTGTCAGTTGTGGTGGTGTAGTTGTGGTGTCATTTGTGGGGGTGTCAGTTGTGGGGTGTCAGTTGTGGGTGCATTGTGGTGGTGTCAGTTGTAGTGTAAGTTGTGGTGGTGTCAGTTGGGGGTGTCATTGTGGTGGTGCAGTTGTGGTGTCAGTTGTGGTGGTGTCAGTTGTGGTGGTGTCAGTTGTGGCGGTGCCATTTGTGGTGTCGTTGTGGTGTGTCAGTTGTGGTGGTGTCAGTTGTGGTGGTGTCTTTTTGGGGTGTCAGTTGTCGTGCCCAGTTGTGGTTGTGTCAGTTGTGGTGATAGTTGGTGGTGCCAGTTGTGGTGGTGTCAGTTGTGGTGGTGTTAGTTGTGGTGGTGTCAGTTGTGGGGGTGTCAGTTGGTGGGAGTCAGTTGTGGGTGTCATTTTGTGATGTCAGTTGGGGTGTCAGTTGGGTGATGTCAGTTGTGGTGGTTCAGTTGTGGTATCAGTTGTGGTGTCATTGTGGTGGTGTCAGTTGTGATGTCAGTTGTGGTGGTGTCAGTTGTGGTGTCATTGTGGTGTCAGTTGTGGTGTCAGTTGTGGGGGTGTCAGTTGTGGTGTCAGTTGTCGTGGTGTCAGTTGTGGTGGTGTCAGTTGTGGGTGGTGTCGGTTGTGGTGTCAGTTGTGGGGGTGTCAGTTGTGGTGTCAGTTGTGGGTGTCAGTTGGTGGTGGTGTCGTTGTGGGGGTGTCAGTTGTAGTGTCGTTGTGGTGTCCAGTTGTGGTGGTGTCAGTTGGTGTCATTGTGGTGTTTCCCAGTTGTGTGGTGTCAGTTGTGGTGGTGTCATTTTGTGGTGTCAGTTGTGGTGGTGTCATTTGGGTGGTGGGTCAGTTGTGGTGGTGTCATTGTGGTGGTGTCAGTTGTGGGGTGTCATTGTGGTGTCAGTTGTGGTGTGTCAGTTGTGTGGTGTCAGTTTGTGGTGCAGTTGTCGTGTCAGTTGTGGTGGTGTCAGTTGGGTGTCAGTTGTGGTGGTGTCAGTTGTAGTGGTGTCAATTGTGGTGTCAGTTGTCGTGTCAGTTGTGATGGTGTGAGTTTGGTGTCATTTTTTTTCGTGGTGTCATTTGATGGTGTGAGTTGTGGTGTCAGTTGTCGGGGTGTCAGTTGTCGTGGTGTCGGTTGGGGTGGGTCATTGTGGTGTCAGTTGTGGTGTCAGTTATGGTGTCAATTGTCGTGGTGTCGGTTGTGGTGGTGTCATTTTGGGTGGCATTGGTTCAGTTGTGGTGGTGTCAGTTGTGGTGTCAGTTGTGGTGTCAGTTGTGGTGTCATTGTGGTGTCAGTTGTGGTGTCAGTTGTGGTGGTGTCAATAATGGTGGTGTCAGTTGTGGTGGCAGTTGTGGTGGTGTCAGTTGTGGTGTCATTGGGGTTTGTCATTGTGGTGTCCATCGTGGTGTCAGTTGTGGTGTCAGTTGTGGTGTCAGTCGTGGTGTCAGTTTGGTGTCAGTCGTGGTGCCCAGTTGTGGTGTCTTTTTTGGGTGTCAGTTGTCGGGGCGTCAGTAGTGGTGTCAGTTGTGGTGTCAGTTGTCGTGGTGTCAGTTGTGGTGTCAGTTGGGGTGTCATTTTGTCGTGGTGTCAGTTGTGGTGTCAGTCTTTGTGTCAATGTGGTGTCATTGTGGTTGTAAGTTGTGGTGTCAGTTGTGGTGTCAGTGGTGGTGTCAGTTTGTGGTGTCAGTTGTGGTGTCAGTTGTGGTGTCAGTTGTGGTGTCAGTTGTGGGTTCAGTTGTGGTGTCAGTTGTGGTGTCAGTTGTGGTGTCATTGTGGTGTCATTTTGTCGTGTGTCAGTTGTGGTGTCAGTTGTGGTGTCAGCCCGTGGTGTCATTGTGGTGGTGTCAGTTGTGGGTTCAGTTGTGGTGTCAGTTGTGGTGTCAGTTGTGGGGGTGTCAGTTTGGTGCCCATTGTGGTGTCAGTTGTGGTGTCGTTGTGGTGGTGCAGTTGTGGTGGTGTCATTGTGGTGTCAGTTTGGTGTCAGTTTGGTGTCAGTTGTGGTGTCAGTTGTGGTGTCAGTTGTGGTTGGTGTCATTTTGTGGTGTCAGTTGTGGTGTCAGTTGGGGGTGTCAGTTGTGGGTCAGTTTGGGGGTGGTGTCAGTTGTGGGGGTCAGTTTTGGTGTCAGTTGTGTTTTCAGTCGTGGTGTCATTGTGTGTCAGTTGTGGTTTTTCAGTGGGGTGTCAGTTGTGGTGGGGGTTGTGGTGTCAGTTGTGTGTCATTCGTGGTGTCATTTGTGGTGCAGTTGTGGTGTCAGTCGTGGTGTCAGTTGTGGTGTCATTTGGGTGGTGTCAGTTGTGGTGTCAGTTGTGGTGTCAGTTGTGGTGCAGTCGTGGTGTAGTTGTTGGTGTCAGTTGTTGGTGTCAGTGGTGTGTCACCCGTGTGTCAGTCGTGGTGTCAGTTGTGGTGTCAGTCGTGGTGTCAGTCGTGGTGTCAGTTGTGGTGTCAGTCGTGGTGTCAGTTGTGGTGTCAGTTGTGGTGTCAGTGGTGGTGTCAGTCGTGGTGTCAGTGGTGGTGTCAGTCGTGGTGTCAGTTGTGGTGTCAGTCGTGGTGTCAGTCGTGGTGTCAGTTGTGGTGTCAGTCGTGGTATCAGTCATGGTGTCAGTTGTTGCAGTTGACCAGAGGTAAACTTGCAATAATACTGATACTCATATCTTTCATTACTAACAAATAAGATTACAGAGATTTTGTTATTAACTCTAGTTATTTTACAAATATTCTTTTTATACTGCTGATATTTGCAGTATTACCACCAGAACCGACCGTCAAAAATACAAAATACTCTCGGGAATATTACGAAGATATTACCGTATTTGACGGTATTAATGAGTTATTAACAATACTGATCTGGGATTTTTCGCTGTATAACTTGTGTACTACTGAGGCATAATAACTTTCTGCAAACATAACTTTTGTACCAAAATTTTTATCTAAATAGTTTAATGTGAACAATACCATTTAATATATTACAAGTATATATTTTTATCGACGTAAATAAATTTACTCATGTGAAATCATAGGATTAACTTGCGATAAAATTGTTCTATAGCAATGTTTTATACTTTTTTGAAAAGGCAATTTTAATCAGAAAAACTTTTATAATTGACCAAATTCACGTATTTGTAATTTTAAATTGTGAATAAGGCAAAAAAAGAAACCTGTTCTCCATGAGACGGCCATGTTGGAATGGCGGCCATAATTTCTGCCTGACACTGGTAAATATTTTATCATCGTCATTCTCAAGTCATTTTTAAGTAAGAATCTGTTTCAATCACTTCTACGTTGACCACAGTTTTACTAAAGTACCAAAAGGAAGAGGTCGTCAGGAGGGATGTCAAATCCATTCCGTCATCCCCCATCCCCTCTTCTCTCTCTCTCTTCCTCTTTACACAGGGTTTTGCAAGATTAGGTTCATGTTCCCAGCTTTATTTGCAAGCTAAGAGCTGTTATCCACAGCTCATTCTTAATTAAATCTGTTTATTGTTATGAGAAATATAAATAGGGTTAAGTATGAAGATGGAACAACCTGTGGGTCAGGGATTTTATTTGATGTTGTTGTGCTGTACGAAATCGAGTCATCCTAGGAATAAATTATCTCAGATGAAGTGATGTTGTGGAGAAGGGAACAGCGAGAGTGAAGTTGCTATTTGCTGCCCGTCTTGTTGTACAGAAGCTCATTTCTCACTGTCCTCAGAGTGGAGCCAATTGTAGTACTTTAACAATGTTGGCCCTGTACATAACAGTAAGACCATCCATGTCTCTCCTGTATTGAAGGCTGTGTTGAAAGGACAGATCTATCCAGGCCGGGTCCAGGCGAGAGATGAGTCGTCTTCCTCTGTTCTCTATTCAGCCAAGAAGTCGCAGATGACACGGAAGGGGGGGAGGGGTTTAAGCGATAAGAGAAAATGGAACATATTCAAGGTGTGAGCGTACTTATGTCTCGTACAGAATCTTGCAACCACTACTGTCTAGCAGACGTGAGATACGACTAAGCGCTATGAGTTTTGTGGCTGTTTTGTTAGTAAGATTAACACATGGTTCTTCATTGTTAGTTTGGAGTCAAGTTTCACCCCCTACCCTTCCAGCATTACCATCATGGTGCCAAGAGACCATCATCATGTGTGTTTTCTCAGGACTAACTGAAACCTACCATCGATAAAATCCCTCCCGGGTGATACATTTGTAAGCTGGTGATTTATGTACCTTTGATCAGCTGGCATTTCCTCCCTTGGATAAGTAACTCTCAGAGTACAGTCGTCTACATATGCATGGGATTCTGGGATGAGTCGAAGGTCATTGAAGTAGACATTTCATAACAATGACCCAAGCCCACTTTCCTGTAGAACACTTGCGCCAATAGAGTATCTAGTTGACTTTGTCCCGAAGGTAATCACTGAGACAGCATATTGCAGAGCCGGCGACTACTAGCACCTGCAGTTTTGCCAAGGGGCTCTGGTGCCATACTCGGTCGAAAGCACCAACAATGTCTAGTGCTACAATACTGCTGACCTTGGATTCATCTGCTGACTAATACCACATAGTGGAGAGGTTGAAGCCATATTGACGGTCGCAAAGAAACGAAAAACACTCATCTGTCGTGATATTATTCTCTGTTTCTCTCGCCAGTGTGGGCAGAGTCGTGGGTTGTCACCAAACATCATGTCACTAACACTATCTGCTACCACACTCACCCGCCCATCAAAAGAAACCTGAAAAAGCTCACATCTGGTGATCTTCAAAGGAAGCGGTAATAATGCAACACAGTGTGCCTGTTTTCATGTCTCCTGTTGCTGAAGTTGCTTATGATGCAGCAAGCAGCACGTTCCCTTCAAGAGAGCAAGAGAGGCCTTCATATTAGTGAAGGGCTTTTGATCCATTTCCCAGGCGCTGTATAAACAATGTTTTATTTTTGCAGCAGAAGCGTTAACAACACTTTCTGGTTCATATATAAAATTCATATATATCTCTTAGCAATGATAGCTTTACCCTCGTCGTCTGTCGATGAGGCTTCTCATTGGTCGTGTCTTCAAGTGAATAATGACTGAAGAGCTCAGGTAACAGAGCATCTGATGACCTGCTCAGGGAACTGAAGTGAGTAAATGAAAAATATCTCATTTCAGCGAGCTCAAGAATGAGATTCCCTAGTCTCTCAGTCTCACTTGAATATTGCCGCAGCAAAACACTACCCTCCGGCTATTAATATTGCTATTATTATTGCTATTATTATTATTATTATTATTATTATTATTATTATTATTATTATTATTATTATCATTATTTGTAAGAGCATTAAATTCGTGTGGCTCATTCAGGAATTACATATTGACAAATTACATTCAGACATATGCCAGAGCAACACATTGCAAATATCTATGCGTGTGACGCTGGCAGAGTTGCTTAGCAAGGAGGAGGAAGGTAAAAACGAGAGAAATGGACCCACCCAGGTCCAACTCACACCCACCCACACCCACTCAAGTATTTATCTACCCTATTTTTAAAACTACACAACGTTTTAGCCTGAATAACTGTACTCGGGAGGAAGGTAAGAACGAGAGAGACCCAGAGTTGCTTAGCAAGGAAGAGGAAGGTAAGAACGAGAGAGAGAGACCCAGAGTTGCTTAGCAAGGAAGAGGAAGGTAAGAACGAGAGATGGACCCGTGACATTCAAACACTGAAAATGTTGTTGACGTGGGGGCTGCTGTAACCAGGGAAACTGTGTATTCAGAAAGTTTATGCAGGACTTAGGTAGTGCTGGCCATACAGAACATGAGATTCTTGGGTGCCTATGAAAACATGTGGTAACTTCAGCGTTGTAATTATAATTTATTTATAAGTGAATACGGTGCCCACATTGTATATATAATGGTAGTCCAATATGCTTTTACTTTTGAGCGTGAGAGTTAGTTTTTTTTTGTAACAAACCAAAAACGATGACCCAAAAAGAAAAGCGAATGTCTTTTGTTTTACATTTTGTAATTTATACAAGGGAAGGGGTTGAAATATAAAAACATATGCAGTATAATGTGATCCTTTATTGACAACGTTTCACCCACACAGTGGGCTTTTTCAAGTCACACACAGATCTACCTGGGGTGGAAGGTACGAGAGTATTTATAGTTATGATGTTGAGGTCAGGTGGAGAATGCTGCATCTGATGATCTACCGGGTGGGGTTATAGAGTCTTGGGTAGCTAGGCAGGGGTATTGGACAAGTTGTGAGTAGACCTTCTGCAGTGTTCTATGTTCTTATGTGGGATAGTGATGAAGAAGTTTCTTGTAGATGAAAGGTCCAGAGAACCGACATGTTTCCTCAATAATGATACCCAAGAGTTGCACATGTGTCTAATTTATCAGCATGTCGGTTCTCTGGACCATTCATCTACAAATCTGTCAGACACTGCAACTTCTTGGGATCTTAATACTTAGGAATTCTTCGCTTGCCTAATTCTTGGGCACGATCTACTTCCACATTGAACAAATGTGACACGACCTATGACTGCTGCACCTCTCCTGCCATACGGTTTATAAGCTGCCTCTCCGCTGATATGCCGTATTCTATTCAAAATTGATGGACTGAACACATCGACTCAAGGTTGAGGGACTGATTACCTCATTCTCCTCCTGTTCTTCAAGTTTCTCCTACGTATGGACTGATGAAGCCACTGTGTGGCGAAACGTTTCCTCAATAAAGATACCCAAGAGTTGCACATGTGTCTAATTTATCAAGAAGTTTCTTGGCGAGTGGTTCAGCTATGTTATAGAAGCCGTTGTTCTGGTTGAAATTGTTGGTTATAGAGATGAGCGATGATTCCAGGATTCTTCGGTATTGAGTGTTGTCTTCTGTGGCGATAAGTCTTGAGTTTCTGTAGTTAATTAAATGGTTGTGTGAATTGCGATGTTGTACACAGGCATTCCTTGTATCGTCAGTCCTGCTTGCATATTGGTGTTCTGAAATACGTGTTTGGAGGTCTCTTGATGTTTCGCCCACATATAATTTGTTGCAGTCATTACAAGGGATTATGTATACCCCTGCAGAGGATGGAGGCTTGTCCTGTCTACTACTGGTGATGTCCTTGATGGTCGTGGTTGTGGAGGTGGATACTTGGAATGATGTATTGGAAAAGATGTTGGAAACATGTTTGGCAATGGAGTTGGTGGGGAGGGCTATGTATCTCTTCTCGGCAGTGTCTTCTCTGGGTGTGCTGAAGATGTTTAATGGCCGCCGTCTGCAGTCTCTGATGAAGTGACGAGGATAGTGGAGTTTAGAAAACACTTGTTCAATTATAGTGCATTCTTCCTCAAGAAACTCATTGCTGCAGATTCTGAGTGCGCGCAAGAAGAAGCCTATAATTACACCACGTTTGGTTTTGGTGTCGTGGTGAGAGTAGAAGTGGAGAAGATCGTTTTGGTTGGTTGTTTTTCGATAGACTTTAAAACGACTATAAATACTCCCGTACCTTCCACCCCGGGTAGATCTGTGTGTGACTTGAAAAAGCCCACTGTGTGGGTGAAACGTTGTCAATAAAGGATCACATTATACTGCATATGTTTTTATATTTCCACTGTGTCGGTATTTGATACCATTTATTTCCAAGGGAAGGGGTTACTAGCACCTTGCTCCCGGCATTATAGTCGCGTCTTACAACATACATGGCTTACGGAGGATGAATTATTTTCCACTTCCCCAGGGAGATAAGACAAAATAAAGAACAAGAACTATCAAGAAAATAGAAGAAACCCCAGATAGGAGTGCGTGAATATATATGCGTGTACATGCATTTGTAATGTGACGTAAGTATAAGTAGCAAGATATACTGAAAGTATGCAAGGTAAATAATGTTACTTTTGATCATTCCAACTGACGAGGAATACTTAAACCAGTTACATTTATACTTGAACGATATGGTAATATTCCAACTATGATCTCTCTCTCTCTCCCTCTCTCTCTCTCTCTCTCTCTCTCTCTCTCTCTCTCTCTCTCTCTCTCTCTCTCTCTCTCTCTCTCTCTCTCCTCTCTCTCTCTCTCTCTTTCTTTCTTCCTCTCTCTCCCTCTCTCTCTCTTGCTGTGCATTACATAGTCACGTATTTTGCTATAGAAATCAAATAATATTTCTACTATAATTAAAGACAATAATAAGGAAGACACATTAGGGCACATATTATATAAATCAAATGTAAGGAACATCGAGTAACTTTTGTTTATCTGATCCATGCCTCCAGCACACATACAATATGTCACACTAGCAGTCTGATCCATGCCTCCAGCACACATACAATGTGTCACACTAGCAGTCTGATCCATGCCTCCAGCACACATACAATATGTCACACTAGCAGTCTGATCCATGCCTCCAGCACACATACAATATGTCACACTAGCAGTCTGATCCATGCCTCCAGCACACATACAATATGTCACACTAGCAGTCTGATCCATGCCTCCAGCACACATACAATGTGTCACACTAGCAGTCTGATCCATGCCTCCAGCACACATACAATGTGTCACACTAGCAGTCTGATCCATGCCTCCAGCACACATACAATATGTCACACTAGCAGTCTGATCCATGCCTCCAGCACACATACAATATGTCACACTAGCAGTCTGATCCATGCCTCCAGCACACATACAATATGTCACACTAGCAGTCTGATCCATGCCTCCAGCACACATACAATATGTCACACTAGCAGTCTGATCCATGCCTCCAGCACACATACAATATGTGACACTCGCAGTCTGATCCATGCCTCCAGCACACATACAATATGTCACACTAGCAGTCTGATCCATGCCTCCAGCACACATACAATATGTCACACTAGCAGTCTGATCCATGCCTCCAGCACACATACAATATGTCACACTAGCAGTCTGATCCATGCCTCCAGCACACATACAATATGTCACACTAGCAGTCTGATCATGCCTCCAGCACACATACAATATGTCACACTAGCAGTCTGATCCATGCCTCCAGCACACATACAATATGTCACACTAGCAGTCTGATCCATGCCTCCAGCACACATACAATATGTCACACTAGCAGTCTGATCCATGCCTCCTGCACACATACAATATGTGACACTAGCATTCTGATCCATGCCTCCAGCACACATACAATATGTCACACTAGCAGTCTGATCCATGCCTCCAGCACACATACAATATGTCACACTAGCAGTCTGATCCATGCCTCCTGCACACATACAATATGTGACACTAGCAGTATTACAACCCAGGATTCCAAATGGCCTGTTATCCCGGGTGTAATGGGAGCAAAATAAACACAGCAGAAAAAGTTTAGACTTATATTATCCTTCACCAATTTAGAACAGCAATATGTACACTATGTACAGTGGAGTACAGTGTACTCCACGGTCAGCAAAGCAGAAATAGAGGCAACAAGATAGCAGATCGTGCTTCAACCAGCTCTAGAATGTGAATGACAAGGGCAGACAGGAGAGCAGTACCCACATAACCTCTGCGATTGCCAAAACCATCTTCGTATTGGCTAGAACCTGGTCACTAGTTGAACGACGAGGACCCATCACCAACTCTTAGCAACCTGGTTCGCTGGTTGGGTGAGATAGCCTGTAAACGAGGGTGCGTACATGCGCCGAATAAAGGTTACGTACTCTTTGCATGCCACACAGATCATCGTTCACAACACAGTCATCACTCAGCTCCAGCCTCCAGCAAGTAAGATCATCGTTCACAACACAGTCATCACCCAGCTCTAGCTAACAGCTAGTAAGATAATCGTTCACAACACAGTAATCACCCAGCTCCAGCTAGTAAGATCATCGTTCACAACACAGTCATCCCCCAGCACCAGCCTCCAGCTAGTAAGATCATCGTTCACAACACAGTCATCACCCAGCACCTGCCTCCAGCTAGTAAGATCATCGTTCACAACACAGTCATCACCCAGCACCAGCCTCCAGCTAATAAGATCATCGCTCACAGCACAGTCATCACCCAGCCCCTGCCTCCAGCTAGAAAGATCATCGCTCACAACACAGTCATCACCCAGCACCTGCCTCCAGCTAGTAAGTTCATCGTTCACAACACAGTCATCACCCAGCTCCAGCCTGCAGCTAGTAAGATCATCGTTCACAACACAGTAATCACTCAGCTCCAGCCTCCAGCTAGTAAGATCATCGTTCACAACACAGTCATCACCCAGCTCCAGCCTCCAGCTAGTAAGATCATCGTTCACAACACAGTCATTACAAAGCACCAGCCTACAGCTAGTAAGATCATCGTTCACAACACAATCATCACCCAGCTCCAGCCTCCAGCTAGTAAGATCATCGTTCACAACACAGTCATCACCCAGCTCCAGCCTCCAGCTAGTAAGATCATCGTTCACAACACAGTCATCACAAAGCACCAGCCTACAGCTAGTAAGATCATCGTTCACAACACAGTCATCACTCAGCTCCAGCCTCCAGCAAGTAAGATCATCCTTCACAACACAGTCATCACCCAGCTCTAGCTACCAGCTAGTAAGATAATCGTTCAGAACACAGTCATCACCCAGCTCCAGCTAGTAAGATCATCGTTCACAACACAGTCATCACAAAGCACCAGCCTACAGCTAGTAAGATCATCGTTCACAACACAGTCATCACTCAGCTCCAGCCTCCAGCAAGTAAGATCATCCTTCACAACACAGTCATCACCCAGCTCTAGCTACCAGCTAGTAAGATAATCGTTCAGAACACAGTCATCACCCAGCTCCAGCTAGTAAGATCATCGTTCAAAACACAGTCATCACCCAGCTCCAGCTAGTAAGATCATCGTTCACAACACAGTCATCACCCAGCACCTGCCTCCAGGTAGTAAGATCATCGTTCACAACACAGTCATCACCCAGCACCTGCCTCCAGGTAGTAATATCATCGTTCACAACACAGTCATCACCCAGCCCCAGCCTTCAGCTAGTAAGACCATCGTTCAAAACACAGTCATCACCCAGCACCAGCCTCCAGCTAGTAAGATCATCGCTCACAACACAGTCATCACCCAGCACCAACCTCCAGCTAGTAAGATCATCGGACACAACACAGTCGTCACCCAGTACCAGCCTCCAGCTAGTAAGATCATCGTTCACAACACAGTCATCACCCAGCTCCAGCCTCCAGCTAGTAAGATCATCGTTCACAACACAGCCATCACCCAGCACCAACCTCCAGCTAGTAAGATCATCGGACACAACACAGTCGTCACCCAGTACCAGCCTCCAGCTAGTAAGATCATCGTTCACAACACAGTCATCACCCAGCTCCAGCCTCCAGCTAGTAAGATCATCGTTCACAACACAGTCATCACCCAGCACCAGCCTCCAGCTAGTAAGATCATCGTTCACAACACAGTCATCACCCAGCACCAGCCTCCTGCTAGTAAGATCATCGTTCACAACACAGTCATCACCCAGCACCGGCCTCCAGGTAGTAAGATCATCGTTCCCAACACAGTCATCGCCCAGCTCCTGCCTCCAGCTAGTCAGATCATCGTTCACAACACAGTCATCACCCAGCACCAGCCTCCAGCTAGTAAGATCATCGTTCACAACACAGTCATCACTCAGTTCCAGCCTCCAGCTAGTAAGATCATCGTTCACAACACAGTCATCACCCAGCTCCAGCCTCCAGGTAGTAAGATCATCGTTCCCAACACAGTCATCACCCAGCTCCAGCCTCCAGCTAGTAAGACCATCGTTCACAACACAGTCATCACCCAGCTCCAGCCTCCAGCTAATAAGATCATCGTTCACAACACAGTCATCACCCAGCTCCAGCCTCTAGCTAATAAGATCATCGTTCACAACACAGTCATCACCCAGCTCCAGCCTCCAGCTAGTAAGATCATCGTTCACAACACAGTCATCACCCAGCACCAGCCTCCAGCTAGTAAGATCATCGTTCACAACACAGTCATCACCCAGCACCAGCCTCCAGCTAGTAAGATCATCGCTCACAACACAGTCATCACTCAGCTCCAGCCTCCAGCTAGTAAGATCATCGTTCACAACACAGTCATCACCCAGCACCAGCCTCCAGCTAGTAAGATCATCGTTCACAACACAGTCATCACCCAGCACCAGCCTCCAGCTAGTAAGATCATCGCTCGCAACACAGTCATCACCCAGCACCAGCCTCCAGCTAGTAAGATCATCGCTCACAACACAGTCATCACTCAGTTCCAGCCTCCAGCTAGTAAGATCATCGCTCGCAACACAGTCATCACCCAGCACCAGCCTCCAGCTAGTAAGATCATCGCTCGCAACACAGTCATCACCCAGCACCAGCCTCCAGCTAGTAAGATCATCGCTCACAACACAGTCATCACTCAGCTCCAGCCTCCAGCTTGAGCATTACCTCACCCACAATTTAAACAGATTTTTTTTTCTGTCTTGAATTAAAGAAAACGTCTTACAAATGAAATATATCCTAGTTACTATATATACATGCATTTCTTGGTCTTAATCACTATGTTACCTCAGAGAAAGTTCAGAGTAAATTCATATGATTAACATTATTATTCAATTTTAAATATCCTTCATCAAGTCGAGTTATCAAAAGTAATGTTAATTACCTCAAATTCAAATTCAAAGTTTATTCTCTATAAGGATTACAATGCTGAGTTTACAGAATTTGGTTATTGTGTTGTTTACATGTAGTAAAATAATAATTACAGAGTGTACCACTAGAACACCTAGCATGGCTAGGCATTTCGGGCAGACTTAGATTAAACCTTAAGTTTAAAATATTACAAAATTATGAGGCAAGTTGGTATTATGGCTAAGTGACTAAATGCTAGTTTGTGAGTTTAGCAATGTGGATGCTTTTGTTTTGGCACTATGGATAGTTTCAGTATTGGAGTATCACAGGCCAACTTTTGACTAGTTAAGATTCATTATTTTGAGACTGAGATTGATATTTCTGTTTATGGTCAAATGGGTGAGTGAGTGTAAGTGTGAACCACCAGGTGGTATTCGTGTAATTAGTTGACAGGGTTTATCAGGGAGATAAGATGTTTTCTGATGGTAGTTTTGAAGGTGATGAATGTGTCTGCAGTTTTAGAATTTTCAGGTAGGGTGTTCCAGTTTTTAGGGCCTTTGACATACATTGAATTTTTGTAAAGGTTTAGTCGGACACGGGGAATGTCATAGAGATGTTTGTGTCTGGTGTTGTGCCTGTGGGTTCTTTTACAACTATCAAGAAAGCGTTTTAGGTCAAGGTTAATATTGGAATTTAAGGTCCTGTAGATATAGATTGCACAGTAGTAAGTGTGGATGTACTGAACAGGGAGTAAGTTTAGATCTATGAAGAGTGCGGGGGTGTGTTGCCAGGGATGGGATTTAGTGATTATTCTTACTGCGGCTTTTTGTTGGGTTATTATTGGCTTTAGGTGTGTTGCTGCAGTTGAACCCCAAGCACAGATAGCATAGGTGAGGTATGGATATATAAGTGAATGGTATATTGTGAGAAGGGGAGTTTGCGGCACATAGTATCGTATCTTGGAGAGGATCCCAACCGTTTTGGATACTTTTTTGGTGTATTTACTCTTATGAGTACAGAAAATATCTTGTCTACCAATCATAGCTTCTGCTGCAACGTTAATTTTGTGGATACAGAGTTTATTCATAAGGAAATTGTATTTTGAATCGTTGAGGAGCTCTTATGGCACACATTGAAGCTGTCTGCTAATATCTATCTGTTTCTGTCTTGATGAAAGTTTAGTTTAGTTTTTGAAAAACATAGGACACGACTGTTTGTGCTACACTAGTAGTGTTTCTCTCGTAACTACTAGTGATTAACAGCCATTTGCACTGCAATTATAACTATTAATTTAGTTCATTGACTCACGAACTAGTAATGACATGACTGCAAGCAAACCATACCGAGGGCGGGGTTAGAACCCTTGATCGGAGAGGCTAGCTGGCCCAGTGGCTAACGAGTCAGTCTGGAGTTTTATGACTCTCTGAGCGCGGGTTCTAACCCCACCCGTGGTATGGTGTGGGGACTGAACTCGTGGCGAGTGAGTCATAAAACTCCAGGCCAGCGAGTAAGTCACTGGACCAGGTGGCTGATCTGGAGTTTTACGTCTCACTCGCCACGAGTTCAACCCCACCCGTGGTACAGTTTGTTTGCAATCTTGTCATTACGATTTCCAGAGTCATTTTCTTAACATATTTTCCCCCACCATAGGTTCTACTTTAATTCCATTCTTGCCAAGTGCCTGTCCAACTGGTCACAAGTCTGTACCAAGTGAAATTTAGTATTTCAAAGATGAAAGCAAAGTTTTTTTTAGGCAAGATGCTGTAGTGTGAGCAATTAATTCCTCAGTCTTAAACATTTGTGCTACCACTAATATTTTCCTTGCTGCAACATAGTTCTCACCCTCACAATATTTTCCTTGCTGCAACATAGTTCTCACCCTCACAATATTTTCCTTGCTGCAACATAGTTCTCACCCTCACAATATTTTCCTTGCTGCAACATAGTTCTCACCCTCACAATATTTTCCTTGCTGCAACATAGTTCTCACCCTCACAATATTTTCCTTGCTGCAACATAGTTCACATCGACACAATATTTTCCTTGCTGCAACATAGTTCACACCCTCACAATATTTTCCTTGCTGCAACATAGTTCTCACCCTCACAATATTTTCCTTGCTGCAACATAGTTCACACACACACAATATTTTCCTTGCTGCAACATAGTTCTCACCCACACAATATTTTCCTTGCTGCAACATAGTTCTCACCCTCACAATATTTTCCTTGCTGCAACATAGTTCTCACCCACACAATATTTCCTTGCTGCAACATAGTTCTCACCCTCACAATATTTTCCTTGCTGCAACATAGTTCTCACCCACACAATATTTTCCTTGCTACAACATAGTTCTCACCCTCACAATATTTTCCTTGCTACAACATAGTTCACACCCACACAATATTTTCCTTGCTACAACATAGTTCACACCCACACAATATTTTCCTTGCTGCAACATAGTTCTCACCCACAGAATATTTTCCTTGCTGCAACATAGTTCTCACCCTCACAATATTTTCCTTGCTGCAACATAGTTCTCACCCACACAATATTTTCCTTGCTGCAACATAGTTCTCACCCACACAATATTTTCCTTGCTGCAACATAGTTCACACACACACAGTATTTTCCTTGCTGCAACATAGTTCTCACCCACACAATATTTTCCTTGCTGCAACATAGTTCTCACCCTCACAATATTTTCCTTGCTACAACATAGTTCTCACCCTCACAATATTTTCCTTGCTGCAACATAGTTCACACCCACACAATATTTTCCTTGCTACAACATAGTTCTCACCCTCACAATATTTTCCTTGCTGCAACATAGTTCACACCCTCACAATATTTTCCTTGCTACAACATAGTTCTCACCCTCACAATATTTTCCTTGCTGCAACATAGTTCACACCCACACAATATTTTCCTTGCTACAACATAGTTCACACCCACACAATATTTTCCTTGCTACAACATAGTTCACACCCACACAATATTTTCCTTGCTACAACATAGTTCACACCCCACACAATATTTTCCTTGCTGCAACATAGTTCACACCCTCACAATATTTTCCTTGCTGCAACATAGTTCACACCCTCACAATATTTTCCTTGCTGCAACATAGTTCACACCCACACAATATTTTCCTTGCTGCAACATAGTTCACACCCACACAATATTTTCCTTGCTACAACATAGTTCACACCCACACAATATTTTCCTTGCTGCAACATAGTTCACACCCACACAATATTTTCCTTGCTGCAACATAGTTCACACCCACACAATATTTTCCTTGCTACAACATAGTTCACACCCACACAATATTTTCCTTGCTACAACATAGTTCACACCCACACAATATTTTCCTTGCTACAGCATAGTTCACACCCACACAATATTTTCCTTGCTACAACATAGTTCTCACCCACACAATATTTTCCTTGCTGCAACATAGTTCACACCCACACAATATTTTCCTTGCTACAACATAGTTCTCACCCACACAATATTTTCCATGCTACAACATAGTTCTCACCCACACAATATTTTCCTTGCTGCAACATAGTTCACACCCACACAATATTTTCCTTGCTGCAACATAGTTCACACCCACACAATATTTTCCTTGCTGCAACATAGTTCACACCCACACAATATTTTCCTTGCTACAACATAGTTCACACCCACACAATATTTTCCTTGCTACAACATAGTTCACACCCACACAATATTTTCCTTGCTGCAACATAGTTCACACCCACACAATATTTTCCTTGCTGCAACATAGTTCACACCCACACAATATTTTCCTTGCTACAACATAGTTCACACCCACACAATATTTTCCTTGCTGCAACATAGTTCACACCCACACAATATTTTCCTTGCTGCAACATAGTTCACACCCACACAATATTTTCCTTGCTGCAACATAGTTCTCACCCTCACAATATTTTCCTTGCTGCAACATAGTTCTCACCCACACAATATTTTCCTTGCTGCAACATAGTTCACACCCACACAATATTTTCCTTGCTACAGCATAGTTCACACCCACACAATATTTTCCTTGCTACAACATAGTTCACACCCACACAATATTTTCCTTGCTGCAACATAGTTCTCACCCACACAATATTTTCCTTGCTGCAACATAGTTCTCACCCACACAATATTTTCCTTGCTGCAACATAGTTCTCACCCACACAATATTTTCCTTGCTGCAACATAGTTCTCACCCACACAATATTTTCCTTGCTGCAACATAGTTCTCACCCACACAATAGTATCAGCACCAATAATATTATATTCATTTACTCCTCCAAACTCTCATGAGCATTCAGTGATACAGTGATACAGTGATACAGTGATACAGTGACACAGTGATACAGTGATACAGTGACACAGTGATACAGTGATACAGTGATACAGTGATACAGTGACACAGTGATACAGTGATACAGTGACATAGTGATACAGTGATACAGTGATACAGTGATACAGTGACACAGTGATACAGTGATACAGTGATACAGTGATACAGTGATACAGTGACACAGTGATACAGTGATACAGTGATACAGTGATACAGTGACATAGTGATACAGTGATACAGTGATACAGTGATACAGTGACACAGTGATACAGTGATACAGTGATACAGTGATACAGTGATACAGTGACACAGTGATACAGTGATACAGTGACATAGTGATACAGTGATACAGTGATACAGTGATACAGTGACACAGTGATACAGTGATACAGTGACACAGTGATACAGTGACACAGTGATACAGTGATACAGTGATACAGTGATACAGTGATACAGTGATACAGTGACACAGTGATACAGTGATACAGTGACACAGTGATACAGTGATACAGTGACACAGTGATAGAGTGATACAGTGATACAGTGATACAGTGATACAGTGATACAGTGACACAGTGATACAGTGATACAGTGACACAGTGATACAGTGATACAGTGATACAGTGACACAGTGATACAGTGATACAGTGATACAGTGATACAGTGACACAGTGATACAGTGACACAGTGATACAGTGATACAGTGATACAGTGATACAGTGACACAGTGATACAGTGATACAGTGATACAGTGATACAGTGACACAGTGATACAGTGATACAGTGATACAGTGACACAGTGATACAGTGATACAGTGATAGAGTGATACAGTGACACAGTGATACAGTGATACAGTGACACAGTGATACAGTGATACAGTGATACAGTGATACAGTGATACAGTGACACAGTGATACAGTGATACAGTGATACAGTGATACAGTGACACAGTGATACAGTGACACAGTGATACAGTGATACAGTGATACAGTGATACAGTGACACAGTGATACAGTGATACAGTGATACAGTGATTCAGTGACACAGTGATACAGTGATACAGTGATACAGTGACACAGTGATACAGTGATACAGTGATACAGTGATACAGTGACACAGTGATACAGTGACACAGTGATACAGTGATACAGTGATACAGTGACACAGTGATACAGTGACACAGTGATACAGTGATACAGTGATACAGTGATACAGTGACAAAGTGATACAGTAATACAGTGATACAGTGACACAGTGATACAGTGATGCAGTGATACAGTGATACAGTGATACAGTGATACAGTGACACAGTGATATAGTGATACAGTAATACAGTGACACAGTGATACAGTGATACAGTGATACAGTGATACAGTGACACAGTGATACAGTGATACAGTGATACAGTGACACAGTGACACAGTGACACAGTGATACAGTGATACAGTGATACAGTGATATAGTGATACAGTGACACAGTGATACAGTGATACAGTGATACAGTGACACAGTGATACAGTGATACAGTGATACAGTGACACAGTGAGACAGTGATACAGTGATACAGTGACACAGTGACACAGTGATACAGTGATACAGAGATACAGTGATACAGTGACACAGTGATACAGTGATACAGTGATACATTGATACAGTGACACAGTGATACAGTGATACAGTGACACAGTGACACAGTGATACAGTGATACAGTGATACAGTGATACAGTGACACAGTGATACAGTGATACAGTGATACATGATACAGTGACACAGTGACACAGTGACACAGTGATACAGTGACACAGTGATACAGTGATACAGTGACACAGTGACACAGTGATACAGTGATACAATGATACAGTGACACAGTGATACAGTGATACAGTGATACAGTGATACAGTGACACAGTGATACAGTGATACAGTGACACAGTGATACAGTGACACAGTGATGCAGTGATACAGTGACACAGTGATACAGTGATACAGTGATACAGTGATACAGTGATACAGTGATACAGTGACACAGTGATACAGTGATACAGTGACACAGTGATACAGTGATACAGTGACACAGTGATACAGTGATACAGTGATACAGTGACACAGTGATACAGTGACACAGTGACACAGTGATTCAGTGATATAGTGACACAGTGATACAGTGATACAGTGATACAGTGATACAGTGATACAGTGACACAGTGATACAGTGATACAGTGACACAGTGATACAGTGATACAGTGACATAGTGACACAGTGATACAGTGACACAGTGACACAGTGACACAGTGATACAGTGATAGTGATACAGTGATACAGTGACACAGTGACACAGTGATACAGTGACACAGTGACACAGTGACACAGTGATACAGTGATACAGTGATACAGTGACACAGTGACACAGTGATACAGTGACACAGTGACACAGTGACACAGTGATACAGTGATACCTTAATAAGGAATCGTTCAAGACACTGTACACTGTGTATGTTAGGCCCATACTGGAGTATGCAGCACCAGTCTGGAACCCACACCTGGTCAAGCACGTCAAGAAGTTAGAGAAAGTACAAAGGTTTGCAACAAGGCTAGTCCCAGAGCTCAAGGGAATGTCGTACGAGGAAAGGTTAAGGGAAATCGGACTGACGACACTGGAGGACAGAAGGGTAAGGGGAGACATGATAACGACATACAAGATACTGCGGGGAATAGACAAGGTGGACAGAGATAGGATGTTCCAGAGAGGGGACACAGGGACAAGGGGTCACAACTGGAAGCTAAAGACTCAGAAGAGTCACAGGGACGTTAGGAAGTATTTCTTCAGTCATAGAGTTGTCAGCAAGTGGAATAGCCTAGCAAGTGAAGTAGTGGAGGCGGGAACCATACATAGTTTTAAGAAGAGGTATGACAAAGCTCAGGAAGCAGAGAGAGAGAGGATCCAGTAGCGATCAGTGAAGAGGCGGGGCCAGGAGCTGAGTCTCGACCCCTGCAACCACAATTAGGTGAGTACAGTGATACAGTGATACAGTGACACAGTGATACAGTGATACAGTGACACATGCAGCACTGTCAGACCCTCAAAGTGTATTTAATGAAGCTGGTTCCTTCTGATGGAAATGAAAAGATAGAAAAAGTCAATAATAAGATAAAAAAAATATTAATAAGTAAAATCTGTAAACATCATGTTAATCCTGCTTGAAGCAAAAATGAAATATATTAAATTACTAGTGATTCCAAGCTAATATGTACACAATGATGTAGTGGAGAATGGTGTCGTGTCAATCTTCTGGGCACGTAGCTCTGTATCGTGGTTTGGAACGCCGAGCTGTTGTTGTTGATGGGGGGGAGGGGGGATGAGGTTGTCACAGACGGAAGTGAGTGTTGCAACAGAAGACAGTAGAGATTCTGATGAACAGAGGTTGACTGTGATCCTGTGACCACCACAACACTTGTGAAGCAGTTGAGTCGACAGTAAAGAACCACCAGGAAACGCTGGTGGAGTTATAACTGGGAGAAGACTGCTAGAATGTTGTGGAGCTGACTGAGTGGTCGGCTACATGTGAAAGGGAGACCAGTGTAGGTAGAGAGGTAGAGCCTGACTCAGATCTTTTCAAGGTCTATGCTGTCCTTCGGTTATCTTGCCTGTGTGGAGCGACCCGAGCCGGCAGCCATGGAGATTTGATGGGAGCCGACCACCGGTCGGAGAGACCCTCGTCACCTCCCACTGGGTGCTGAACGGGGGGTAGCGGGAGCTATGTACCCACCCTAACTGAACAACCAGACTACCACCACCATTCATTCATACTTCCACCACTCCTATCTAATGAGCTTTTCCTTCACAATATCTACATTTCTACAAGTACATGTACAAGGTATACAGACCTAGCTGACATCAATGGCATACTACTACACTGAAAGTCCCTTGATATGCTGAGCATTTCTGGCAAATTAGGTCAGTTTTGTCCCAGGATGCGACCCACACCGGTCGACTAACACCCAGGTACCTATTCTATACTGATGGGAGAATAGGGACAGCAGGTGTTTCATGGAAATACGTCCCTAATGTTTTCCAGCCATACCGGAGGCTCCAACTCCGGACCTCAGTGTGTGAGCAGAGTGCGCTGGCGATAGAGCTACGAGACTTGATAATATAAAGATGTGTTAGCCCATCTGCACTTACAGTCAACCACACCTAAAATGAAGACTGTCTTAGGATTAAAGGAAAGTGAAGTAGATCAGTAACAGGCAAAACACGACCTCACCTCAAACACTCAGGGTTGGGGATTGATCCTGGACACAGGTGAAATGTT
>NC_069420.1:51448969-51463969 GCF_026875155.1 Cherax quadricarinatus | reverse complement strand
TATATATATATATATATATATATATATATATATATATATATATATACATACATATATATATATATATATATATATATATTATATATATATATATATATATATATATATATATATATATATATATATATCTCAAAAAGTCGTCCGTCTCGCACCAAGGCAGGGTGACCGTAAAAGAAAGAAAATCCCTAAAAAGAAAATACTTGCATCATCATTCAACACTTTCACCTCGCTCATACATAATCACTGTCTTTGCAGAGGCGCTCAGATACGACAGTATCGAAATCCCTCCAAACTGTCGATATCCCAGACCCCTACTTTAAAGTGCAGGCATTGTACTTCGCATTTGCAGGACTCGAGTCCAGCTAAATCTGTAATAACCGGTTTCCCTGAATCCCTTCACTAAATTTTACCCTGTTCACACTCTAACAGCTCGTCAAGTCCCAAAAACCATTCATCTTCATTTACTACTAACACGCTCACACACACTTGTCTGAAGTCCAAGCCCCTCGCCCACAGAACCTCTTTTAACCCCTCCCTCCAACCTTTCCGAGGACGACCCCCAACCTCTCCTTCCTTCCCCTACATAAATATACACTCTCAAGTCATTCTACTTTGAGCTAGTCTCCCTAAATGACCAAACCACCTCAACAACCCCTCTTCAGCCCTCTGACTAATACTTTTAACTCCACACCTTCTCCTGATTTTCACACTCCGAATTTTCATCATAATATTTACACCACACATTGCTCTTAGACAGGACATCTCCACTGCCTCCAGCCGCCTCCTCGCTGCTGCATTTACAACCCAAGCTTCACACCCATATAAGAGTGTTGGTACCACAATACTTTCATAAACTCCCTTCTTTGCCTCCATAGATAACCTTTTTTGTCTCCACATATACCTCAACGCACCACTCACTTGTTTTCCTTCAGCAATTCTATGGTTAACCTCATCCTTCATAAATCCATCCGCTGAAAAGCCAATTCCCATATACCTGAAAACATTCACTTCTTCCATACTCCTCCTCCCCAATTTGATATCCAATTTTTCTTTATCTAAATCATTTGATACCCTCATCACTTTACTCTTATCTATGTTCACTTTTAATTTTCTACCTTTACACACCCTCCCAAACTCGTCTACTAACCTTGCAACTTTTCTTTAGAATCTCCAATAAGCACAGTATCATCAGCAAAAAGTAACTGTGTCAACTCCCATTTTGTACTTGATTCCCCATAACTTAATCCCTCTCCTCTCCCCAACACCCTGTCATTTACTTCTATTACAACCCCATCTATAAATATATTAAACAACCGTGGTGACATTACACATCCCTGTCTAAGACCTACTTTTACAGGGAAGTAGTCTCCCTCTCTTACTACCTATTCCCTATACTTGCAACGTCTACCACATTGCCCCCCTATCCACTCTATCATATGCCTTTTCTAAATTCATATGTGAAATGAAAACTTCCCTACTTTTATCTAAATATTGTTCACACATCCCCTACCCACTCTAAAGCCTCCTTGTTCATCTGTAATCCTACCTTCCGTCTTACTTCTAATTCTTTCAATAATAACCCTACCGTACACTTTACCTGGTATACTCAGCAAACTTATTCCCTTAAAATTTTTACAATCTCTTTTGTCCCCTTTGCCTTTATATAAAGGGACTATACATGCTTTCTGCCAATCCCTAGGCACCTTCCCCTCTTTCATAGATTTATTAAGCAACAATACCAACCACTCCAACACTATATGTTTCTATCATGATCCCATCAGTTCCAGCTGCTTTACCCCCTTTCATTCCACATAATGCCTCACACACCTCCCCCACACTCACATCCTGCTCTTCTTCACTCCTAAAATGTGGTATACCTCCCTGACCAGTGCATGAAATTACCGCCTTCCTTTCTTCGTCGACATTTAAAAGTTCCTCAAAATTTTCCCACCATCTACCCAATACCTCCAGCTCCTCATCTACTAACTCCCATACTTTGTTTCTAACTGATAAATCAATTCGTTCCATAGGCTTTCTTAACCTGTTTATTTCACTCAAATTGTTCTTCTTATTTTCAGTAAAATTTCTTGCCAGTGCCCCTACCACTCTTTCATCTGGTTTCCTTTTGAACTCTCACCACTTTCTTCACCTTTCTTTTTCTCTCCATATACTCTGCTCTTCTTACATTTCTTTATAAAAACCTCTCACAAGCTATCTTTTTATCTTTTATCACACCCTGTACTTCATCATTCCACCAATCACTCCTCTTTCCTCCTGCACCCACCTTCCTTTAACGACACACTTCTGCCCCACATTCTAATACTGTATTTTTTAAACTATCCCAACCCTTTTCAACCCCCTCCCCCCACTACTCGTACTTTTATTAGCCCACCTTTCTGCCAATAGTTGCTCATATCTCACCCTAAGTTCCACCTTCCTTAGTTTATACACTTTTACCTCTCACTTGTTGTTGCCATTTTCCTTGTCCCAACTGCCTCTTACTCTAACTGTAGCTACAACTAAATAATGATTCGATATATCAGTTGCCCCTCTATAAACATGTACATCCTGGAGCCTACCCATCAACCTTTTATCCATCAATACACAATCTAACAAACTACTTTCGTTACGTGCTACATCATACCTTGTATACTTCTTTATCCTCTTTTTCATAAGTATTATTTACCAAACCTCTTTCTACACATAGTTCAATTAAAGGCTCACCATTTACATTTACCCCTGGCAACCCAAATTTACCTACTACTCCCTCCACAACATTTTTACCCACTTTAGCATTAAAATCTCCAACCACAAGTACTCTCTCACTTGGTTCAAAACTCCCCACACACTCACTCAACATTTCCCAAAATCTCTCTCTCTCCTCTACACTACTCCTGGTGCATAAATGCTTACTCTAACCCGCTTTTCACGTCCAACCCTTATTTTACTCCACATAAACCTTGAATTAATATATAGTCCCTCTTTTCCTGCCATAACTTATCCTTGAACATTATTGCTACTCCTTCTTTAGTTCTAACTCTATTTGAAACCCCTGACCTAATCCCATTTATTCCTCTCCATTGAAACTCTCCCACCCCCTTCAGCTTTGTTTCACTTAAAGCCAGGACATCCAGTTTCTTCTCATTCATAACATCCACAATCATCTCTTTCTTATCATCTGCACAACATCCACGCACATTCAACCTTCCCACTTTGACGGTTTTCTTCTTTTTCCTTTTGGTAAGCTTTACAGGAAAAGGGGTTACTATCCCATTGTTCCCGGCATTTTAGTTGACTTTTACAACACGCATGGCTTACGGAAGAAGGATTGTTATTCCACTTCCCCATGGAAATATAAGGAAAAGCAATAAGAACAAGAACTATTAAGATAAAATCTAAGAAAACTCGGACGAGTGTGTAAACATAAACGTGTACATGTATGTGTAGTGTGACCTAAGTGTAAGTAGAAGTAGCAAGACGTACCTGTAATCTTGTGTGTTTATGAGACAGAACAACGACACCAGCAGTCCTACCATCATGTAAAACAAACACAGGCTTCCTTTTTACATTCACTTGGTAGGACGGTAGTACATCCCTGGGTGGTTGCTGTCTACCAACCTACTACCATAGGACGGTTGTACCTCCCTGGGTGGTTGTTGTCTACCAACCTACTACCACAGGATGGTAGTACCTCCCAGGGTGGTTGTTGTCTACCAACCTACTACCATAGGACGGATGTACCTCCCTGGGTGGTTGTTGTCTACCAACCTACTACCACAAGATGGTAGTACCTCCCTGGGTGGTTGTTGTCTACCAGCCTACTACCACAGGATGGTAGTACCTCCCTGGGTGGTTGTTGTCTACCAACCTACTACCACAGGACGGTAGTACCTCCCTGGGTGGTTGCTGTCTACAAACCTACTACCACAGGATGGTAGTACCTCCCTAAGTGGTTGCTGTCTACCAACCTACTACCACAGGACGGTAGTACCCCCCGGGGTGGTTGCGTCTAAAAACTTTTTCCCGGGACGGAAGTACCTCCCGGGGGGTTTGTCCAAAAAACCTACTACCACAAAGGGTTTGTACCCCCCCGGGGTTGCTGCACCAACCTTTTTACCAAGGGGGTAGTACCCCGGGTTGGTTGCTGTTACCAATTCCCACCACGGGACGGTAGCCACCCCTGGGGGGGTTTGTTTTCCAACCTACTACCACAGGAGGGGTATCCTCCCTGGGTGGTTGCTGTCTACCACCTCACCACAGGAGGTAGAAACCTCCCTGGGGGTGTTGTCTACCAACCTCAAACCAGGGACGGTAGTCCTCCCGGGGGTTGCTGTTACCAACCTACTCCCCGGGCGGAAGTCCCTCCCGGTGGGTCTTCTACCAACCTCTCCCACGGGAGTAGTACCCCCCTGGGGGTTGCTGTCTACAACCTACAAAAGGGAGGTAGTACCTCCCGGGGTGGTTTTCTCCCAAACCCTACCCAGGACGGGTCCCCCGGTGGTTCTGTTACCAACCTATCCCCGGGACGGTAGTACCCCCTGGGGGGTTTTCTGTCTACCAACCATTTCCACGGGAAAGGTAGTCCCCCGGGGGGTTTGTGTCTCCAACCTACACCAAGGACTTTCCCTCCTGGGGGGTTGCGCCCCAAAACCTATTACCAAGGACGTAGATCCCGGGGTTTGGTTTGCTACCAACCTACTACCCAGGACGGTAGTACCTCCCTGGGGGGTTTTTCTTTTTAAACCAACCTACAAACAGAGGGTTTTTCCTCCTGGGGGGTTTGCTGTTACCAACCTATACCACAGGACGGTGGGTCCCCCCCCCGGGGGGTTCTGTCTACCAACCCATTTCCACGGGACGAATCCCTTTCCCGGAGGTTGCTTTTACAACCTACAAACCACAGGGACGGTTACCTCCCTGGGTTTTTGTTTCCAACCTATACCACAGGACGGTATACCCCCCCTGGGGGGTTGCGTCTACCACTACCCCACGGGACGGAAGACCCCCGGGGGGTGGTTCTGTTTTCCACCTACTACCACAGGACGGTAGGCCCCCGGGGGGTTTTGCGTCTCCCAACCTACTACCACGGGAGGTAGAACCCCCCTGGGGTTTGTCTACCAATATTAAAACGAACGGTAAACCCCCCGGTGGTTGCTGTTACCCCCTTTCTACACGGGACGGTATACCTCCCTGGGGGGTTGTTTTCTACCAACCTACTCCACAGGAGGTATACCTCCCGGGGGGTTGTGTCTCCAACCTACTCCACAAGGTAGTACCTCCCTGGTGGTTTTGTCTACCACCATACCAAAGGACGGTATACCCCCTGGGGGGTTGCTTTTACAACCTACCCCGGGAGGGTACCCCTCCCGGGTGGTTTCTGCAAAAAAAACCTACTCCACGGGAGGGAATACCCCCCCGGGGGGTTGTGTCAAAACCTCTCCACCAGGGGGTGTCCCCCTGGGTTTTGCTTCACCAACCTATCCCACGGGACGGTATACCCCCCCTGGGGGTTTTGCTGTCTTCCACCACTACCCAGGAGGTGTCCCCTCCGGGGTGGTTTTGTCTCCCCAACCCCAAACCCCAAGGGACGGTGTACCCCCCTGGGGGTTGCTGTCTACCAACCTACTCCCCAAGGACGGTGTACCCCCCGGGGGGGGGTTTGCGTCTCCCAAAACCTACTACCAAGGAGGGTTGTACCTCCTGGGGGTTGCGTTAAACAAATACCACGGAGGGTATACCCCCGGGGGGTTTTCGGGTCACCCCCTACTACCACAGGAGGGTGTACCTCCCGGGGGTGGTTGCGTCTAAACCTACTCCCGGGACGGTAGTACCTCCCTGGTGGTTGTCTAACCTATACCACAGACGGTATCCCTTGGGGTTGTGTCTCCAACCTACTACCACGGACGGTAGACCCCCCCGGGGGGTTTTTGCTGTCTACCAACCTAAAAACGGGACGGTATACCCCCCTGGTGGTTGCTGTCCAACCTCACACGGCGGTAGTACCCCCTGGGGGGTTGCTGTTCCAACCTATACCCACGGGCGGTAGTCCCCTCCCTGGGGGGTTCTTCTACCAACCACCCACAAACGGAAATACCCCCCGGGGGGTTTCTGTCTACCAACCTATAAAAGGGGCGGTAGTGCCCCTGGGGTTGTGCTACAACCTACCACAGGAGGTATTTACCTCCCTGGGTGGTTGCTGTCTACCCCCCTACACCACGACGGTATCCTCCCTGGGGGTTGTTGTCAACCCCTACTCCACAGAGGTTTTACCTCCCGGGTGGGTGTTCCCAAACTACTCCCACAGGGGAGTACGTCCCTGGGTTTTGCTGTCTCCAAACCACTACCAGGAGGTAGTACCCCCTGGGTGTTGTGTCTACCAACCACTACAACAGGACGGTAGACCCCCCGGGGGGGTTGCTGTCTCCCAAACCCCTTCTACCACGGGACGGAGACCCCCCGGGGTGGTTGCTGTCTCCCAACCTACTACCACAGGACGGAGTACCCCCTGGGAGGTTGCGTCTACCAACCTACTACCACGGAAAGGGTATCCCTCCCCTGGGGGTTTGTTTTTGGTCTCCCAACCTTTCCACAGGACGGTAGTACCCCCGGGTGGTTTGTGTCCCCAACCTACTCCCAAGGAGGGGAGTACCCCCCTGGGGGGTTGCGTTACCACCTACTACCACAGGAGGGTACCCCCCTGGGGGGTTCGTCTACCACCTACTACCAAGGACGGTAGTACCTCCCGGGGGGGTTGTTGTCCCCAAACCTACGCCCAGGGGGAAAGTACCTCCCTGGGGGGTTGCTGCTCCAACCTACCCCCAAGGACGGTAGTACCTCCCGGGGGGTTCTGTCTCCAACCTCTACCCAGGACGGAGTACCTCCCTGGGGGGTTTGCTGTCTCCAACCTCCCTCCCACAGGCGGTATACCTCCTGGGGGGTTGTTTTCTCCCAACCTACACACAGGACGGTGTACCCCCGGGGGGGTTGCTGTCTCCCACCTACACCACAGGACGGTAGTACCCCCCCCGGGGGGGGTTGCTGTCTCCCAAACCCACTACCACAGACGGAAAGTACCTCCCGGGGTGGTTGCTTTACCAACCTACTCCCAAGGGACGGTATACCCCCGGGGGGATCCCTGTCTACCAATTACACCACGAACGGTGTACCCCCCCCGGGGGGTTGCTGTTACAAACCTATCCACAGGAGGGTATACCCCCGGGGGGGTTTTTGTCTACCAACCTACTGCCCGGGACGGTAGTACCCCCCGGGGGTGGTTGCTGCCCAACCCCACCCACAGGACGGTAGTACCTCCCGGGGGGGTTGCTGTCTACCAACCTACTACCACGGACGGTAGTACCTCCCTGGGGGGTTGTGTCTACCAACCTATACCCACAGGGGGGGTGTCCTTTGGGGGTTTCTGTCTCCCAACCCTACCCCCAACGGAGGGTATACCTCCCGGGGGGGTTCTGTCAACCAAACCTACACCACGGAGGGTGTACCTCCCTGGGGGGTTGCGTCTACCAACCTACTCCCCCAACGGGAGGGTATACCCCCGGGGGGGTTGCTGTCTACCCCCTACACCACGGACGGGTACCCCCCGGGGTGGTTCTGCTCCAATTTACTGCCACAGGACGGTAGTACCTCCCTGGGTGGTTGCGGTCTCCCAACCTACACCACAGGACGGTATCCCTCCCGGGGGGGTTTGCTGTCCCCAAACCCTACTGCCACAGGACGGAGTACCCCCCGGGGGGGTTTGGGCGCACCCCCTACTGCCACAGGCGGTAGTACCCCCTGGGGGGTTGTTGTTACCAACCTACTGCCACGGGGCGGAGTACCCCCCCTGGGGGGTTTGCGTTTTCCACCTACTGCCCGGACGGTATACCCCCCTTGGGGTTGCTGCTACCAACCTATACCACAGGACGGTAGTCCTCCCTGGGGGGTTGCGGGTAAAACCTTACCAAGGACGGTAGTACCCCCCGGGGTGGTTGCTGTTGCCAAACCTATACCACAGGACGGTATACCTCCCTGGGTTTTTTCGTCTCCCAACCTATACCACAGGAGGGTAGTACCCCCCGGGGGGTTGCTGTCTCCAACCTACTGCCACAGGAGGTAGTACCCCCCTGGGTGGTTGTGCCTTTCCAACCACACCACAGGACGGTAGTACCCCGGGGGGTTTGCACCCCAACCCACTGCCACAGGCGGAGTACCTCCCGGGGGGGGTTGCGTTACCAACCTACCCCACAGACGGTGTCCCCTCCCAGGGGGGGTTGTTTTTTCCCCAACCTACTGCCCGGGACGGAGTACCCCCTGGGTGGTTGTGTCTCCCAACCTACTACCCAGGACGGTAGTCCCTCCCTGGGGGGTTGCTGTCTCCCAAACCCACTGCCACAGGACGGTAGTACCTCCCTGGGGGGTTGCTGTCTACCAACCTCGCCAAGGGGCGGAGAAACCCCCCCTGGGGGTGCTGTCTCCAACCATGCCACGGACGGGGTACCCCCCTGGGGGGTTGCTGTCTACCCCCCTATACCAGAGGAGGGTAGTCCCTTTCCCGGGGGGTTGCTGCTAAAAACCTACTGCCACAGGGGGTAGAAACCTCCTGGGGGGTGCTGTTCCAACCACTCCACATGACGGAAATACCTCCTGGGTGGTGCTGTCTCCCAAACCTTACCACAGGAGGGTTTAATACCCCCCTGGGGGTTGCTGTTCCCAAACCTACTACCACGGGACGGTATAATCCCGGGGGGGGTTGTGTCTACCAACCTACTAACCACAGGAGGTAGTCCTCCCTGGGGGGTTGCGTTACCAACCTCGCCCAGGACGGTATACCCCCGGTGTTGCTGTCTCCCCAACCTATCCCACAACGGAAATACCTCCCTGGGGGTTGCTGTCCCCAAAACCTACACCCGGACGGAAATACCTCCCTGGGGGGTTTGCTGTTCCCAAACCCCAAACTACCACGGGGACGGTATACCTCCCTGGGGGGTTGCTGTCTCCAACCTAAAAACCCAGGACGTAGTACCCCCCGGGGGGGTTCTGTCTACCAACCACTGCCACGGACGGTGTACCCCCCTGGGTGGTTGCTGTCTACCAACCTACTCCCAAAGGGAGGGAAAGTCCCCCGGGGGGGTTGCGTCTACCAACCTACACCACAGGACGGTAATACCTCCTGGGTGGTTGCTGTTACCAACCTACTACCACGGAGGGTAGTACCTCCCTGGGTGGTTGCTGTTACCAGCCTACTACCACAGGCGGTAGTACCTCCCGGGTGGTTGCTGTCTCCCAACCTCTACCACAGGACGGTAGTACCTCCCTGGGGGTTGCTGCTACCAACCTACTAACCCACAGGACGGAGACCTCCCTGGGGGTTCGTTCCCCAACCTAACCACAGGACGGAATACCCCTGGGGGGTTGCTTTTCCCCAAAACCTTTACCTAACAATCACCACATTTACAATGGCGATACAATTCAAAAAAAAATTATGTTTGTTAAGCAACTTTGTTAATGCAACTTTTTAAACGCAACATTGTTAATAAACTTTGTTAAGAACATTGTTAACGCAACTTTGTTAATGAAAAATTTAATGCAAAGTTAACCAACATTTAACGAAAACATTGTTAATGCAACATTGTTAATGCAACATTGTTAATGCAAAAATTTTTAAAACGCAACATTTTTAAACGCAACATTTTTAACGCAAAATTTTAACGAAACATTGTTAAGCAACTTTGGGTTGACGAGACTCAGGGGGGTGTAAACTCACCCGGGCTCTTCGGGGGTTATAAAGAATTTTCATTTTTTTTCTTTTTGTTCCTCAGATCTGCATGGAAAAAAAAAACTCCTGAAATTGCTTCACTTTAGCTTGTTGTTGAAGGCCTTTTTTATTCGTCTTTCCCTTTTATGTTCCCCGTGCTCTCGTCTCGCTCTCTCTCTCTCATCTTCTCTCCCTGTCTTATTTTTTCTCGGCGCTGTCTAAAACTCCAGAGGTTTTGACACTTGATTTCCTCTGCTCTCAAACCGTGATGTTTATCGTGAAGAAGCTCATTATCATTTTAGTGCTCTCCATCATTCTTCTGTTGAGAAGTTTGTCAATGACTGGTCTGAGTCCCAAAAATTGGGAAAAATTTGAGCTGTCTTCACCCTCAGTTTTGTTGGCCTGTGGGTGTAGTGTGGGTGTGTGTGTGTGTATGTGTGTGAGTGTGGTGGTGTGTGTGTGTGTGTGTGTGTGTGTGTGTTGTGTATGCGTGTGTGTGTGGTGTGTGTGTGGTGTGTGTGTGTGTGTGTGTGTGTGCGTTTGGTGTGTTTGTGTTGTGTGTGTGTGTGTGTGTGTTGTGTGTGTGTGTGCGTGCGTGTGTGTGTGTGGTGTGTGGTGTGTGTGTGTGTTGTGGTGTGTGTGTGTGTGCGGGGTGTGCGTGTGCGTGTTGTGTGTGTGCGTGTGTGTGTGTGTGTGTGTACTTACCTATTTGTAGTTACAGGGGTCGATTCATAGATTCTGGCCCAGCCTCTTCACTGATCGCTACTAGGTCGTTTCTCTCCCTGCTCCATGAGCTTCATCAAACCTCCACTACGCCACTAGCGAGAGTTACCCACTTCCTGACAACTCTATGACTAAGGAAATACCTATTAACATCCATTTGACTTATCTGAGTCTTCAGCTTCCAACTGTGACCCCTTGTTTCTGTGTCCCATCTCTGGAATATCCTGTCTCTGTCCACTGTATAATTTCCTCTCAGTATTTTGTTTGTCGTTATCATGTCTTCCCTTACCCTCCAGTCCTCTTGTGTCATCAGCCCGATTTCCCTTAACCTGAAACTAGTCTTGTTGCAAACCTTTGCATTTTCTCTAATTTCTTGACGTGCTTGATCAGGTGTGGGTTCCAAACAGGTGCTGCATACTCCAGTATGGGCCTAATGTACACGGAGTACAGAATCTTCAACGATTCCTTACCGAGGTATCGGAACGCTGTTCTCAGGTTTGCAGGCGCCCGTATGCTGCAGCAGTTATCTGGTTGATGTGCGCCTCGGATGTGCTCGGTATTATACTCACCCCAAGATCCTTTTCCTTTAGTGAGGTTTGCAGTCTTTGGCCACCTAGCCCATACTCTGTCTGCGGTCTTCTTTGCCCTTCCTCGATCTTCATTACTTTGCATTTGGCGGGGTTAAATTCGAGTAGCCAGTTTCTGGACCAGACTTCCAGCCTGTCCAGGTCTGATCTTCATCCGATTTAATTCTCCTCATTAACTTCACATCTTCTGCCAACAGGGACACTTCTGAGTCTATCCCTTCCGATCTGTCATTCATGTACACTAAAGCTAGCATTGGTCCTAGTACTGACCCATGTGGAACCCCGCTCGTCACAGGCGGCAAACCTTGACACTGTCCATGTACCATGATTCGATGCCAGGTGTCCCTTCCTGTTATGCGTGCCTGATCCTCTAGCTTTTGCACTAATCTCTTATGAGGAACTCTGTCGACGGCCTTCTTGCAGGCCACCTCTCTCTCTCATGTCTTACTTACGTTACCTTGTTAACGAACTCCAGTAGGTCTGTGACACAGGATTATGCTTCTCTGAATCCGTGCTGGTTGCCGTTTATAAGCATGTTCCATTCTAGATGCTCCAAC
The DNA here is from genome assembly GCF_026875155.1 of Cherax quadricarinatus. Taxonomy (NCBI): domain Eukaryota; kingdom Metazoa; phylum Arthropoda; class Malacostraca; order Decapoda; family Parastacidae; genus Cherax; species Cherax quadricarinatus. The sequence continues at coordinate 51,452,351 of NC_069420.1, read as the reverse complement.
ACTCTCCTCCTGATTAATTTTCTCCATGAACTTTGCATACTATACACGTCAGTGACACTGGTCTGTAGTTAATGTCTCGTGTCTGTCTCCTTTCTTAAAAATGGGAACTTCGTCTGCCGTCTTCCATACCTCAGGTAATTGCCCAGTTTCAGTGGATGTGTTGAAAATTGTAGTTAGTGGCACACATAGCGACTCTGCTCCCTCTCTAGGAACCCATGGAGAGATGTCCGGTCCCACCTCTTTGATGTATCAAGTACACATAGCAGCTTCTTCATTCTTCACCTCCTCCTCCTGTCTTTCATCCAGCACTTGTTGGTATATCCCTCTTTAGTGTACCCTTTATTTTGACTTTAAGGAGTCCTTTCTGTCTCCACTGTAAATACTTCATTAAGTCTCATGTTGAACTCCTCACATACTTCTTGGTCGTTTCTTGTGAGCTCCTCACCTTCTTTCCTCAACCTGGTTACCTGGTTCTTGACTGCTATCTTCCTCCTTATGTGGCTATACAACAGCTTCGGGTCAGAATTGACTTTTGATGCTATGTCGTTTTCGTACTGTCGCAGAGCCTCCCTCCATGTCTATGCATACTCGTTTCTGGCTCGTCGACTCATTTCTTTATTTCCTGGGTCCTTTGTCTTCTGAACTTTTTGCATTCTCTAGCATGCTTAATTTTTGCCTCCCTACACCTTTGGGTAAACAACGGGACTCGTTCTGGTCTTTCCCATTATTTTCTATTGCCCTTGGAAGCAAACCTTTCTTTGCCTCCTTGCCTATTTTGTCACATAGTCCATTCGTTTACACTGAGTTTTCCTACGAATTTTCTTTTGTCATTGAACCTCCCGCAGGAAGTTACTCATGCCCTATGTAGTCCTCATTTTTGTAGTTTTTTTTTTCCCATCCTTACTCCGTTACCCTCCTCCACATAACTCTACTAACGTATTCAACGCTCAGAACCACGTGATCACTAGCTCCATGGGGTCTTCATATTGTGATGTCACACCTAGGTTTTACTCAAGGTGAGTACGGGATTCAGTCTCAGCTGGTTCATCCTCTCCTCTCCTCTCGTCTCCTCTGGTATGTCCCTAACATTTGGAGTTCTCCACCTTCCTTTTCCTCAGCTTATCACCTGGTCCTTGACTGTTGTCTTCCCTCCTAATGTGGCTATACAGCAGTTTCGGGTCCAGATTTGACTTTCGATGCTATTCGTTTTCCATACTGACGCTGGGCCCTCCCTCCTTATCTGCGCATACTCGTCTTCTGGCTCTTCTACTATATCTCCTGTTTTCCTGGTCCTATCCTCCTGTACCTTTTCCATTCACTATGTGCACTAGTTTTTTGCCTCCCTACCACCTTCGGGTAAACCAAGGACTCGTTTTGGTCTCTCCTATTATTTCTGTTTCTCCTTGGGAACAAACACTTTCCTCTGCCTCCTTGCACTTTGTTGCGCACATATTCCATCATCCTCGTTTACTGATTTTTTCCACCATTTTCTCTGTCCCACTAACCTCCTGCAGGAAGTTTCCTCATACTGTGTAGTCCTCCCCTTTTAATAGTTTGGCCTGTTCCCTTCAGTTCCTGTTACTTTCTCCACTTGTAACTCTACTATATAGTCCAAAACTCAGACCACATGATCGCTAGCTCCAAGGGCCTCTCGTAAGTGAAGTCCTCGATGTCCTGAACTGCTTCAGGGTGAACACAAGATCCAGTCTTGCTGCTCATCCTCCCCTCTCTCTCGTTGTGTCCCCTGACATGTTGATGCATGAGGTTTTCAAGTACCACTTCCATCATCATGCTCTCCATGTTTTTCGGAAACCCCCATGTGGCTCAAGTTTTCCCAGTCGATTCCCCTGTGGTGAAATCGCCCATTACCAAGTAGCTTTGCTCTACTTCGAGTGAGCTCTTCTTGCCACCTCATCCAGTGTGGTCCACCATCACCCTGTTGTTTTCTTCTGACCCTCTCTGGCCTCCTGCAGTTCTGTGGTGGTTTATAACATCACTCCAATGACTACTATATGTTCTCCGGACTGAATTGTACTACAATGTAGTCTCTTTCTCCAATCTTGCCATGCCCCTTCCATTTCCCAAATCCCCAATGGTGTTTTTATGAGCAGTGCAACCCCTCCTCCCCCTCCTACTCCTTCTATCTTTCCCTCAGGATCTGATATCCTGTTGGGAAGATCTGTCCTTGTTATTGTCTCAGCGAGTTTTGTTTTCTGTGACGGCTATGATGTCTGGGGATTTTTTCACTGATTCTTTCATTCCACTCCTCATGTTTATTTCGTTATTCCATCCGCGTTTGGTACCAAACCTTTAGTTTCTTTTCTATCATTGGGGTCATGCAAGTATATTGGGGTTGGGGAGCGAGACCTTGGTGGGGGCCTATATGGGGCTGTGGTGTAGGTGGGGTATGTGTTGGTGGGGGTGGGGTCAGAATGCTCATAAGGGGACAGCTTTGGGTGTGGTTTTGTGAATATGGGTTGGTGGCAGGAGGGAACAGTGGGTGGGTTGTAGTATAGGTTGCTTCAGCTTTGCGTTGGGAATGTCGCGGGTGGGTCCTTTTGGTGGAGATTCTGTGGGTGAGTTTTGCCCTTCCTCCTGTGTCCTGGGTCCTGCTCATTTTCATTGCTTCTCGTTCCTCCTTGCGTCTCTGTACCCTCTTCTTCTGAGTAGTTCCTTCATCTTGTGTTCTGTCGCGGTCGAGGTATACTCTCTGGTACCCCATCCTTTGTCCCTCAGTCTTGCTTTCTCTTGCAGAATCCTGATTCGAACTGATTCTTTTCTTGAAAAGTTTCTCCTGACAGGGCCGTATCCTTCCACTCGCAAAACCACTCCCAATTCTCCTGAAATTTGTCACCTGGGTCTAATTGCCCTTTGCCCTATTGTTTTCATGATGCCTCTCAATCATTTTTTTCTCCTCCTGTTTTCTTTCTTCAAAGTTGCCCACCCTTGGCTTCTTGGAGCCCGTAACACAAACACTGGACCTCGTGCCCTTTCTCCCCCACTGAGTCTCCATCTTCTGCTCTCTGAGGCATTTTATTTCCTTCCATTGACATGTTCTTGCCTTCAGTCCCTGTCAATCTGAAACTTCTATTCTCGTGGACTGTCTTTCCCTGGCCACTGTCCCTTGCTACTGCAGTTGGCTGTTAGGAATCGTCTGTCATATAACATAACCTTCATTGTCTTCGACCTGTTCCGCTTGATCTTATGTGCTCATACGTCATTTTTTTCCCTGGCCCCGACGTGGGTTCTGATAGGCCTTCGTGTACGGCATGTCTCCGTTGTTGCTTACCATCCCCTTGTCTGCCGCCTGACTTTGAATTTCCCATCATTGTCTTCAGACCTGTCGTTGATCTCAGTGTGCTCATCGTCTTTTCCCCTGGCC
>NC_069420.1:51423969-51443969 GCF_026875155.1 Cherax quadricarinatus | reverse complement strand
TCACATCATCTGCAAACAGGGACACTCTGAGTCTAACCCTTCCGTCCATGTCGTTCACAAATACCAAAAATAGCAACTGGTCCTAGGACCGCCCCCTGTGGGACCCCCGCTCGTCACAGTGCCCACTGTGATACATCATTACGTACCATGGACTCGTTGGTCCACGTCCCTGTCAGGTATTCTCTGATCCATTGCAGTTGCCCTTCCTGTTATATGCGCCTGATGCTCTGGCTTCTGCACTAATCTCTATGTTGAGGAACTGTGTCAAAGTGGCTTCTTGCAGTCCAAGAAGATGCAATCAAACCCAACCCCTCTCTCTCTGTCCTTACTTTCTGTATTTTATCATAAACTCCAGAAGGTTTGTGACACAGGATTTGCCTTCCTGAATCCGAGCTGGTTGGCATTTATACTCCTGTTCCTGTTCCAGTTGCTCAACTCACTCTCCCCTGATAATCTCTCCATAATTTTTTGCATACTATACACTGTCAATGACCACAGTCTATAGTTAGTGCCCTCTTTTCTGTCCTCTTTTTGAAATGGGAACTAACATTTGCTGGTCTTCCATACCTTCAGGTAGTTGCCCAGTTTCCAGGGATGTGTTTGAAGATTGTGGTAAGTGTACGCACAACATATCTGCTCCCCTCTCTAGGTAAAAACCCATGAGAGATGTTGTCCGTCCCCATTGCCTTTTGAGGTATCGATGTCCCTTAGCAGTTTTCTTCAACCTCCTCCTCATCGGTATGTATGTCTCCAACACTTGTTTGTGTATTCCCCTTGTTGGTGCCCCATCTGGTCTGTCCCCCGCCAGAGTCCTTCCTGTTCTCACTGTAAATACTTCCTTAAATCCGTGTTTGAGCTCCTCACATACCTCTTGATCGTTTCTTGGAGTTCCCCACCTCTTTCCTCACCTTATCACCTGTCCTTGACTGTTGTCTTCTTCCAATGTGGCTATACAGCAGTTTCCCCGGGTCAGATTTGACTTTTTCGATGCTATTGTCGTTTTCATACTGTCTCCTGGCCCCACCTCCTATCTGCGCATACTCGTTTTCTTCTGGCTCTTCTACTATCCCTTGTTTTCCTCCTGGGTCCTATCCCTCCTGTACCTTTTTCTCATTCTCTGTTGCCTTAGCTTTTGCCTCCCTACAGACCCTTCGGGTAAACCAAGGACTTCGTCTTGGTCTTCCTATTATTTTTCTGTTTTCCCTTGGGAACAAAACTTTCCTCTGCCCTCCTTGCACTTTGTTGCCAATATTCCAACATCTCGTTTACTGATTTTCCTACCATTTCTCTGTCCCACTGAACCTCCTGCAGGAAGTTTCTCATACTGTGTAGTCCCCCCCCCCGTTTCTATTTTTGGCCGTCCCCTTCAGTTCTGTTACCTTCCACCACTTGTAACCTACTATATAGTCAAAACTCAGAACCACATGATCGCTAGCTCCAAGGGGGCCCTCGTAAGTGATGTCCTCGATGTCTGAACTGCTCAGGTGAAACCTACAAGATCCATCCCTGCTGGCTCATCCTCCCCTCTCTCTCTGGTTTGTGTCCCTGACATGTTTGAGCATGAGGTTTTTCAAGTACCACATCCATCATCTTTGCTCTCCATGTTTCGGGACCCCCATGTGGGCTCCAGGTTTTTCCCAGTCGATCTCCCTGTGTAGAAATCGCCCATTACCAGTAACTTGCTCTGCTCGAGTGAGCTCTTCTTGGGGGCCCACCTCAGCCAGTGTGTCCACCATCACCCTGTTGTTTTCTCGTACACCTCTCTTGGCCGCCTGCAGTTCGTGTGGGTTATACAATCACATCCAATGACTTATTTATGTCTCAGTCGACTGAATTGTACCTACAATGTAGTCTCTTTCTCCACATGTCCATGCCATTCCATTTCCTCAAATCCCCATTGGTGTTTTATGAGCAGTGCAACCCTTCCCTCCTCGCCCCTCTACTGCCTTCTATCTTTCCTCAAGGAATCTATATCTTTGGGAAGATTGTGTCTGATATTATCTCAGCGAGTTTTGTTTCTGTGACTGCAATGGTGTGTGTTGGTGTGTGTGTGTGTTGTGTGTTGTGTGTGTGTGGGTGTGTGTGTGTGTGTGTGTGTGTGTGTGTTTGTGTGTGGGTGTGTGTGTGTGTGTTGTGTGTGGTGTGTGTTGTGGTGTGTGTGTGTGTATGTGTTGTTTCGGTACTAACCTATTTACACATTTTTCGTCACAGTTCTTGGCCCTGCCACTTCACTGTTCATTGCTTGGTTCACTCTCTCCCTGCTTCGAGAGCTTTATCATACCTTTTCTTAAAGCTGTGTGTGAATCCTGCGTGAACTACATCGCTCTTTAGGTTGATCCACGTTCTGATAACTCTGTGACTGAGGAAATAATTCTTTATATCCCTGTGATTCATCTGAATTTTTAACTTCCAGTTGTGACCCTTGTTGTTGTCCTGTCTTTGAAATATTATGTCACTATCCACTTGTCTATTCTTCTCAGTATTTTATATATTGTTATATCTTTCCTGTCTCTCCTGTCCTTCAGGGTCATCAGGTTGATTTCCCCTAAGTAAGTAAGTAAGTAAGTAAATTTATTCAGGTATACACAAATACAGTTACATAGAATTATCATACATAGCAGCATATGTGTAGAGAACCTGGGATAACACAAAAAAGTCAGACAGAGTGACTTATTTCCATTGGGGTCCTTTTACCTTATTATTATAATATAAAGGTTATAATATTTTCTTTATAATCTATAAAAAAAAAAATTTTTGGGGGGGAAAAAAAGATAACATCTTATTATCATACTAAAAAGACTATCTACTACACGAGGGTCATTAAGACTATCTACAATACGAGGGTCATTAAGACTATCTACTACCCGAGGGTCATTACCTCTCCTCATAAGTCATACCTCTTAGCTCCGCGACAAGTCTTGTTGAAAACCTTTGAATTTTCCCTAATTTCGTGATGTGCTTGACCAGGCATGTGTTCCATACTGGTGCTGCGTACTCCAGTATGAGGCTGTCGTAAACTCTGTATAGCGTTTTTAACGACTACTTACTCTGGCATCGAAACACTATTCTTAGGTTTTCCAGGCGCCCATATGCTGCAGCAGTTATATGGTTGATGTGCGCTTCGGGAGATATGTTCGGTTTGATACTAACTCCAAGATGCTTGAGTGAGGTTTAGAACATAAGAAAGAAGGAATACTGCAACGGGCCTACTGACCCAAGCGAAGCAGGTCCATGCCACTCGCAGGCTAGAAACAATGATCACCTAATCACAGGTCACTTCCCTTAAGAGCCAGGCACCAACCTGGTAGCACAAGCTAGTCAGGTCCAACTCATACCCACCCACACCCACTCATGCATTTATCCAACCTAATTTTTAAAACTACACTAACATCTTAGCTTATATGCGGTATCGGATTTTGTTCCAGCTCATCCACAACTCTGTACCAAAGCAGCTTTTCCTATATCCTTCCTGAATCTGAATTTTCAACTTAAAACCACTGCTGCGAGTCCTGTCTTGGGCTGGAAAATTTCAGCACGCTATTTACATCCCCCTTTATTTATTCTGTTTTCCATTATAACACCTCGATCATACCCCCCCCCTAATTCCTATTCTACGCTTTCGAGAGAATGCACATTCAGGGCCTCAGTCTATCCTCACAGGGAAGATGTCTGATACATGGGATCGTCTTTGTCATTATCCTCTGTACGTTTTTCCAGAGCATTATATCCATTCTGTAATACGGTGACCAGAACTGAGAAGCAGCATAGTCTAAATGAGTCCTAACCAATGATATATAGAATTGAAGAACAACCTGAGGACTTCTATTATTTCATATTTTTTGATATCAAACCAGAATTCTGTTAGCTTTATTGCGAACACAATGCACTGTTTGTCTTGGTTTAGATTACTGCTAAACCAGAACTCCTAAATCCTTTTCGCAATCAGTAGTATTAAGATCTACATTATTTAGTTTATATGTGGCATGGTTATTTAACTGTCCAACATTTAGAACTTTGCATGTGTCTATATTAAACTGCATCTGCCACTTCTCCGACCACTGCATCAGTCTATTCAAATCATCCTGGAGTGCTCTAGTGTCCTCATTAGAATGAATTGGACGGACTATTTTCGTGTCATCAGAAAATTTGCTTATGTCGCTATTTATTCCCTCATCTATGTCGTTTATATAACTTGTGAGCAACAACGGGCCCAACATTGACCCCTGTGACGTGTCCCCATTCTGATTTCTCCCCATTTATGCAAACTCTCTGCTTCCTATTTGTCAACCATGCCTCTACACAGGAAAAAGTTTATCCTATTCCGCGTGCCTTAAGTTTCCTCAATAGCCTCTGGTGTGGAACTCTATCGAAAGCCTTACTGAAGTCCATATACACAATATCATATTCATTACCATGATCTACCTCCTCAAACACCTTAGTGAAAAAAGTTAGTAAATCGTAAACAGGACGCCCCCTTTGAAAACCCGGTTGAGATTCATTAATCAATCTGTGCCTGTCAAATGGCAACGAATTGCTTCGGCAAATTATTGATTCCATAAATTTTTTCCACTATGAAAGTAAGCTTATTGTCTATAGTTCGAAGCCAAGGACCTGTCAGCCTGCCTTGTAAATAGTATTACATTTTTGCCATTTCCACTTATCAGGCACTATGCCAGTTTGTAAGTGATATGTTAAAAAGATAGCCAAAGGTATGCACGTTTCCTCTTTACATTCCTTTTACACTCCTTGCAAACAGTTCATCAGACCGGGGATTTGTTAGGTTTTAGTTTCTCTTTTGTCTGAGGACCTATGTCACTAGTACCGCAATCGTATCATAGTTTATTATCGTCCTGTCAACATAATTTAATTCTGGATTTTCCGCTAGTATCTTCTGAGGAAAAACTGAAGGAAGTAAGAATTGGAAAATTTTCACATAACATATCTCCATCACTGTCATTGATTTACCAAGGTTACTCTTGAAGTGCCTATCTTATCCCTATTCTTATTTCTGTATATCTGAAAGAACTCTTCATTTGGTTAGTCTTTGAATCCCTTGCCCCTAGCCTCATAATCCCTATTTGCTTTTCCTTTTTTTATTTCTCTCTCTAACTGAATATATTTTCTTAACTGCCCATCCCCTAGTTTGATATGCCTATATATGCGTCTCTTTTTACTCAGTGAGATTGTTTTAATCTATTGTTCATCCATTTGGGATCATTTTGAAGTTAGATATAATTTCCCATAATCGGAACAAAAAGTTGTCTGGGCAGCTAGAACTATCTCTGAAAAATGTTCATATTGGCATATACCAAGATCACCTACCTGACCCAATATCAGGACCATCCATAAATTTAGCCACACCCAGGTAATTTTGTTCAAGTCCCATGGAAGTCGGCCAAGTGAAAATCTGGGACAGAGATTTTTGATTGCAGTTTATTGAGTTAATTCCATGATATATTGAAACTAAATGATTTGTGTTCACTTTCCCAAGCTCATCATTAACCTCAAGATTATTAATTAGTGAATCTTATTGGCAAGAACCATCAAGAGATTGGTTTCCTCTAGTTGGTTCTGTCACAACCTGTTCTAAACTAAAAAGCATCCTGAACTGTATCAAGTCCCTAGACTCAAGAATTCCTGTCAAATTGTTCCAATCAATTTGTCTAAAGTTAAAATCCCCCATTAACACAACAATTTCATATCTAGACGCCTTATGAATTTCGTCCCATAGCAGTTTACTGCCCTCCATATCAAGGTTTGCAGTCCTTGACCATAGCATGTACTCCGTCTGCGGTCCTTCTTTTGCTTCCTAACTTTCAAAGTTTGCACTTGTGGGGCTAAAAATCCAGGTGGGCTGCACCTGTAAAAATCCCTTTGTATTTTTTCCTGATCCCCGTGCGCTTGAATTCTCCGTATTCGTTTCACATTAGCAACACATCGTCTACAAACAGGGACACCCCAGAATCTATCCATTCCGTCATGTGATTAACAAATACCAGAAACAGCACGGGCTCTAGAACTGGACCCCAAGTGGAACCTCGCTTGTCACAGTGTCCACCTGGGCACCTCCTCCGTCAGTATTCCCAGATCCATTGTAATGCTTCTTTATTCTTTGCTGCTCTCTCCTCTAACTTTACTTATTAATCGCTTTGCTAACTGTAATCGATCGATCGCCTCTTATGATCTAAGAAGATGCAGTCCTACTCACTCCTCTCTCTCTCTCCCCTCTCTATCTCTCTCTCTCTCTCGTCTCTCCTCTCTCGTCTCGCTCTCTCTCTCTCATCTTCTCTCCCTGTCTTATTTTTTCTCGGCGCTGTCTAAAACTCCAGAGGTTTTGACACTTGATTTCCTCTGCTCTCAAACCGTGATGTTTATCGTGAAGAAGCTCATTATCATTTTAGTGCTCTCCATCATTCTTCTGTTGAGAAGTTTGTCAATGACTGGTCTGAGTCCCAAAAATTGGGAAAAATTTGAGCTGTCTTCACCCTCAGTTTTGTTGGCCTGTGGGTGTAGTGTGGGTGTGTGTGTGTGTATGTGTGTGAGTGTGGTGGTGTGTGTGTGTGTGTGTGTGTGTGTGTGTTGTGTATGCGTGTGTGTGTGGTGTGTGTGTGGTGTGTGTGTGTGTGTGTGTGTGTGCGTTTGGTGTGTTTGTGTTGTGTGTGTGTGTGTGTGTGTTGTGTGTGTGTGTGCGTGCGTGTGTGTGTGTGGTGTGTGGTGTGTGTGTGTGTTGTGGTGTGTGTGTGTGTGCGGGGTGTGCGTGTGCGTGTTGTGTGGTTGTGCGTGTGTGGTGTGTGTGTGTGTACTTACCTATTTGTAGTTACATGGGGTCCGATTCATAGATTCTGGCCCACCCCTTCACTGATCGCTACTAGGTCGTTTCTCTCCCTGCTCCATGAGCTTCATCAAACCTCCACTACGCCACTAGCGCGAGTTACCCACTTCCTGACAACTCTATGACTAAGGAAATACCTATTAACATCCATTTGACTTATCTGAGTCTTCAGCTTCCAACTGTGACCCCTTGTTTCTGTGTCCCATCTCTGGAATATCCTGTCTCTGTCCACTGTATAATTTCCTCTCAGTATTTTGTTTGTCGTTATCATGTCTTCCCTTACCCTCCAGTCCTCTTGTGTCATCAGCCCGATTTCCCTTAACCTGAAACTAGTCTTGTTGCAAACCTTTGCATTTTCTCTAATTTCTTGACGTGCTTGATCAGGTGTGGGTTCCAAACAGGTGCTGCATACTCCAGTATGGGCCTAATGTACACGGAGTACAGAATCTTCAACGATTCCTTACCGAGGTATCGGAACGCTGTTCTCAGGTTTGCAGGCGCCCGTATGCTGCAGCAGTTATCTGGTTGATGTGCGCCTCGGATGTGCTCGGTATTATACTCACCCCAAGATCCTTTTCCTTTAGTGAGGTTTGCAGTCTTTGGCCACCTAGCCCATACTCTGTCTGCGGTCTTCTTTGCCCTTCCTCGATCTTCATTACTTTGCATTTGGCGGGGTTAAATTCGAGTAGCCAGTTTCTGGACCAGACTTCCAGCCTGTCCAGGTCTGATCTTCATCCGATTTAATTCTATCCTTCATTAACTTCATCATCTTCTGCCAACAGGGACACTTCTGAGTCTATCCCTTCCGATCTGTCATTCATGTACACTAAAGCTAGCATTGGTCCTAGTACTGACCCATGTGGAACCCCGCTCGTCACAGGCGGCAACCCTGACACCTTGTCATGTACCATGATTCGTTGCAGTGCCCTTCCTGTTATGCGTGCCTGATCCTCTAGCTTTTGCACTAATCTCTTATGAGGAACTCTGTCGACGGCCTTCTTGCAGGCCACCTCTCTCTCTCATGTCTTACTTACGTTACCTTGTTAACGAACTCCAGTAGGTCTGTGACACAGGATTATGCTTCTCTGAATCCGTGCTGGTTGCCGTTTATAAGCATGTTCCATTCTAGATGCTCCAACACTCTCCTCCTGATTAATTTTCTCCATGACTTTGCATACTATACACGTCAGTGACACTGGTCTGTAGTTAATGTCTCGTGTCTGTCTCCTTTCTTAAAAATGGGAACGTCGTCTGCCCGTCTTCCATACCTAGGTAATTGCCCAGTTTCAGTGGATGTGTTGAAAATTGTAGTTAGTGGCACACATAGCGACTCTGCTCCCTCTCTAGGAACCCATGGAGAGATGTCCGGTCCCACCTCTTTGATGTATCAAGTACACATAGCAGCTTCTTCATTCTTCACCTCCTCCTCCTGTCTTTCATCCAGCACTTGTTGGTATATCCCTCTTTAGTGTACCCTTTATTTTGACTTTAAGGAGTCCTTTCTGTCTCCACTGTAAATACTTCATTAAGTCTCATGTTGAACTCCTCACATACTTCTTGGTCGTTTCTTGTGAGTTCCCCACCTTCTTTCCTCAACCTGGTTACCTGGTCCTTGACTGCTGTCTTCCTCCTTATGTGGATACACAACAGCTTCGGGTCAGAATTGACTTTCGATGCTATGTCGTTTTCGTACTGTCGCTGAGCCTCCCTCCATATCTATGCATACTCGTTTCTGGCTCGTCGACTCATTTCTTTATTTCCTGGGTCCTTTGTCTTCTGTACTTTTTGCATTCTCTAGCATGCTTAGTTTTTGCCTCCCTACACCTCTGGGTAAACAAAGGGCTCGTTCTGGTCTTCCCATTATTTCTATTGCCCTTGGGAGCAAACCTTTCCTTTGCCTCCTTGCATTTTGTCACATAGTCCATTTCGTTTACTGATTTTCCTACGAATTTTCTTTGTCATTGAACCTCCCGCAGGAAGTTACTCATGCCTATGTAGTCCTCATTTTTGTAGTTTGGTTTTTTTCCATCTTACTCCTGTTACCCTCTCCACATGTAACTCTACTACGTATTCAAAGCTCAGAACCACGTGATCACTAGCTCCATGGGGTCTTTCATATGTGATGTCCTAGTTACTCAAGGTGAGTACGGGATTCAGTCTCGCTGGTTCATCCTCTCCTCTCTCTCTCTCTCTCTCTCTCTGGTAGTGTCCCTAACATGTTGATGGATGAGGTTTTCCAGTACCATGTGGCTTCAGCGTTTCCAGTATATCTCCCTGTGGTTGAAATCACCCATGACCAGTAACTTTTCTCTGCTCGAGTGAGTTCTTCTTGCCACCTGAGCCAGTGTGTCCACCATTGCTCTGTTATTCACTTCATAATACTCTCTTGGCCTTCTGCAGTTCTGTGGTGGGTTGTACATCACTGCAATACTACTTTATGCCTCCCAGACTGAATTGTACCATTCCTTCCATTTACTCGAAACCCATCGGTTTTTAATGAGCACTGTGTGTGTGTGTGTGTGTGTGTGTGTGTGTGTGTGTGTGTGTGTGTGTGTGTGTGTGTACTCACCTAGTTGTACTCACCTAGTTGAGGTTGCGGGGGTCGAGTCCGAGCTCCTGGCCCCGCCTCTTCACTGATCGCTACTAGGTCACTCTCCCTGAGCCGTGAGCTTTATCATACCTCTGCTTAAAGCTATGTATGGATCCTGCCTCCACTACATCGCTTCCCAAACTATTCCACTTACTGACTACTCTGTGGCTGAAGAAATACTTCCTAACATCCCTGTGATTCATCTGTGTCTTCAGCTTCCAACTGTGTCCCCTTGTTACTGTGTCCAATCTCTGGAACATCCTGTCTTTGTCCACCTTGTCAATTCCTCTCAGTATTTTGTATGTCGTTATCATGTCCCCCCTATCTCTCCTGTCCTCCAGTGTCGTCAGGTTGATTTCCCTTAACCTCTCCTCGTAGGACATACCTCTTAGCTCTGGGATTAGTCTTTTTGCAAACCTTTGCACTTTCTCTAGTTTCTTCACGTGCTTGGCTAGGTGTGGGTTCCAAACTGGTGCCGCATACTCCAATATGGGCCTAACGTACACGGTGTACAGGGTCCTGAATGATTCCTTATTAAGATGTCGGAATGCTGTTCTGAGGTTTGCTAGGCGCCCATATGCTGCAGCAGTTATTTGGTTGATGTGCGCTTCAGGAGATGTGCCTGGTGTTATACTCACCCCAAGATCTTTTTCCTTGAGTGAGGTTTGTAGTCTCTGGCCCCCTAGACTGTACTCCGTCTGCGGTCTTTTTTGCCCTTCCCCAATCTTCATGACTTTGCACTTGGTGGGATTGAACTCCAGGAGCCAATTGCTGGACCAGGTCTGCAGCCTGTCCAGATCCCTTTGTAGTTCTGCCTGGTCTTCGATCGAGTGAATTATTCTCATCAACTTCACGTCATCTGCAAACAGGGACACCTCAGAGTCTATTCCTTCCGTCATGTCGTTCACAAATACCAGAAACAGCACTGGTCCTAGGACTGACCCCTGTGGGACCCCGCTGGTCACAGGTGCCCACTCTGACACCTCGCCACGTACCATGACTCGCTGCTGTCTTCCTGTCAAGTATTCCCTGATCCATTGTAGTGCCTTCCCTGTTATCCCTGCTTGGTCCTCCAGTTTTTGCACTAATCTCTTGTGTGGAACTGTGTCAAACGCCTTCTTGCAGTCCAAGAATATGCAATCCACCCACCTCTCTCTCTCTTGTCTTGCTGCTGTCACCATGTCATAGAACTCCAGTAGGTTTGTGACACAGGATTTCCCGTCCCTGAAACCATGTTGGCTGCTGTTGATGAGATCATTCCTTTCTAGGTGTTCCACCACTCTTCTGATAATCTTCTCCATGATTTTGCATACTATACATGTCAGTGACACTGGTCTGTAGTTTAGTGCTTCATGTCTGTCTCCTGTCTGTGTGTGTGTGTGTGGTTGTGCTCACCTAGTTGAAGTTGCGGGGGTCGAGTCCGAGCTCCTGGCCAATGTGTACTCACCTAGTTGAGGTTGCGGGGGTCGAGTCCGAGCTCCTGGCCCCGCCTCTTCACTGATCGCTACTAGGTCACTCTCCCCGAGCCGTGAGCTTTATCATACCTCTGCTTAAAGCTATGTATGGATCCTGCCTCCACTACATCGCTTCCCAAACTATTCCACTTACTGACTACTCTGTGGCTGAAGAAATACTTCCTAACATCCCTGTGATTCATCTGTGTCTTTAGCTTCCAACTGTGTCCCTTGTTACTGTGTCCAATCTCTGGAACATCCTGTCTTTGTCCACCTTGTCAATTCCCCTCAGTATTTTGTATGTCGTTATCATGTCCCCCTATCTCTCCTGTCCTCCAGTGTCGTCAGGTTGATTTCCCTTAACCTCTCCTCGTAGGACATACCTCTTAGCTCTGGGACTAGTCTTGTTTCAAACCTTTGCACTTTCTCTAGTTTCTTTACGTGCTTGGGTAGGTGTGGGTTCCAAACTGGTGCCGCATACTCCAATATGGGCCTAACGTATACGGTGTACAGGGTCCTGAACGATTCCTTATTAAGATGTCGGAATGCTGTTCTGAGGTTTGCTAGGCGCCCATATGCTGCAGCAGTTATTTGGTTGATGTGCGCTTCAGGAGATGTGCCTGGTGTTATACTCACCCCAAGATTTTTTCCTTGAGTGAGGTTTGTAGTCTCTGACCCCCTAGACTGTACTCCGTCTGCGGCCTTCTTTGCCCTTCCCAATCTTTCATGACTTTGCACTTGGTGGGATTGAACTCCAGGAGCCAATTGCTGGACCAGGTCTGCAGCCTGTCCAGATCCCTTTGTAGTTCTGCCTGGTCTTCGATCGAGTGTATTCTTCTCATCAACTTCACGTCATCTGCAAACAGGGACACCTCAGAGTCTATTCCTTCCGTCATGTCGTTCACAAATACCAGAAACAGCACTGGTCCTAGGACTGACCCCTGCGGGACCCCGCTGGTCACAGGTGCCCACTCTGACACCTCGCCACGTACCATGACTCGCTGCTGTCTTCCTGACAATATTCCCTGATCCATTGTAGTGCCTTCCCTGTTATCCCTGCTTGGTCCTCCAGTTTTTGCACCAATCTCTTGTGTGGAACTGTGTCAAACGCCTTCTTTCAGTCCAAGAAAATGCAATCCACCCACCCCTCTCTCTCTTGTCTTACTGCTGTCACCATGTCATAGAACTCCAGTAGTTTGTGACACAGGATTTCCCGTCCTGAAACCATGCTGGCTGCTGTTGATGAGATCATTCCTTTCTAGGTGTTCCACCACTCTTCTCCTGATAATCTTCTCCATGATTTTGCATACTATACATGTCAGTGACACTGGTCTGTAGTTTAGTGCTTCATGTCTGTCTCCTTTTTTAAAGATTGGGACTACATTTGCTGTCTTCCATGCCTCAGGCAATCTCCCTGTTTCGATAGATGTATATGAATATTGTTGTTAGGGGTACACATAGCGCCTCTCGTGTGTGTGTGTGTGTGTGTGTGTGTGTGTGTGTGTGTATGGTTTTGTGTGTGTGTGTGTGTGTGTGTGTGTGTACTCACCTATTTGTTGTTGCAGGGGTCGAGACTCAGCTCCTGACCCCGCCGTGAGCGTGTTTGCGTGTGCGTGCGTGTATACTCACCTAGTTGTGGTTGCAGGGGTCGAGTCACAGCTCCTGGCTCTGCCTCTTCACTGGCCTCTACTGAGTCACTCTCCCTGCACCATGAACTTAATCATACCTCTGCTTTAAGCTATGTATAGATCCTGCCTCCACTACATCGCTTCCCAAACTATTCCACTTTCTGACTACTCTGTGGCTGAAGAAATACTTCCTGTGTGTGTGTGTGTGTGTGTGTGTGTGTGTGTGTGTGTGTGTGTATGTGTGTGTGTGTGTGTGTGTGTGTGTGTATGTGTGTGTGTGTGTATGTGTGTGTGTGTGTGTGTATGTGTGTGTGTTGTGTGTGTATGTGTGTGTGTGTGTGTGTGTGTGTGTGTGTATGTGTGTGTGTGTGTATGTGTGTGTATGTGTGTGTGTATGTGTGTGTGTGTGTGTATGTGTGTGGTATGTGTGTGTGTGTATGTGGTGTGTGTGTGGTGTGTGTGTGTGTGTTATGTGTGTGTGTGTGTGTGTGTATGTGTGTGTGTGTGTATGTGTGTGTGTGTGTATGTGTGTGTGTGTGTGTGTGTATGTGTGTGTGTGTGTGTGTATGTGTGTGTGTGTGTGTGTGTGTGTGTGTGTGTGTGTGTGTGTTGTGTGTGTGTGTGTGTGTGTGGTGTATGTGTGTGTGTATGTGTGTGTGTATGTGTGTGTGTATGTGTGTGTGTATGTGTGTGTGTATGTGTGTGTGTGTGTGTGTATGTGTGTGTGTGTATGTGTGTGTGTGTGTGTGTGTGTATGTGTGTGTGTGTGTATGGTGGTGTGTGTGTGTGTGTGTGGTGTGTGTGTATGTGTGTGTGTGTATGTGTGTGTGTATGTGGTGTGTGTGTGTGATGTGTGTATGTGTGTGTGTATGTGGTGTGTATGTGTGTGTGTATGTGTGTGTGTATGTGTGTGTGTATGTGTGTATGTGGTGTGTATGTGTGTGTGTGTGTGTGTGTGTGTATGTGTGTGGTGTGTATGTGTGGTGTGTGTGTGTGTGTGTGTGTGTGTGTGTGTGTGTGTGTGGTGTGTGGTGTGTGTATGTGTGTGTGTATGTGTGGTGTATGTGTGTGTGTGTGGTGTGTGTGTGTATGTGTGTGGTGTGTGTGTGTGTGTAGGTGTGTGTTGTGTATTGTGTGTGTGTTGTGTGTGTGGTGTGTGTGTGGTGTGGTGTAGTATGTGTGTGTGTGTGTATGGGTGTGTGGTGATGATGTGTGTGTGTGTGTATGTGTGTAGTGTGTTGTGTGTATGTGTGTGTGTGTGTATGTTGTGTGTGGTTGAGTAGTGTGTAGTGTGTATGTGTGTTGTTGATTGTATGTGTAGTGTGTGTGTGTATGTTGCAACCCCTGAATGGGTTACAATGATTATTATTGTATATATAATGTATATTACCTTTCATTAATTTTTATATTGCTTATATTTGCGATAATAGCTAAATCGTAAATGTATGACTTTATATTATTATTTGACTGTTATATGTTATTTAGCTTATGTTGTTAGGATGTATAGTAAAATGTGCTCAGTTAGTCTTGATTGTCACTACTACTGTAATTATCGCTTGTCGCTCGTTATACTGCCGGCTTCTGAGCTGCAGTTGTCCACGTAGCTATCACGTGATCGAGGGGGGGTGTCCTCACCTTGGTGAAGTATTCAGTCTGCTGGAGACTCGCTTGCTGGTTGGACAGCTTGTCTGTCTGACAGTCTGCTAGAGACTCGCTTGCTGGTTGGACATTGTCTGTCTGAGTCTGCTGGAGACTCGCTTGCTGGTTGGACAGATTGTCTGTCTCATTATTCTTGTTAGTTCTGTAGAACTTTGTTCACAGAACATTGTATAGACTTTGTGATTTTCGACGTTGTACTGAGGTTGTGTGTCACATAGACACTCTGAGTATCTCAGGTCCTTAGCTATAGCTTCTGACCTAATTTTGTACTGATTCCTGTGTATTGTCACAGTCACAGTGTTTCCTATGCTGAACCTAGATTCAGTATTATGGGAGTTTTGTAACTGTCGTGGAGGATCTGCAGATGGTCCCTACTTAGTGTCGTTATATTATCTCTTGTTCCTGATTCTGTGTCGCAGTCGCTTGATATGCATTGCTTTGGGCTTAGCATTCTTTGTTGTTCAAGCAGAACATGTTCGGGTTGCCAGTCGGTCAAGAAGTTAGTTTATTTGAGGACTTTGTCAGTCACTTGTTTAAGTCTTATTCGAGTCTTGAGACATACTAACTGCTTAAGAGCACTTACACGCATACACACACTTGTACATATTTGTAATATCTTATTAAATGTTAATGTACCAGACGGTACTTAAGAATTATAAATGTGATATGTGCTTTCAGCACAATAATATTGAACTCGAGAGATTGATTTTATTTTGATTGCTGTAATTAATTTACTTTGATAATATACCTCTAGACAACTTATAGACTTAATAAATTTATTAAATTTTAATTTCTCTAGTTAGTAGCCTACCAGTTGTAATCCTAAAGCACTATTGAACCATACTAAATTTTAATGGATAATTGGACAAGGATACTGACTACTTGTTACGAAAACCCAGTAACAGGCTGGATGCTAGAAGGGCAGTCCTTTCTAGTATTCACTGGAGATCTCTAAGCTTTTAGAATCGCGTTTTTTGTAACAGTGTGTGTTGTGTGTGTGTGTTGTGTGTGTGTGTGTGTGTGTGTGTGTTGTGTGTGTATGTGTGTGTGTGTGTATGTGTGTGTATGTGTGTGTGTGTGTGTGTGTGTGTGTGTGTATGTGTGTGTGTGTGTGTGTGTGTGTGTATGTGTGTATGTGTGTGTGTGTGTGTGTGTGTATGTGTGTGTGTGTGTGTGTGTGTGTGTGTGTGTGTGTGTGGTGTATGTGTGTGTGTGTGTGTGTATGTGTGTGTATGTGTGTGTGTGTGTGTGTGTGTGTGTGTGTGTGTGTGTGTGTGTGTGTGTATGTGTGTGTGTGTGTGTGTGTGTATGTGTGTATGTGTGTGTGTGTGTGTGTGTGTGTGTGTGTTGTGTGTATGTGTGTGTATGTGTGTGTGTGTGTGTGTGTGTGTGGTGTATGTGTGTGTGTGTGTATGTGTGTGTGTGTGTGTGTGTGTGTATGTGTGTGTGTGCTTATCACACACCCATATCTTATATTTCTTGTATTCCTGCCAAAGTTTCAGTCAGAGTACAGAGCTTCCCCGGCTACACTACAAGACTCGCTGAGGCTGCCACAGTACACACATTATCACTCTTGTTTTAGGTTAAAAACGATCTAGTGACCTCTCGTTCCTCTCTCATTAGCATCTTGTTGCTGTTATGCACTTTGGTTACTTTGTAAATAATGGTGGATGGAATATATGGGTACTTAAAAACTATCCTACACTTTGTCCCTTGATTGTTATTGCTTCAAGATTTTTGTCTGCGTTGCAATGCTCTCTCATGAATTCGTTGCTGATAAATTAGACACATATGCAACTCTTGGGTATCTTTATTGAGGAAACGTTTCGCCACACAGTGGCTTCATCAGTCCATACGTAGGAGAAACTTGAAGAACAGGAGGAGAATGAGGTAATCAGTCCCTCAACCTTGATTACCTCATTCTCCTCCTGTTCTTCAAGTTTCTCCTACGTATGGACTGATGAAGCCACTGTGTGGCGAAACGTTTCCTCAATAAAGATACCCAAGAGTTGCACATGTGTCTAATTTATCAACATGTCGGTTCTCTGAACCATTCATCTACAAATTCGTTGCTGTTATATACTGGCATTCTGTTGATTCTATTAACAATGAATGTAGTCTTAGTATATCTGATGCACAGCTTCATGATTTCATTTTTAACAAACTGAAGTGTGATTCATCCTATATGACTTCTCCTAACCACGGAACGGGTGGGGTTGGAACCCATGGCGAGCGAGTCATAGAACTCCAGGCCAGTTAGAGTACTCATTCACCGTGGGTTGCAACCCCACCATTTTCGTGGTTTGCTTGCAATCTTGTTATTACGATTTCGTAAGACATGATGGCTTCTCCATCTGGTGTCTGGTGCTCCAGGAGCTGGTGCTCCAGGAGCTGGTGCTCCAGGAGCTGGTGCTCCAGGAGCTGGTGTTCGTCTCAGCTCCCCATTACGCTGCCTATCTCGTAATGGTGTTGATCATTCTCCTTAATGTTTACCCGATAATCCGCCAGTGGAGAGAACACACAACAGTGAGTCAGGTTTATCTCAGGATCTATCATCTTCAAAGAATAAAATGGCACAATACCGTGACTGGAACAGTTCTCAAACAACTCGGACACAGGAGAACTATAGCAACGTTTCGGTCCAACTTAGACTATTAACTAGTCATAAGTTTTATTCTCCTATTAGCGAGTTGTAAACAAATCGTCTTCATTGGCTCTCAGTCTATCGAAATTTACACTTGTCCTGACGAGGGGACAGCGAGCTTCGCTAAGGCAGAATATGATAGGGAATAAGGATAGAGAGAAAATATTGCCATTCATGTAATGAATATTTAATTGGTGTCGCTGGTACATCATTTCGCTAAGTCAGAGCCTCAGCAATTCTTTGCATGGTTGAACATTCAGGTTGCAGGTGTGCAGTGGCCAGTCCAGCACTGGGCAGCACTTGTCCACATCACCTTGTATGTTAAAGCACCTGGACTCACTTCTAGCCTGAGTGATAAAGGTTTCTCTAGTAAAGGCATTGAGAAATCTAATATTCCTAGTATATATCAGTGTATTCCAGCAAAATACAGCCGAGACTTGAATAGGAATCAATCTGGGTGGTGATGTGTATTTTTATTAGGTTCATGTTAAACCTTTAAGAAACACGTAAGTTCCCCCGTCTGCTAATAACATGTTCATTTTTCTACTATAATCTACCATATCATCGATTACTATCTCATTTACTTTGTTTCGTAAGGTGAAGTCAGGATCTTTCCTTAATTCATGGGATGACTTAGGAAATCTTTGAGGGCAACTGTGTTGCTGGTGTCTGAGATAAGATCAGACCTCCGCAACGCTTGTTCTCGGCATCACACACTCCTATGTGTGTGTGTGTGTACTCACCTAATTGTACTCGCCTAATTGTGGTTGCAGGGGTCGAGACTCAGCTCCTGGCCCCACCTCTTCACTGATCGCTACTTGGTTCTCTCCCTCTCTGCTTCCTGAGCTTTGTCATACCTCTTCTTAAAAGTATGTATGGTTCCTGCCTCCATTACTTCACTTGCTAGGCTATTCCACTTCCTGACGACTCTATGAGTGAAGAAATACTTCCTAACGTACCTGTGACTCGTTTGAGTCTTCAGCTTCCAATTGTGACCCCTTGTTTCTGTGTACCCTCTCTGGAACATCCTGTCTCTGTCCACCTTGTCTATTCCCCGCAGTATCTTGTATGTTGTTATCATGTCTCCCCTGACCCTTCTGTCCTCCAGTGTCGTCAGTCCGATTTCCCTCAACCTTTCCTCGTACGACATTCCCCTGAGCTCTGGTACTAGCCTTGTTGCAAACCTTTGTACTTTCTCTAACTTCTTGACGTGCTTGACCAGGTGTGGGTTCCAGACTGGTGCTGCATACTCCAGTATGGGCCTAACATACACAGTGTACAGTCTCTTCAACGATTCCTTATTAAGGTATCGGAACGCTATTCTCAGGTTTACCAGGCGCCTGTATGCTGCAGCAGTTATTTGGTTGATGTGTGCCTCCGGTGACGTGCTCGGTGTTATGGTCACCCCAAGGCCTTTCTCCCTAAGTGAGGTCTGTAGTCTTTGTCCACCTAGCCTATACTCTGTCTGCTGTCTTCTTTGCCCCTCCCCAATCTTCATGACTTTGCATTTGGCTGGATTGAATTCGAGAAGCCAGTTTCTGGACCACTTGTCCAGCCTGTCCAGGTCTCTCTGCAGTCCTGCCTCATCCTCATCCAATTTAATTCTTCTCATCAACCTCACATCATCTGCGAACAGGGACACTTCAGAGTCTATTCCTTCCATTATGTCGTTCGCATATATCAAAAATAGCACTGGTCCTAGAACTGACCCCTGTGGGACCCCGCTCGTCACAGGCGCCCAATGTGATACCTCTTCATGTACCATGACTCGTTGTTGCCTCCCTGTCAGGTATTCCCTAATCCATTGCAGTGCCCTCCCTGTTATATGCACCTGATCCTCAAGCTTCTGCACTAATCTCTTGTGAGGAACTGTGTCAAAAGCCTTCCTGCAGTCCAGGAAAATGCAATCAACCCAACCCTCTCTCTCGTGTCTTACTTCTGTTACCTTGTCATAAAACTCCAGAAGGTTTGTGACACAGGATTTGCCTTCCATGAATCCATGCTGGTTTTCATTTATAATCTTGTTTCGTTCCAGGTGTTCCACCACTCTCCTCCTGATAATCTTCTCCATGACTTTGCATACTATACATGTCAGAGACACAGGTCTGTAGTTTAGTGCCTCGTTTCTGTCTCCTTTCTTAAATATGTGTGTGTGTGTGTGTGTGTGTGTGTGTGTGTGTGTGTGTGTGTGTGTACTTACCTAATTGTGGTTGCAGGGGTCGAGACTCAGCTCCTGGCCCCAGTGTGTGTGTGTGTGTGTGTGTGTGTGTGTGTGTGTGTGTAGGAAGAATGGAACAAACACGCAGAAGCTCAGGGAGCGACATATATACAGAAACCAAGTCACGCTATCACACATTCCCTAACAGACTTACATAAGCAGAGTGACACTTAAGAATATCAGAAACAGTCACGGAGGGAGGAGGGTCATGGGAGGAGGGGTAACGTTTGGGGGATTTTGGGCATCTTGTGACTGACGGACGAACAGTGGCACGGGCTTAGGCACGGGCAAGGGCAGGGGGAAAGGCAGAGGCAGGGGCAGGGGCAGGGGCAGGGGCAGGGGCAGAGGCAGGGGCAGGGGCAAGGGCTACGGCAGGGGTAAGGGGCGAAGAGCCAAGAAGGTGACGACCACACAGACTGGATGTTGTACACTGATTAATCACCGTCTGCCTACACACACACACACACACACACACACACACACACACACACACACACACACACACACACACACACACATGGAGCTCATGGAACAGGGAGAGGACCTAGTAGCAACCAGTGAAGAGGCGGGGCCAAGAACTATGAATCGACCCTTAAAACCACAATTAGGTGAGTATGTTCACAAACACACACACACACACACACACACACGCACACACACACACACACACACACACACACACACTCGAAAGACCCCTTGGAGCTAGTGATCATGTGGTTCTGTGCTTTGATTACATAGTTGAGCTACAAGTGGTGAGAGCAGCAGGAATAGGACGGGAAAAACCAAATTACAAAAGGGGGGACTACACAGGCATGAGGAACTTCCAGCAAGACGTTCAGTGGGAGAGAGAACTGGCAGGAAAACCAGTAAAAGAAATGATGGATTATGTAACAACAAAATGCAAGGAGGTAAAGGAGAGGTTTGTTCCCAAGGGAAACAGAAATAATGGGAAGACCAAAAAGAGTCTTTGGTTCA
>NC_069420.1:51378969-51418969 GCF_026875155.1 Cherax quadricarinatus | reverse complement strand
GAGGGGTGGGTGGATTGCATTTTCTTGGACTGCAAGAAGGCGTTTGACACAGTTCCACACAAGAGATTGGTGCAAAAACTGGAGGACCAAGCAGGGATAACAGGGAAGGCACTACAATGGATCAGGGAATACTTCTCAGGAAGACAGCAGCGAGTCATGGGACGTGGCGAGGTGTCAGAGTGGGCACCTGTGACCAGCGGGGTCCCGCAGGGGTCAGTCCTAGGACCAGTGCTGTTTCTGGTATTTGTGAACGACATGACAGAAGGAATAGACTCTGAGGTGTCCCTGTTTGCAGATGACGTGAAGTTGATGAGAAGAATTCACTCAATCGAAGACCAGAGAGAACTACAAAGGGATCTGGACAGGCTGCAGACCTGGTCCAGCAATTGGCTCCTGGAGTTCAATCCCACCAAGCGCAAAGTCATGAAGATTGGGGAAGGGCAAAGAAGGCCGCAGACGGAGTACAGTCTAGGGGGTCAGAGACTACAAACCTCACTCAAGGAAAAAGATCTTGGGGTGAGTATAACACCAGGCACATCTCCTGAAGCGCACATCAACCAAATAACTGCTGCAGCATATGGGCGCCTAGCAAACCTCAGAACAGCATTCCGACATCTTAATAAGGAATCATTCAGGACCCTGTACACCGTGTATGTTAGGCCCATATTGGAGTATGCGGCACCAGTTTGGAACCCACTCCTAGCCAAGCACATGAAGAAACTAGAGAAAGTGCAAAGGTTTGCAACAAGACTAGTCCCAGAGCTAAGAGGTATGTCCTACGAGGAGAGGTTAAGGGAAACCAACCTGACGACACTGGAGGACAGGAGAGATAGGGGGGACATGATAACGACATACAAAATACTGAGAGGAATTGACAAGGTGGACAAAGACAGGATGTTCCAGAGATTGGACACAGTAACAAGGGGACACAGTTGGAAGCTGAAGACACAGATGAATCACAGGGATGTTAGGAAGTATTTCTTCAGCCACAGAGTAGTCAGTAAGTGGAATAGTTTGGGAAGCGATGTAGTGGAGGCAGGATCCATACATAGCTTTAAGCAGAGGTATGATAAAGCTCACGGCTCAGGGAGAGTGACCAAGTAGCAAACAGTGGATAGGCGGTGCCAGGAGCTCGGACTCGACCCCCGAAACACTCAACTAGGTGAGTACAACTAGGTGAGTACACACACAACACACAAACACACACACACGGGACACACACACATGCACACAACAAATGCACAACACACACACACACAACACTCAAGGTGACGACCACACCACACACAACACACACAACACACTGCACACACACACACAACAATCACACACAACTACACACATACAGACACCACACACACACACATTACACACAACACACACACACACACACACTCACACACAACAACACAACACACAACAATACCTCCAGTGTTAAATTATCCTGCACTCCACTGAAGAATCCTGTTGTGTAGGTGGCATGTTTGCAGCAGTGTGCACAATTCTTGCAGTCTAGTGTAGTTGATCAACTAGTTAAAAATGAAAATATCATTTCCTTGCAAAGCTTACAATGTGTGGTTTGTATAACATTATAAAATATTAATTACAAAGAAAGCCTTAGCATGCTAGATAGTTGATAATGTGCTGCCATCAGTAAAATGTAGACTGATGTAATGCAACTTTAAGTAAACACAATGGGACCCTCGGTTATGGCAGAATCCGTTCCAAAAGGGTTTCGGCCTGAAACCGAAATATTAATTTAATAAGAATTAAGTAAATAACTATTAACCGTTCCAGACAACCAGTAATAAAACTGAACGCAGAGATGAATTAACATTATGTAACACTAACACTTGTAACTTCTAACTTGTTAGCTAATTGTAAAGTTCTGAGGTTGTGAAGTGTAAAGTACTTGAGGCTTTCAGCTGCCTTCAGTAACACAGCTGAAGAGTGAGAAACATGCAACAGTTGGAGAGTGAGACACATGCAACAGTTGGAGAGTGAGACACATGCAACAGTTGGAGAGTGAGATACATGCAAAAGTAGAAGAGTGAGACACATGAAACAGTTGGAAAGTGAGACACATGCAAAAGTTGGAGAGTGAGACACATGAAACAGTTGGAAAGTGAGACATGCAACAGTTGGAAAGTGAGACATGCAACAGTTGGATAGTGAGACATGTAACAGTTGGAGAGTGAGACACATGCAACAGTTGAAAAGCGAGACACATGCAACAGTTGGAGAGTGAGACACATTCAACAGTTGGGGAGTGAGACACATTCAACAGTTGAAGAGTGAGACACATGCAACAGTTGAGGAGTGAGACACATGACACAGTTGAAGAGTGAGACACATGCAACAGTTGGAGAGTGAGACACATGCAACAGTTGGGGAGTGAGACACATGCAACAGTTGGGGAGTGAGAGACATGACACAGTTGAAGAGTGAGACACATGCAACAGTTGGGGAGTGAGACACATGCAACAGTTGGGGAGTGAGAGACATGACACAGTTGAAGAGTGAGACACATGCAACAGATGGAGAGTGAGACACATGCAACAGTTGGGGAGTGGGACACGTGCAACAGTTGGAGAGTGAGAAACATGCAACAGTTGGAGAGTGAGACACATGCAACAGTTGGATAGTGAGACACATGCAACAGTTGGATAGTGAGACACATGCAACAGTTGGATAGTGAGACACATGCAACAGTTGGATAGTGAGACACATGCAACAGTTAGAAAGTGAGACACATGCAACAGTTAGAAAGTGAGACACATGCAACAGTTGGAGAGTGAGACACATGCAACGGTTGGACAGACAAATGCAACAGTTGGGGAGTGAGACACATTCAACAGTTCAAGAGTGAGACATGCAACAGTTGGGGAGTGAGACACATGCAACAGTTGGACAGACAAATGCAATAGTTGGAGAGTGAGACACATTCAACAGTTGGTGGGTGAGACACATGGAAGAGTTATGGAGTGAGACACATGCGACAGTTGGGGATTGAGACACATGCAACAGTTGGGGAGTGAGACACATTCAACAGTTAGACATATTCAACAGTTGGAGAGTGAGACACATGGAACAGTTGGGGAGTGAGACACATGCAACAGTTGGGGAGTGAGAGACATGACACAGTTGAAGAGTGAGACACATGCAACAGATGGAGAGTGAGACACATGCAACAGTTGCGGAGTGGGACACGTGCAACAGTTGGAGAGTGAGACACATGCAACAGTTGGAGAGTGAGACACATGCAACAGTTGGATAGTGAGACACATGCAACAGTTGGATAGTGAGACACATGCAACAGTTGGATAGTGAGACACATGCAACAGTTGGATAGTGAGACACATGCAACAGTTGGATAGTGAGACACATGCAACAGTTAGAGACACATGCAACAGTTGGATAGTGAGACACATGCAACAGTTGGAGAGTTAGACATATGCAACAGTTAGAAAGTGAGACACATGCAACAGTTGGAGAGTGAGACACATGCAACGGTTGGACAGACAAATGCAACAGTTGGGGAGTGAGACACATTCAACAGTTCAAGAGTGAGACATGCAACAGTTGGGGAGTGAGACACATGCAACAGTTGGACAGACAAATGCAATAGTTGGAGAGTGAGACACATTCAACAGTTGGTGGGTGAAACACATGGAAGAGTTATGGAGTGAGACACATGCGACAGTTGGGGATTGAGACACATGCAACAGTTGGGGAGTGAGACACATTCAACAGTTAGACATATTCAACAGTTGGAGAGTGAGACACATTCAACAGTTGGGGGGGTGAGACACATTTAACAGTTGGGGAGTGAGACACATGCAACGGTTGGGGATTGAGACACATGCAACAGTTGGGGAGTGAGACACATTCAACAGTTGGAGAGTGAGACACATTCAACAGTTGGGGGTGAGACACATGTAACAGTTGGAGAATGAGAGACATGCAACAGTTGGGGGTGAGACACATTTAGGAGTTGGAGTGTGAGACACATGTAACAGGTGAAGAGTGAGACACATGCAACAGTTGGGGGTGAGACACTTGTAACAGTTGGAGAGTGAGACACATGCAACAGTTGGAGTGTGAGACACATGTAACAATTGGTGAGACACATGCAACAGGTGAAGAGTGAGACACATGCAACAGTTGGGGTGAGACACATGTAACAGTTGGAGAGTGAGACACATTCAACAGTTGTGGAGTGAGACGCATGCAACAGTTGAAGAGTGAGACACATGGAACAGGTGAAGAGTGAGACACATGCAACAGGTGAAGAGTGAGGCACATGCAACAGGTGAAGAGTGAGACGCATGCAACAGGTGAATAGTGAGACACATGCAGCAGTTGGAGAGAGAGACATGTAACAATTGGGGAGTGAGACAAATGCAACAGTTGGAGTGTGAGACACATGCAATAGGTGAAGAGTGAGACACATGCAACAGGCGAAGAGTGAGACACATGCAACAGGTGAAGAGTGAGACACATGCAACAGGTGAAGAGTGAGACACATGCAACAGGTGAAGAGTGAGACACATACAACAGGTGAAGAGTGAGACACATGCAACAGGTGAAGAGTGAGACACATGCAACAGTTGAAGAGTGAGACACATGCAACAGGTGTAGAGTGAGAAACATGCAGCAGTTGGAGAGTGAGACATGTAACAATTGGGGAGTGAGACACATGCAACAGTTGGAGTGTGAGACACGTGTAACTATTGGGGAATGAGACACATGCAACAGTTGGATTGTGAGACACATATAACAATTGGGGAGTGAGACACATGCAACAGTTGAAGAGTGAGACACATGCAACAGTTGAAGAGTGAGACACATGCAACAGGTGAAGAGTGAGACACATGCAACAGGTGAAGAGTGAGACACATGCAACAGGTGAAGAGTGAGACACATGCAACAGGTGAAGAGTGAGACACATGAAACAGTTGAAGAGACACATGCAACAGTTGGAGAGTGAGACACATGCAGCAGTTGAAGAGTGAGACACATGCAACACTTGGGTATCTTTATTGTTGACTGAAACGTATCGCCTACACAGCAGGCTTCTTCAGTCACATACAGAGGCATGGAGCTGAACACGTCTCCATGCTGAGGGACTGACCACCTCAAAAAGCTGTATCTCCAAGACTAATGGACTAATTACATCATCTTTAATTCGATAAAATGCCTTATGCCTCTGTAATAACCTAAATGTAGTTGCATGGGTCGAATCACAGCCCTTTACCCCGCCTCTTCGCTGGTCGCTGCTACGGCCAGTCTCTCTCTACTACAAGAGCTTTACCGTACCTCTTCTATATTTGACTTAAGCAGCCTTCTGTGTATGTGACACATTTTAGTCAACAATAACGATACCCAACTGTTGCACCTGTGTCTGACTCTTCAACTTGCAGTGACACAGAGGAAGCGAGCATCAGGCTGAGGTTCAAGGCTTCTATAATTATACTGGTGGCTCTAGTACCTTAGCCGCTCCTCAGTTATGTGTGGGAGAGAAGCCAGAGATCACTCCCACACAGAGTATGATCCACCAGGGTCAGGAGGGACCAGGAGCCAGACATCACTCCCACACAGAGAATGATCCACCAAGGTCAGGAGGGACCAGGAGCCAGAGATCACACCCACACAGAGTATGATCCACCAAGGTCAGGAGGGACCAGGAGCCAGAGATCACACCCACACAGAGTATGATCCACCAAGGTCAGGAGGGACCAGGAGCCAGAGATCACTCCCACACAGAGTATGATCCACCAAGGTCAGGAGGGACCAGGAGTCAGAGATCACTCCAACACACAGTATGATTCACCAAGGTCAGGAGGTACCAGGAGCCGAGATCCCCACCCACACAGAGTATGATCCCCCAAGGTCAGGAGGGACAGGAGCCAGAGATCACTCCCCACAGAGTATGATCCACCAAGGTCAGGAGGGACCAGGAGTCAGAGATCACTCCAACACACAGTATGATTCACCAAGGTCAGAGGGACCAGGAGCCAGAGATCACACCCACACAGAGTATGATCCACCAAGGTCAGGAGGGACCAGGAGTCAGAGATCACTCCAACACACAGTATGATTCACAAAGGTCAGGAGGGACCAGGAGCCAGAGATCACTCTCACACAGGGAATGATCCACCAAGGTCAGGAGGGACCAGGAGCCAGAGATCACACTCACACACAAAATGATCCACCAGAGTCAGGAGGGACCAGGAGCCAGAGATCACACTCACACACAGTATGATACACCAAGGTTAGGAGGGACCAGGAGCCAGAGATCACACTCCCCACCAGTATGATACACCAAGGTTAGGAGGGACCGGAGCCAGAGATCACACTCAACACAGTATGATCATCAAGGTTAGGGGGGGACCAGGAGCCAGAAATCACACTCACACACAGTATGATACACCAAGGTTAGGAGGGACCAGGAGCCAGAGATCATACTCACACACAGCATGATACACCAAGGTTAGGAGGGACCAGGAGCCAGAGATCACACTCACACACAGTATGATACACCAAGGTTAGGAGGGACCAGGAGCCAGAGATCATACTCACACACAGTATGATACATCAAGGTCAGGAGGGACCAGGAGCCAGAGATCACACTCACACACAGTATGATACACCAAGGTTAGGAGGGACCAGGAGCCAGAGATCACACTCACACACAGTATGATACACCAAGGTGAGGAGGGACCAGGAGCCAGAGATCACACTCACACACAGTATGATACACCAAGGTTAGGAGGGACCAGGAGCCAGAGATCACACTCACACACAGTATGATACATCAAGGTCAGGAGGGACCAGGAGCCAGAGATCATACTCACCACAGTATGATACATCAAGGTCAGGAGGGACCAGGAGCCAGAGATCATACTCACACACAGTATGATACATCAAGGTCAGGAGGGACCAGGAGCCAGAGATCATACTCACACACAGTATGATACATCAAGGTCAGGAGGGACCAGGAGCCAGAGATCACACTCACACACAGTATGATACATCAAGGTCAGGAGGGACCAGGAGCCAGAGATCACACTCACACACAATATGATACACCAAGGTGAGGAGGGACCAGGAGCCAGAGATCACACTCACACACAAAAATGATCACCAAGGTCAGGAGGGACAGGAGCCAGAGATCACACCCCACACACAGTATGATACATCAAGGTCAGGAGGGACCAGGAGCCAGAGATCATACTCACACACAATATGATACACCAAGGTCAGGAGGGACCAGGAGCCAGAGATCACACTCACACACAATATGATACACCAAGGTCAGGAGGGACCAGGAGCCAGAGATCACTCCCACACACAGTATGATACATCAAGGTCAGGAGGGACCAGGAGCCAGAGATCACACTCACACACAGTATGATACACCAAGGTCAGGAGGGACCAGGAGCCAGAGATCACACTCACACACAGTATGATACACCAAGGTCAGGAGCGACCAGGAGCCAGAGATCACACTCACACACAATATGAACACCAAGGTCAGGAGGGCCCGGAGCCAGAGATCACACTCACACACAGTATGATACATCAAGGTCAGGAGGGACCAGGAGCCAGAGATCATACTCACACACAATATGATACACCAAGGTGAGGAGGGACCAGGAGCCAGAGATCACACTCACACACAATATGATACACCAAGGTCAGGAGGGACCAGGAGCCAGAGATCACTCCCACACACAGTATGATACATCAAGGTCAGGAGGGACCAGGAGCCAGAGATCACTCCCACACACAGTATGATACATCAATGTCAGGAGGGACCAGGAGCCAGAGATCATACTCACACACAGTATGATACACCAAGGTCAGGAGGGACCAGGAGCCAGAGATCACTCCCACACACAGTATGATACATCAAGGTCAGGAGGGACCAGGAGCCAGATGTCAACCTCACAGCTTAGGAGATTTCCTCGAAGAAGCAAATAATGAGAAATGTAACACAATGAATTAAAAAAAAATAATAATGTGAGATGACGTGTGAGTAGATTGTGACGGAGTGTCGTGACGTTGTCAGCTGACGTGACGGAGTGTTGTGACGCTATCAGCTGACGCGAGGAGCTGCTCTTCTTTGTCGAGTGATGGTGGCAGTAGTAGCGGTGGTGGTGGTGGTGGTGGTGGTGGTGGGGGTGGAGTTAGAAGTGATGGGGGTGGTAGCAGTAGTGAGGGGGTGGTAGCAGTAGTGATGGGGGTGGTAGCAGTAGTGATGGGGGTGGTAGCAGTAGTGATGGGGGTGGTAGCAGTAGTGATGGGGGTGGTAGCAGTAGTGATGGGGGTGGTAGCAGTAGTGATGGGGGTGGTAGCTGTAGTGATGGGGGTGGTAGCTGTAGTGATGGGGTGGTAGCAGTAGTGATGGGGGTGTAGCAGTAGTGATGGGGGTGGTGCAGTAGTGATGGGGGTGGTAGCAGTAGTGATGGGGGTGGTAGCAGTAGTGATGGGGGTGGTAGCAGTAGTGATGGGGGTGGTAGCAGTAGTGTGGGGTGGTAGCGTAGTGATGGGTGGTTAGCGTAGTGAAAGGGGGTGGTAGGGATAGTGATGGCATTGGTGGTGGAAGTGTGTGGTGGAGGAAGTCGTGGTGATGTTTGGTGGAGGTGGTGATGGTTGTGGTCGTGCTGGTAATGCGTGGTGGTGATGTAGGGTGGAATTGGCGATGGTGGTGCTGGTGGGTAGTTATTATTGGTGGAGGTGGTGGTGGAGGTTGTTACAAAATACACATTGTCAGGACCGGAGTCCATTTCTCATCCCGACAGTGACCAGTAAGCTAAACAAAAAGTTAAATCAAGTAAAATTTTCCAAATTCAGTTAAAAAAGTCATTTATCAATGACACAATATTTCTCTGTAATAAAAATAATAATAATAATAATAATAATAATAATAATAATAATAATAATAATAATAATAATAATAATAGTAATCTTTATTTCTACAAGTACATGTACAAGGTATACAGATCATAGCTGGCATCAATGACATACTACTATATAGAAAGCCCCTTGTTATGCTGAGCATTTCCCGCAAATTAGGTCGGTTTTGTCCTAGGATGCGACCCACACCAGCCGACTAACACCCAGGATGCGACCCACACCAGTCCACTAACACGCAGGTACCCATTTTACTGATGGGTGAACATAGACAACCCGTGTAAGGAAACACGTCCGATGTTCCTACCCTTTCGCCGGGAATCGAACCGGGGCCCTCACCGTGTGATGTGAGAGCTTTGCCTCCAGGCAAACTGATGTAATAGTCACTTATCTCTATATATCAAACTTTGGTAGTCGTAAACGTTCTACAGACAATTGTGAGAGATAATAGAAGTGATCTTACAAGGCCAACAACAGAGTAGGAAGACATCTAGTGCTGGGAAATTTTCACTTGTCATATTCGGCAAGAAGAGAATTGCGTTAATAAGCCAAAATCGCAAGCCGATTTTCGCTTGCCGAATAGGGCAAGCGAAAATTTGTATATACAGATATTTCACAAGAAAATCATTCTGAACCTAACGAAAAGATACATTTCATAGTGTTTGTTTATTATTAAAGTATTGTAAACTTATCTAAAATATATTTAGTTAGATTAGGCTAAATTAAATTGTGCTTGTTTTAATAAGGTTAGGCAAGTTTTCTAAGTTTCTTTTGGTTATACAAATTGGATTCATTTATAATTAATATAATTTGGGAAGAAATTAAGATGCATTAGGCAAGTTAAGTTCTTAATGCTCGGGTAGAATATAAACTGTGTTCCATTTATATCTTCATAAAAAGTCATGTGTTGTAAGGTGACTGTGAGATGCAGTCTCGTTCCTTATGTCTT
The DNA here is from genome assembly GCF_026875155.1 of Cherax quadricarinatus. NCBI lineage: Eukaryota > Metazoa > Arthropoda > Malacostraca > Decapoda > Parastacidae > Cherax > Cherax quadricarinatus. The sequence continues at coordinate 51,409,101 of NC_069420.1, read as the reverse complement.
CCTGTTGATTTTTTTATTCTTACAGAAACTTGATGTTAGAAAACACTAAAGTGCTTGGAATTCTATTATATTTCTTCACAGAGCTTGTTCTCCATATTATATATATATATATATATATATATATATATATATATATATATTTATATAACACTGATCTCTGGCTGAAGGAGACTCGAACCTACGAACCTTGGAACAAGGTACACAGTGTTATACCAAACTCACCACATTGGACAATACCTTGGAGTCCAGCTTGCGCTAAACTTTAATCCAAGGCAGCCAGCTTTCAGGGAGAAGGCTTACAGCTTGTCATTTCATTCCCTTCTCCCTGAAAGCTGGCTGCCTTGGATCAAGGTCTAGCGCAAGCTGGACTCCAAGGTATTGCCCAGTGTGGTGTGTTTGGTATAGCACTGTGTACCTTGTTCCAAGGTTCGTAGGTTCGAGTCTCCTTCAGCCAGAGATCAGTGTTTGTGTATATTTCGCCTGATCTAGCGAATTCCTTGCATAATATATATATATATATATATATATATATATATATATATATATATATATATATATATATATATATATATATATATATATATATACATGTGGCATGCAAAGAGTACATAACCTTTATTCGGCGCATGTACACACTCTCATTTCCAACCAGCGAACCAGGGGACTGAGGGTTGACGATGGGGCCCCGTCGTTCAACCAGTACCCAGGTTCCAGCCAATGAGAAGATGGTTTTGGCAATCGCAGAGGTTTTGTGGGTACCACTCTCCTGTCTGCCCATGTCATTCCCATTCTAGAGCTGGTTGAAGCACGGTCTGCTCTCTATTGGCTTCTATTCTGCCTTGCTTACTGTGGAGTGCACTAATACCTATTGCTGTATATAGTGTATATAGTGTACATACTTCTGTTCTAAATTGGTGAAGGATAAGTCAAAAGTTTTTCTGCTGTGTTTATTTTGCTCCCTTTACACCCAGGAAAATAGGCCACTTGGACTCCTGGGTTGTAGTAATATAATATATATATATATATATATATATATATATATATATATATATATATATATATATATATATATATATATTTATATAATCATAGGTAGTAGGTTGGTAGACAGCAACCGCCCAGGGAGGTACTACCGTCCTGCCAAGTGAGTGTAAAACGAAAGCCTGTAATTGTTTTACATGATGGTAGGATTGCTGGTGTCCTTTTTCTGTCTCATGAACATGCAAGATTTCAGGTACGTCTTGCTACTTCTACTTACACTTAGGTCACACTACACATACATGTACAAGCACATATATACACACCCCTCTGGGTTTTCTTCTATTTTCTTTCTAGTTCTTATTCTTGTTTATTTCCTCTTATCTCCATGGGGAAGTGGAACAGAATTCTTCCTCCGTAAGCCATGCGTGTTGTAAGAGGCGACTAAAATGCCGGGAGCAAGGGGCTAGTAACCTCTTCTCCTGTATATATTACTAAATTTAAAAGGAGAAACTTCAGTTTTTTCTTTTGGGCCACCCCACCTCAGTGGGATACGGCTGGTACGTTGAAAGAAGAAGATATATATAATCGTGCCAAGTAGGCAAAACTGATCAATTAACAAGAACATATTTAAAACCCAATTCCGATGTTTCTTTAGAGACCCTCCTTACTCTTTTCCTTTCCTGCTCATTTTTTTTTTCACTATACCTATTACTCTCTTTGTGACTTTGTGCCACTGCCTTTCCAATATCCACTCTATTGTTTTTCCCCCAAAACCCATACCTTCCTCCTCTTTTTTGCTGGTACTTTCCGGCCCAGGTCTTTTCAGGATGGTGACCCGGCCTTGGTTCTATGGCTAGGGAGTGTCTGATACCTATGTCTTCCATAGGAGGGGGTACAAGTACTTTCTCATCCTCTGGGACCAAACTGTCTCACCCATACCACTATTTCTAGTTTAAAGACCAAACAGCTCCCTCCACTGCATTGGCCAGTGCCCCCACCCCAGACCTAGATAGGTGAACCCTGTCCCTGCCCCAAATGTCGTTTCTACCTTAGAAGAGGTCCCAGTCATCAATTAATGTTACTGCATTTTCCTTACAATGTTTGTCCAGCCAGCAACTGACACCAATTGTTCTGGACAACCATTCATTTCCAACTCCTCTCCTTGGCAAAATACCATATATCACAGGGTTCCCTCCCATCTTCCTAATTATGTCTATTGCTGACCTATGCCTGCTATTCAGGTCCTCACTCCAACGTCTGCCAACATCGTTGCCTCCAGCATTAAGACAGGATTGTTCCCATTACCTCTCATCATATCGTCTGGACAGCTACCTTTATACTTTTGATATACCTTTGAAGAGTTTCGAGAGTTTCACTACTCTGAGCCCAGCCATGGGCCAGGCTCGTCTGGTGCTTTCCTGATCAACCAGGATGTCTCTGCTGGAGGCCTGCTTCCCCACATATCCATCACAGCCTGGTTGATCTATCATCTCCATCCCAGCCTCAGGAAAACATACCCTCTGCCTCCTCTTCCTATCCCTTAGACAAAAAGCCCTATCCAAAAACTTAATCTGACTGTCTCCAGCTGAAACAATGTTGTTACCTCGACTGGCGATGTTCATTACGTTCTCGACGGTCTTAGTAGAGATGATCTTCGCAGGGATGTCTTCACTGGCTGGCTTCACTGTATCGTCAATAATTGTCCTTGTTGGCAGATCATCAGTGATTGATTCACATTCGTCTGATAACAAGGAAAAAGAGTTCCTGGTTTTGACAGGAGTCTCCTGGACCTTCATCTTTAGCTTTGTCCCTTCCGTTACAACTAGCATCCATTCGTTGGTCCAGTCATCGGAAGATATAGCTGCTCGTAGTGGAAGCCATCATCACAATCTCAGGTAGCTATGAACGGAGAGCACACCAGTCACGTCACGACACAGCAATGTCCACGTCACGATAGAGCAAGGTCCACATAACGACAGCTTATTGTTGTTGTTAATAGTGGTGGTGGTGTTGTTACTGCTAGTGGTGGTGGTAATGGTGACAAAGGTGGGGGTGGAGGTGGTGGCAGTGGTTGGAGTAGTGGTGGTGGTGGAGGTGATGGCAGTGACGGTAGTGATGGTGGAGGTGGTGGCATTGGTTGGAGTAGTGGTGGTGATGGTGGTGGAGGTGATGGCAGTGATGGTAGTGGTGGTGGTGATGGCAGTGATGGTAGTGGTGGCGGTGATGACAGTTGTGACACTGACCTCGCTCACTTGTGACAGGGACCTCAGCTCCTTCAATAGTCTGGTGATAGACCAGGTGCTTCAGTACCCTGGTGATGGACCAGGTGCTTCAGTGCCCTGGTGATGGACCAGGTGTTTCAGTACCCTGGTGATGGACCAGGTGCTTCAGTACCCTGGTGATGGACCAGATGCTTCAGTACCCTGGTGATGGACCAGGTGCTTCAGTTCCGTCAGTACCCTGGTGATGGACCAGGTGCTTCAGTATCCTGGTGATGGACCAGGTGCTTCAGTACCCTGGTGATGGACCAGGTGCTTCAGTACCCTGGTGATGGACCAGGATGCTTCAGTATCCTGGTGATGGACCGGTGCTTCAGTCCCTGGTGATGGGACAGGGTGCTGCAGTACCATGGTGATGGACCAGGTACTTCAGTACCCTGGTGATGGACCAGGTGCTTCAGTACCCTGGTGATGGACCAGGTACTTAAGTGCCCTGGTGATGGACCAGATGCTTCAGTATCCTGGTGATGGACCAGGTGCTTCAGTACCCTGGTGATGGACCAGGTACTTAAGTGCCCTGGTGATGGACCAGATGCTTCAGTATCCTGGTGATGGACCAGGTGCTGCAGTACCCTGGTGATGGACCAGGTACTTCAGTACCCTGGTGATGGACCAGGTGCTTCAGTACCCTGGTGATGGACCAGGTGGTAGTATTGATGCTGGTGGTGGTCTATTGATGGTGGTGGTCTATTGATGGTGGTGGTGATGGTGGTATTAATGTTGGTGGTCTATTGATGGTGGTGGTGATGGTGGTGGTGGTGGTGATGGTGGTGGTGACGGTGGTGGTGATAGTGAGGTGGTGGGGTGGTGATAGTCTGGACGGTGGTGGTGGTGGTGACGGTGGTGATGGTGGTGGTGGTGATAGTCATGACGGTGGTGGTGACGGTGGGTGATGGTGGTGGTGACGGTGGTGTGATGGTGGAATGGTGACGGTGGTGGTGGGGGACGGTGGGGTTTGGGGGTTGATGGTGGTGGTGACGGTGGTGGTGATAGTGATGGTGGGGGGTGGTGGTGATAGTCGTGACGGTGGTGGTGACGGTGGTGATGGTGGTGGTGGGTGATAGTCATGACGGTGGTGGTGACGGTGGTGATGGTGGTGGTGACGGTGGTGGTGATGGTGGGGGTTTGACGGTGGTGGTGACGGTGGTGGTGATGGTGGTGGTGACGGGTGGTGGACGGTGGTGGTGATAGTGATGGTGGTGGTGATAGTCGTGACGGTGGTGGTGACGGTGGTGGTGATAGTGATGGTGGTGGTGATAGTCGTGACGGTGGTGGTGACGGTGGTGGTGATAGTGATGGTGGTGGTGGTGGTGATAGTCGTGACGGTTGTGGTGACGGTGGTGGTGGTGATGGTGGTGGTGACGGTGGGGGTGATAGTGATGGTGGTGGTGGGGGTGATAGTCGTGACGGTGGTGGTGACGGTGGTGGTGGTGATGGTGGTGGTGATGGTGGTGGTGGTGATAGTCGTGACGGTGGTGGTGATGGTGGTGGTGATGGTGGTGGTGGTGATAGTCGTGACGGTGGTGGTGAGGTGGTGGTGGTGATAGTCGTGGACGGTGGTGGTGATGGTGGTGGTGATGATAGTCGTGACGGTGGTGGTGATGGTGGTGGTGGTGATAGTCGTGACGGTGGTGGTGATGGTGGTGGTGGTGATAGTTGTGACGGTGGGGGTGATGGTGGTGGTGGTGATAGTCGTGACGGTGGTGGTGACGGTGGTGGTGGTGATAGTCGTGACGGTGGTGGTGACGGTGGTGGTGATGGTGGTGGTGGTAATAGTCGTGACGGTGGTGGTGACGGTGGTGGTGATGGTGGGGGTGATGGTGGGTGGTGGTGATAGTCGTGACGGTGGTGGTGATGGTGGTGGTGACGGTGGTGGTTGATGGTGGTGGTGGTGATAGTCGTGATGGTGGTGGTGATGGTGGTGGTGGTGATGGTGGGGTGGTGATAGTCGTGACGGTGGTGGTGATGGTGGTGGTGATGGTAGTCGTGACGGTGGTGGTGATGGTGGTGGTGGTGATAGTCGTGAGGTGTGGTGATGGTGGTGGTGGTGATGGTGGTGGGGGTGATAGTCGTGACGGTGGTGGTGATGGTGGTGGTGATGATAGTCGTGACGGTGGTGGTGATGGTGTGGTGGTGGTGATAGTCGTGACGGTGGTGGTGATGGTGGTGGTGGTGATAGTCGTGACGGTGGTGGTGATGGTGGTGGTGGTGATAGTCGTGACGGTGGTGGTGATGGTGGTGGTGGTGATAGTCGTGACGGTGGTGGTGATGGTGGTGGTGGTGATAGTCGTGACGGTGGTGGTGATGGTGGTGGTGGTTGATAGTCGTGACGGGGGTGGTGATGGTGGTTGGTGGTGATAGTCGTGACGGTGGTGGTGATGGTGGTGGTGGTGATAGTCGTGACGGTGGTGGTGATGGTGGTGGTGGTGATAGTCGTGACGGTGGTGGTGATGGTGGTGGTGATGATAGTCGTGACGGTGGTGGTGATGGTGGTGGTGGTGATAGTCGTGACGGTGGTGGTGATGTGGTGGTGGTGATAGTCGTGACGGTGGTGGTGATGGTGGTGGTGGTGATAGTCGTGACGGTGGTGGTGATGGTGGTGGGGGATGATAGTCGTGACGGTGGTGGTGGTAGTCGTGACGGGTGGTGGTGATGGTGGTGGTGATGGTGGTGGTGGTGATAGTCGTGATGGTGGTGGTGATGGTGGTGGTGGTGATAGTCGTGAGGGTGGTGGTGAGGGTGGTGGTGGTGATAGTCGTGACGGTGGTGGTGATGGTGGTGGTGGTGATAGTCGTGACGGTGGTGGTGATGGTGGTGGTGGTGATAGTCGTGACGGTGGTGGTGATGGTGGTGGTGGTGATAGTCGTGACGGTGGTGGTGATGGTGGTGGTGGTGATAGTCGTGACGGTGGTGGTGATGGTGGTGGTGGTGATAGTCGTGACGGTGGTGGTGATGGTGGTGGTGGTGATAGTCGTGACGGTGGTGGTGATAGTCGTGACGGTGGTGGTGATAGTCGTGACGGTGGTGGTGATAGTCGTGACGGTGGTGGTGATGGTAATCATTATACATTATACATCTTTCTATTCATTATAACTTATCATGATTCCATATGCAATGCTGTGTGTATACTCACCTATTTTTTTGTGGTTGCAGTGGTCAAGTCATAGCTCCTGGCCCAGCCTCTTCACTACTCGCTACTAGGTCTTCTCTATTCCTGCTCCATGAGCTTAATCAAGAGTCCTCATAAAACTATGTATGATTCTTACCTCCTCTACTTCCCTTGACAGGTTATTGTGTGTGTGGTGTGTGTGTGTGTGTGTGTGTGTGTGTGTGTGTGTGTTGTGGTGTGTGTGTGTGGGTGTGTGTGTGTGTGTTTGTGTGTGTGTGTGTATGCCCTCCCTACTGTTAAAGAAATCAAGTTAGGTCTCTAGGACCACTGTTAAATATTGTTCAGGTAATATTGTCCGTAATATGACTTCCTCAGTAGTACTGTTATGGTCTCAAGAAATAGGTGGTCTATGTGAAGAGGATGTCGAGTGCGCTAACCAGTGGTCCAGGTGTGTCTAGTAACATTCATCCAATTAGATCTTTCTGTGAACCATAGTTAGGTCACCATTGGTCCCCATAACCGTCTTATTTATATTATAGAAGTTGTGAGAATGTTTATTTAACACCTAAGTAATATCTGGTAATTAACGCTACATTCCTTCCCTTGTGCGACATTCTTTCCTTCTAGATTTCATCCCTTCTGTGTGTCTTCGCCTTCCCTTCCCTGCTCGAGAAACTGGTGTTTCACTGTTAGTTTCCTTCAGTTCCCTGCCAGTCTCTCACCATCACAGTCACACTGAGTTATATTTCCAACCTTCACTGACACTCTCCATCTTCCTCAACCCTAATATTGATTTTTTCTCCATATTTTTAAATTAGGTAAGGATTTTAACCAGACCCCTGTCGGGATTGAACGCGCGGTCAGAGAGTCTCAAAACTCTCTGACCGCGGGTTCAATCCCGGCCGGGGTATGGTTTGTTTGCAATCGTGTCATTACGATTTTGTGAGTCAGGTGAGGATTTTGTTTTATCTCTTCTTGTATACTTCTCCAAATTTTAATCATCTTAATTTTCACTCCATATCTACTTCCATCATCTCTATCTCTTTCTTAAACCATTCATCAACAAGTTTCTCTCTCTTTCCTATCTCATCCTCTATGTTCTCCCTCACACCATCTAAACACTTCTTCCTTTTCTTCCCACTCTTTGGCTCCCTTTTCTCCTTCCTTCATTCCTTCTCTCCCTCCTTCTCTCTCTCTCTCTCCCTCCCTGCTATCCCTTCTGTCCCCTTGTGTTTGCACTATTCCTTCAACTTTAAATAACTGTGGACAATTGTGTGTGTGGGACGACCAGGAGTGATGAGAGTCAGTGGGACGACCAGCAGTGATGAGTCAGTGGGACGACCAGCAGTGATGAGTCAGTGGGACGACCAGCAGTGATGAGTCAGTGGGACGACCAGCAGTAATGAAAGTCAGTGGGACGACCAGCAGTGATGAAAGTCAGTGGGACGACCAGCAGTGATGAGAGTCAGTGGGACGACCAGCAATAATGAGAGTCAGTGGGACGACCAGCAGTGATGAGTCAGTGGGACGACCAGCAGTGATGAGAGTCAGTGGGACGACCAGCAGTGATGAGAGTCAGTGGGACGACCAGCAGTGATGAGTCAGTGGGACGACCAGCAGTGATGAGTCAGTGGGACGACCAGCAGTGATGAGTCAGTGGGACGACCAGCAGTAATGAAAGTCAGTGGGACGACCAGCAGTGATGAAAGTCAGTGGGACGACCAGCAGTGATGAGAGTCAGTGGGACGACCAGCAATAATGAGAGTCAGTGGGACGACCAGCAGTGATGAGTCAGTGGGACGACCAGCAGTGATGAGAGTCAGTGGGACGACCAGCAGTGATGAGAGTCAGTGGGACGACCAGCAGTGATGAAAGTCAGTGTGACGACCAGCAGTGATGAGAGTCAGTGGGACGACCAGCAGTGATGAGTCATTGGGACGACCAGCACTGATGAGAGTCAGTGGGACGACCAGCAGTGATGAGTCAGTGTGACGACCAGCAGTGATGAGAGTCAGTGGGACGACCAGCAGTGATGAGTCAGTGGGACGACCAGCAGTGATGAGAGTCAGTGTGTCGACCAGCAGTGATGAGAGTCAGTCAGTGCAGCATCTCACTAAGGGACATGTAATTCCTTAATGACTTACCTCTCCTCCTACCTACAACCTGCTCTCTTACCTTCCTTTCCTCCTTGTCCCATTTTATCCAATTTGTGCTCTTGTCTTCCACTTGTCAACGTATCCTTCTCAACTTATCCTTAGTTATCCACCCCTCACTTGTGCTCTTCCTACTCTTGTCAACCTTTTATTGTTCTCTCACTATCCTCTGTTCCTCTTCTTTTATCAATCAATTCTTTATTCTCTCCCTGTTCAGTAAATATCCTTCGGTCTCCACCGAAGGATATTGACTCAGCTTCTCAGCTACAATTTTTGCCCTCTCCTTCTCAACCAATCCTTCGTTCTCTATCTACTTCCTTCTTCTTACCACTATACTTCTCCCCCCACCTCATCCCCCTCCCCCTCCCTCCCCCTCCTCCCCCTTGCACCAGCTTCAAAAGGACTAAAAGTCCGCCCATTAAAACGGGAAAAGTCCCTGAGAGAAGTGTCTGAAAACAAACACATGAGGCATTTTGCAAAGTCTGTTTACACACACACACACACACACACACACACACACACACACTGGAGCACATGATGGTTAGGGGAGACATGGTAATGAAATACAAAATACTGCGAGGAATAGATAACGTTGACAGGGACAGGATGTTCCAGAGATGGGACACAGAAACAAGGGGTCGCAATTGGAACCTGAAGACTCAGATGAGTCAAAGGGATGTTAGGAAGTATTTCTTCAGCCAAAGAGTTGACAGGAAGTGGAATAGTCTGGCAAGTGATGTAGTGGAAGCAGAAACCATACATAGTTTTTAGGTGAGGTATGATAAAGCTCATGGAGCAAGGAGAGAGAGGACCCAATAGCGGTCAGTGAAGAGACGGGGCCAGCAGCTGAGTCTCGACCCCTGCAACCACAAACACGTGAGTACAAATAGGTGAATACACTGACACACACACATTTACACACACACACACACACACACACACACACACACACACACACACACACACACACACCACACACACACACACATACACACACACACACACACACACACACTCTGTTCATAAAACACCGATAGGGATTTGAGGAAATGGAAGGCATGGACATGATTGGAGAAAGAGACTACATTGTAGGTACAATTCAGTCCGGAGAACATAAAGTAGTCATTGGAGTGATGTATAACCCACCACAGAACAGCAGGAGGCCAAGAGAGGAGTACGAAGAAAACAACAGGGTGATGGTGGACACACTGGCTGAGGTGGCAAGAAGAGATCACTCGAGCAGAGCAAAGTTACTGGTAATGGGCGATTTCAACCACAGGGAGATCGACTGGGAAAACCTGGAGTCACATGGGGGTCCCGAAACATGGAGAGCCAAGATGATGGATGTGGTACTTGAAAACCTCATGCATCAACATGTCAGGGACACAACCAGAGAGAGAGGGGAGGATGAGCCAGCAAGACTGGATCTTGTGTTCACCCTGAGCAGTTCAGACATTGAGGACATCACTTACGAGAGGCCCCTTGGAGCTAGCGATCACGTGGTTCTGAGTTTTGATTATATAGTAGAGTTACAAGTGGAGAAGGTAACAGGAACTGAAGGGGACAGGCCAAACTATAAAAGGGGGGACTACACAGGTATGAGAAACTTCCTGCAGGAGGTTCAGTGGGACAGAGAAATGGTAGGAAAATCAGTAAACGAGATGATGGAATATGTGGCAACAAAGTGCAAGGAGGCAGAGGAAAGTTTTGTTCCCAAGGGAAACAGAAATAATAGGAAGACCAAAACGAGTCCTTGGTTTACCCGAAGGTGTAGGGAGGCAAAAACTAAGTGCAACAGAGAATGGAAAAGGTACAGGAGGCATAGGACCCAGGAAAACAAGGAGATTAGTAGAAGAGCCAGAAACGAGTATGCACAGATAAGGAGGGAGGCCCAGCGACAGTATGAAAACGACATAGCATCGAAAGTCAAATCTGACCCGAAACTGCTGTATAGCCGCATTAGGAGGAAGACAACAGTCAAGGACCAGGTGATAAGGCTGAGGAAAGAAGGTGGAGAACTCACAAGAAACGATCAAGAGGTATGTGAGGAGCTCAACACGAGATTTAAGGAAGTATTTACAGTAGAGACAGGAAGGACTCTGGGGGGACAGACCAGATGGGGACACCAGCAAGGAATACACCAACAAGTGTTGGACGACATACATACAGATGAGGAGGAGGTGAAGAAACTGCTAAGGGACATCGATACCTCAAAGGCAATGGGACCGGACAACATCTCCCCGTGGGTCCTTAGAGAGGGAGCAGATATGTTGTGAGTGCCACTTACCACAATCTTCAACACATCCCTGGAAACTGCGCAACTACCTGAGGTATGGAAGATGGCAAATGTAGTTCCCATTTTTAAAAAAGGAGACAGAAAAGAGGCACTAAACTATAGACCTGTGTCATTGACGTGTATAGTATGCAAAATTATGGAGAAGATTATCAGGAGGAGAGTGGTGGAGCACCTGGAACGGAACAAGAGTATAAATGCCAACCAGCATGGATTCATGGAAGGCAAATCCTGTGTCACAAACCTTCTGGAGTTTTATGATAAAATAACAGAAGTAAGACACGAGAGAGAGGGGTGGGTTGATTGCATCTTTTTGGACTGCAAGAAGGCCTTTGACACAGTTCCTCACAAGAGATTAGTGCAGAAGCTAGAGCATCAGGCGCATATAACAGGAAGGGCACTGCAATGGATCAGAGAATACCTGACAGGGAGGCAACAACGAGTCATGGTACGTAATGATGTATCACAGTGGGCACCTGTGACGAGCGGGGTCCCACAGGGTCGGTCCTAGGACCAGTGCTATTTTTGGTATATGTGAACATGATGGAAGGGTTAGACTCAGAAGTGTCCCTGTTTGCAGATGATGTGAAGTTAATGAGGAGAATTAAATCTGATGAGGACCAGGCAGGACTTCAAAGAGACCTGGACAGACTGGACACCTGGTCCAGCAAATGACTTCTCGAATTTAATCCTGCCAAATGCAAAGTCATGAAGATAGGGGAAGGGCACAGAAGACCACAGACAGAGTATAGGCTAGGTGGCCAAAGACTGCAAACCTCACTCAAGGAGAAAGATCTTGGGGTGAGTATAACACCGAACATGTCTCCGGAAGCACACATCAATCAGATAACTGCTGCAGCATATGGGCGCCTGGCAAACCTGAGAACAGCATTCCGATACCTTAGTAAGGAATCGTTCAAGACACTGTACACCGTGTACGTCAGGCCCATACTGGAGTATGCAGCACCTGTTTGGAACCCGCACTTGATAAAGCACGTCAAGAAACTAGAGAAAGTACAAAGGTTTGCGACAAGGTTAGTTCCAAAGCTAAGGGGAATGTCCTATGAAGAAAGATTAAGGGAAATCGGCCTGACGACACTGGATGACAGGAGGGTCAGGGGAGACATGATAACGACATATAAAATACTGCGTGGAATAGACAAGGTGGACAAAGACAGGATGTTCCAGGGAAGGGACACAGAAACAAGAGGCCACAATTGGAAGTTGAAGACACAAATGAGTCAGAGAGATAATAGGAAGTATTTCTTCAGTCATAGAGTTGTAAGACATTGGAATAGCCTAGAAAATGACGTAGTGGAGGCAGGAACCATACACAGTTTTAAGACGAGGTTTGATAAAGCTCATGGAGCGGGGAGAGAGAGGGCCCAGTAGCAACCGGTGAAGAGGCGGGGCCAGGAGCTAAGACTCCACCCCTGCAACCACAAATAGGTGAGTACACACACCCGCACACACACTAGTATTCTTTCAACGCACCTTCCGTATCCCACCGAGGCAGGGTGGCCCACCGAGGCAGGGTGGCCCACCGAGGCAGGGTGGCCCACCGAGGCAGGGTGGCCCACCGAGGCAGGGTGGCCCACCGAGGCAGGGTGGCCCACCGAGGCAGGGTGGCCCACCGAGGCAGGGTGGCCCACCGAGGCAGGGTGGCCCACCGAGGCAGGGTGGCCCACCGAGGAAGGGTGGCCCACCGAGGCAGCGTGGCCCACCGAGGCAGGGCGGCCCACCGAGGCAGGGTAACCCACCGAGGCAGGGTGACCCACCGAGGCAGGGCGGCCCACCGAGGCAGGGCGGCCCACCGAGGCAGGGCGGCCCACCGAGGCAGGGTGGCCCACCGAGGCAGGGTGGCCCACCGAGGAAGGGCGGCCCACTGAGGCAGGGCGGCCCACCGAGGCAGGGCGGCCCACCGAGGCAGGGTGGCCCACCTAGGCAGGGTGGCCCACCAAGGCAGGGCGGCCCACCAAGGCAGGGCGGCCCACCAAGGCAGGGCGGCCCACCAAGGCAGTGCGCCTCACCGAGGCGGGGTGGCCCACCAAGGCAGGGCGGCCCACCGAGGCAGGGTGGCCCACGGAGGCAGGGCGGCCCACCAAGGCAGGGCGGCCCACCAAGGCAGGGCGGCCCACCAAGGCAGGGCGGCCCACCGAGGCAGGGTGGTCCAAAAAGAAAAAAACAGAAGTGTCTCTTTTTAACTTTGGTAATGTATACAGGAGAAGGGTTACTAGCACCTTGCTCCCGGCATTTTAGTCGCCTCTTACAACACACATGGCTTACGGAGGAAGAATTCTGTTCCCCTTCCCCATGGAGACAAGCGGAAATAAACAAGAACAAGAACTAGTAAGAAAATAGAAGAAAACCCACAGGGGTTTGTGTATATAAATATATATATATATATATATATATATATATATATATATATATATATATATATATATATATATATATATATATATATATATATATATATATATATGTTTGTACATGCATTTGTAGTGTGACCTAAGTGTAAGTAGAAGTAGCAAGACGTATCTGAAATCTTGCATGTTCACTCACAAGAGTTCCTGGCGCCATACTCTGTCGAAAGTACCAGCAACATCCAGTGTTACTACGACTGGTGTCACATAGTAAAGAAGCTTAACGGGTCAACAGCAGAGTGACTTTTGTAAAGCCATATTGAGTGTCACAAAGAAGCAAATGGTAGATGAATAACGCTGTCAGTAGCCTTGAGATTATTGTGTCAAGAGTTTTGCAGTGATTGACAAGAATGACGCTTGTCTGTATTTGTTAATTACCACATTTTATTTTGAGAACAGGGACTACATTTGTTAGCTTGCCTGGACATGTACTCAGCAATCTTGGCCTCACCTATCAGGGACTTTTTTTTTAGTACATAGACATATACTTCATCCGGTCTAATTTTCATTTCAGATATCTCTAACACAGTTCCTGCAGCTAGCAAAGAAAGTTCCGAATATTACAAACACAGGTACACCAATAATGGTCCAAAGAACAAATAAATTGATATATTAGACACATGTGCAACATAATGGATTGATTACATCGAATAAAGGCTGAGAGACTGATTTCCTTAAACTCCTTCTGATCTTCACCATTCTTCTTTGTACTGGACTAATGAAACTACTGTGTGCAGAAAGGTTTCCATAATACAAATACCCAAGTGTTGCACATGTGTCTAATTTATCAGATAGTAACAACCTCGAGGATAAAGACAAAGACAAACACTAAAGGAGTGGTTTGGTGTACCCACATATTTCATCCAACAATGTTCACGATATATACAAAACGCAATAAAGCATCAGTGTTACTGAGCGAGAGAGCAGAGAGAGTTCATTCACTGTATCTGGCTTTTCACCTCATAAAGATCGACCTGTGTGTGTGTACTCAGCCGGCTAATGAGAGTCTCACTTCGACCAGCATGGTAAATATGATATAAATTCGGCTCGAGTCAAACACTGACCCAGTTAGTTGACATATATACCTGATAACGAATCAGGGTGGCCGGTGGCCCCCTAGCATCCAACCCGTCCTAATTGCCAGTTTGGCTGATATAGAGAGAATGCAAGACATGGTTGTGTGATGAACGCTGAATTGCAACACACTCGGTGTATACAGCAATCATTAACCAAGGATAGCTAGGTTTTGAAGCCCACTTCTCCTGATGCCAGTTTTCTCCTCGTGTCTTCCGTCTATCTAGAGATGACAGACTGTTGGACTTTATTTGCTGACAGGCTTGCCTGTAAAGGTTCCTGTTACAGACAGTGGGACGCTACTTATACCAACTCGAAGCCTTATACCTAACAGTAGCAGCCTCACTACAACAAAAACCAAACCATAGGCTGTTCCGAAGACTTCGTTACATATTGCAGGTGAGGGAAGTATTTGTGTTGAAGATTATAGATATGTTTAATGGAGACATTCACGTGGTTATCAACATCACTTTGGAGAAGAGCATTTCAGATGGAAGCTGCGAGGTCCGAGCAAATGGTCGGCCAGTTTAGTCTCTCCCCAAGTCAGGTTGTGCAGTGTTGTAAAGACAGCCTCCGATCACTTAAGTTAACAGCACCAGGAGGTTAGTAAGTGACTATACCTTCAGACAGATAACTCACTGCTGTGTCAAGGGAGGAACCAGAGGTATGGGTAGGGAAGTTAAAGCTTTTATATCAAACCCTGAAAAAAGTTCATCAAAGTCCCTTTTTCTAAGATGCTGCTTAAGGTCATCAACGATTATAATATGTTGATAATTATTTTAAAGCAGAAGGGTGTCCACATTTCCTATTAGGAAGCTGATCGGATCTACTTGCTGTCAGTGAGCTCTGTACATTACACATGCTTGTACGGAAATACTAAGGTAATGCATAGCCTGAAAAAAAACATTTCCAGGTGATTAGGAATGGCCACATTCCTAATGGGCATGTACACGTTAAGAAAAACTAGCCGCAATGCTATCCGCCCTAACGTTGCCTGTCTCTTCACATTATGGCGTCTAGCAAGCAATTCCAGCAAAAATTTCTGGAATACTGTCGTTAAAAATTATCTCGACAAAGGCGACTACGTCAGGGTGATGAGTACTCGCGTGAGTTCACCAACAGATAATGAAGTCATTAATGTTGACAGACAGGATGCTGATAGACTGGTGGTTCTCCTCTCTCTCTCTCTCTCTCTCTCTCTCTCTCCCTTCTCATGCAGTCAAGCATTAGGAGGGATTGGCTGCTGCTGCTGCTGCTGCTACTCTGAGCAGTAGCTTGAAGAGGATCAAAGTTTGTAATTCTGGGAAGCCCAGCCGATCCACCACTCCTGAAAGTGAAGTGTGACGATGAGAGTGTAGGTGTGATGCAGATAGTGAGGGTGTGACGCTGAGAGTGTAAGTATGATGCAGATAGTGAAGGTGTGACGCTGAGAGTGAAGGTGTGATGCTGAGAGTGTAGGAGCGATGCTGAGAGTGTAGGTGTGACACAGTGTAGGTGTGACACAGAGATTGTAGGAGTGACACAGTGTGGATGCGACACAGAGGGTAGGTGTGACACTGAGAATGTAGGTGTGACACAGAGTGTAGGCGTGACAGAGTGTATGTGTGACTCAGTGTAGATGTGACACAGTGTAGGAGTGACACTGAGGGTGTAGGTGTGACACTGAGAGTGTAGGTGTGACACTGAGAATGTAGGTGTGACACAGAGTGTAGCTGTGACACTGAGGGTGTAGGTATGACACTGAGAGTGTAGGTGTGACACTGAGAATGTAGGTGTGACACGGAGTGTAGGTGTTACACTGAGAATGTAGGTGTGAAACAGAGTGTAGGTGTGACACAGAGTGTAGGTGTGACACTGAGAATGTAGGTGTGAAACAGAGTGTAGGTGTGACACAAAGTGTAGGTGTGACACTGAGAATGTAGGTGTGACACAGAATGTAGGTGTGACACTGAGAATGTAGGTGTGAAACAGAGTGTAGGTGTGACACAGAGTGTAGGTGTGACACTGAGAATGTAGGTGTGACACAGAATGTAGGTGTGACACTGAGAATGTAGGTGTGACACAGAGTGTAGGTGTGACTGAGAATGTAGGTGTGACACAGAGTGTAGGTGTGACACAGAGTGTAGGCGTGACACAGTGTAGGTGTGACACAGAGTGTAGGTGTGACACTGAGAATGTAGGTGTGACACAGTGTAGATGTAACACAGAGTGCAGATGTGACACAGTGTAGGTGTGACACTGAGAGTGTAGGTGTGACACAGTGTGTAGGTATGACACAGAGTGTAGGTGTGACACTGAGAGTGTAGGTGTGACACTGGGAGTGTTGGTGTGACACTGAGAGTGTAGGTGTGACACTGAGAGTGTAGGCGTGACACAGTGTAGGTGTGACACAGTGTAGGTGTGACACAGTGTAGGTGTGACACTGAGGGTGAAGGTATGACGATGAGGGTGAAGGCGTGACACAGTGTTGGTGTGACACAGTGTACGTGTGACACAGAGTGTAGGCGTGACATTGAGAGTGTAGGTGTGACACTGAGGGTATAGGTGTGACACTGAGGGTGAAGGTGTGACACTAAGGGTGTAGGTGTGACACTGAGGGTGTAGGTGTGACAGTGTATGTGTGACACAATGTAGATGTGACAGTGTAGGTGTGACACAGTGTAGGTGTGACACAATAGAGAAGATGTGAAGGTAGGAAATCGATTCTCTGTTCTCCAAGACGAGTGTACTTCAGTGGTTAGTGAGGTTGAAGGTATCACTGATTCCCCTGCTAATCAAGGTAAGAATATTTTAATAGGCGATTCTCAGGTAAGATATATGGACCGTGCATTTTGTAACAGAGACAGAAAGGTCGGACAGAGAGTGTGCCTTCCTGGAGCTGGTGTTGGTGACATAGTCAGCAGGTTGGATAATATTATGGCAGGTAATGGGAACAAGCCCATTATCTGTCTTAGTGCTGGAGCTGCTGGATAAGTACAGGTCAGCCACAGAAGTAGTTAGGTCTAAGGGAGGGATCCCAGTCATATGTAGCATCTTGCCTAGAAAGGGAGTGGGCAATGAATGGATGTCTAGGGCAATTGGTATAAATTGCTGGCTAGACAGGTACTGCAAGGAACTTGCAATCCCATTCATTGATATCTGGGACCTATTCTTTGGCAAACGTGATATGTATGCAAGGGATGGAGTTCATCTCTCTGGGGATGGAGTGGTTGCATTAGCCAATTCAATTGAGAGGGTAATTGATGACTTGTCTAGGAATTTAAACTAATAGATTATAGAGGTATGGGTGTTTGTGGGAAACAATCAGGCTGCAGCATTAGGGTTAAAAAGAGCAGTTATTACCGGGATACCTCAGGGATATGTTTAAAAGACAATATTCAAAATAAAGTTGCTAGTAATGGCAAATCAATTGATCAACAAACGAAGAGAGATAGCAGAGGGCACCGAGTGACTAGCTCCCTTAAGGTTTACTATACAAATAGTAGGGGTCTAAGAAATAAGATAGATGAGCTAAGATTACTTGCAAGTGTAGGTAATATTGATATTATTGGTATAACAGAGACCTGGTTCAACCTGAAAGATAGAGAAATGCCTTCTGAATGCAACATGCAGGGTTATAAATTATTCCACACTGATAGTGTAAACAGGAAGGGTGGTGGTGTGGCGATGTATGACAGAGAAAATTTAAATTGTTGTCTTAGACATGATATAAGATTAGAAACATCGAACACAGAATCTGTTTGGCTACAGTTTCTCGAGGGACGTGACATATTAATTTTGGGTGTGATTTATAGACCCCCAAACCTTGATAGGGAGTGCAATAAGCTGTTATGGGACGAAATTCATAAGGCATCTAGGTATGAAAATGTTGTGATAATGGGAGATTTTAACTTTAGACAAATTGATTGGAACAATATGACAGGAAATCTTGAGTCTAGTGACTTTCTTGATACGGTTCAGCATTGCTTTTTAGAGCAGGTTGTGACAGAACCAACTAGAGGAAACAATCTGCTTGACTTGGTTCTTGCCAACAAAGATTCACTAATTAATAATCTTGAGGTTAATGATGAGCTTGGGGAAAGTGATCACAAATCACTTAGTTTCAATATATCATGGAATTACCCAGATAACTGCAATCAAATCTCAGTCCCAGATTTTCGCTTGGCCGACTTCATGGGACTGAAAAATTACCTGGGTGGGCTAAATTGGGACGTCCTGACTATGGGTCAGGTAGGTGATCTTGGTTGCCAATATGACGTTTTTCAGAGCATAGTTCTAGCTGCCCAGACAACTTTTGTTCCGAGTAGGGAAATTATATCTAACAAAAATTATCCCAAATGGATAAACAATAGATTAAAACATCTCACTGGTCAAAAGAGAGGCATATATAGACGTATCAAAAAAGGGGATGGGCAGTTAGAAAATCAATATATTCAATTAAAGAGAGAAATAAAGAAAGGAATAAGAAAAGCAAAAATGGATTATGAGGCTAAGGTCGCAAGGGATTCAAAGACTAACCCAAAAGGGTTCTTTCAGGTATACAGAAGTAAGATTAGGGACAAGATTGGCCCACTTAAGAGTAACTCTGGTCAGATCACTGAGAGTAAAAAGGATATGTGTGAAATTCTAAATACCTACTTCCTCTCAGTTTTCACACAGGAAAATACTAGCAATATTCCTGAAATAATAGATTATGTAGAACAGGATGATAATAAACTATGTACGATTGCGGTAACTAGTGACATGGTCCTCAGACAAATAGAGACACTAAAACCTAACAAATCCCCAGGTCCTGATGAACTGTTTGCAAGGGTGTTAAAGGAATGTAAAGAGGAACTTAGCATGCCTTTGGCTAATCTTTTTAACATATCACTACAAACTGGCATAGTGCCTGATAAGTGGAAAATGACAAATGTAATACCTATTTACAAGGCAGGTGACAGGTCCTTGGCTTCGAACTATAGACCAATAAGCCTTACCTCCATAGTGGGAAAATTTATGGAATCAATAATTGCCAAAGCAATTCGTAGCCATCTTGACAGGCACAGATTGAGTAATGAATCTCAACACGGTTTTACAAAGGGGCGTTCCTGTCTTACGAATTTACTAACGTTTTTCACTAAGGTGTTTGAGGAGGTAGATCATGGTAACGAATATGATATTGTGTATATGGACTTCAGTAAGGCTTTCGATATAGTTCCACATCAAAGGCTATTGAGGAAACTTAAAGCACACGGAATAGGAGGAGAAATTTTTTCCTGGGTAGAGGCATGGTTGACAAATAGACAGCAGAGAGTTTGCATAAATGGGGAGAAATCAGAATGGGGGCATGTCACTAGCGGTGTTCCTCAGGGGTCAGTGTTGGGCCCGTTGTTGTTCACAATTTACATAAACGACATAGATGAGGGAATAAATAGCGACATAAGCAAATTTGCTGATGACACCAAAATAGGCCGTCCAATTCATTCTGATGAGGACATTAGAGCACTCCAGGATGATTTGAATAGACTGATGCAATGGTCGGAGAAGTGGCAGAGGCAGTTTAATATTGACAAATGCAAAGTTCTAAATGTTGGACATTTAAATGACCAGGCCACATATAAACTAAATACTGTAGATCTTAATACTACTGATTGCGAAAAGGATTTAGAAGTTCTGGATAGCAGTAATCTAAATCCAAGACAACAGTGCATTAGTGTTCGCAATAAAGCTAACAGAATTCTTGGCTTCATATCTAGAAGTATAAATAATAGAAGTCCTCAGGTTGTTCTTCAACTCTATATATCCTTGGTTAGGCCTCATTTAGACTATGCTGCTCAGTTCTGGTCACCGTATTACAGAATGGATATAAATGTTCTGGAAAACGTACAGAGGAGGATGACAAAGTTGATCCATGTATCAGAAATCTTGGTTTAGAAAGACACGTAAGCAAACACTATAACATATTTATTAGAAAACGTTTCGGTCCTGGGACCTTGATCACTTCTAACATACAGAGGTAGAAAGACATTATATATATAGGCGGAGAGTGAGATGTGACGCACGTGACCTGAGGAATGTCATAAGAACATAAGAATGGAGGAACACTGTAGAAGGCCTACTGGCCCATGCGAGGCAGGTCCTTATCAAAACAACCTCTGCCTATGATGAGGACGGGTAGACGATGAAATCATGTGACTCCTGTGTTGTTAGGTAAGACACATATGCAACAGTTAGACAACTTTATTCCGAAACGTTTCGCCTACACAGTAGGCTTCTTCAGTCGAATACAGAAAGTAGGCAGGAACAGCAGAGATGTGAAGACGATGTAATCAGTCGGTGTCGGTAGTGTCGGTGACGACACTATAGAACACTATAGTGTCACCGACACTATAGAACACAACACTATAAACTACAAAATTTCAAAAACATTGGCATACATGATACTTAAGCAGCACCAACCCAACAACACAGGAGTCACATGATTTCATCGTCTACCCGTCCTCATCATAGGCAGAGGTTGTTTTGATAAGGACCTGCCTCGCATGGGCCAGTAGGCCTTCTACAGTGTTCCTCCATTCTTATGTTCTTATGACATTCCTCAGGTCACGTGCGTCACATCTCACTCTCCGCCTATATATATAATGTCTTTCTACCTCTGTATGTTAGAAGTGATCAAGGTCCCAGGATCGAAACGTTTTCTAATAAATATGTTATAGTGTTTGCTTACGTGTCTTTCTAAACCAACTTGTCGGTATTTATTACCAAGGTTTATACCATCAGAAATCTTCCCTATGAGGATGGACTGAGGGCCCTGAATCTGCACTCTCTCGAAAGGCGTAGAATTAGGGGGGATATGATCGAGGTGCATAAATGGAAAACAGGAATAAATAAAGGGGATGTAAAGAGTGTGTTGAAAATTTCCGGCCAAGACAGGACTCGCAACAATGGCTTCAAGTTGGAAAAATTCAGATTCAGGAAGGATATAGGAAAGCACTGGTTTGGTAATAGAGTTGTGGATGAGTGGAACAAACTCCCGATTTGTAAAGTAAAAGGACGGAAATAAATGGTATAAAATACCGACACAATGGCAATATAAACACAAATGCAGTATAATGTGATCCTTTATTGACTACGTTTCGCCCACACAGTGGGCTTTTTCAAGTCACAAACAGAACTACCTGGGGTGGAAGGAACGCGAGTATTTATAGTCCAGCTGAGGTCAGGTGAAGAATGCTGCATCTGATGATGTACCGAGTGGGGTTATAGAGTCTAAAAACTTGGGTAGCTTAGAAAGGAGATTGGATAAGTTGTGAGCAGACCTTCTACAGTGTTCTTATGTGGGATAGCGATGAATAAGCTTCTTGGCAAGTGGTTCAGCTATGTTATAGAAGCCACTATTCTGGTTGAAGTTGTCGGATATGGAAATGAGTGATGATTCCAGGATTCTTCGGTATTGAGTGTTGTCTTCTGTGGCGATAAGTCTTGAGTTTCTGTAGTTTATCAAGTGGTTGTGTGAATTACGGTGTTGTACGCAGGCATTCCTTGTGTCGTCAGACCTGCTTGCGTATTGGTGTTCTGAAATACGTGTTTGGAGGTCCCTTGATGTAGGCAGGACAAGCCTCCATCCTCTGCAGGGGTATACATAATCCCTTGTAATGACTGCAACAAGTTATACGTGGGCGAAACATCAAGGGACCTCCAAACACGTATTTCAGAACACCAATATGCAAGCAGGTCTGACGACACAAGGAATGCCTGCGTACAACACCGTAATTCACACAACCACTTGATAAACTACAGAAACTCAAGACTTACGCCACAGAAGACAAACACTCAATACCGAAGAATCCTGGAATCATCACTCATTTCCATATCCGACAACTTCAACCAGAATAGTGGCTTCTATAACATAGCTGAACCACTTGCCAAGAAACTTCTTCATCGCTATCCCACATAAGAACACTGTAGAAGGTCTGCTCACAACTTATCCAATCTCCTTTCCAAGCTACCCAAGTTTTTAGACTCTATAACCCCACTCGGTACATCATCAGATGCAGCATTCTTCACCTGACCTCAGCTGGACTATAAATACTCGCGTTCCTTCCACCCCAGGTAGTTCTGTTTGTGACTTGAAAAAGCCCACTGTGTGGGCGAAACGTAGTCAATAAAGGATCACATTATACTGCATTTGTGTTTATATTGCCAAAGTAAAAGGACACAAGTGCAACTAATGTGACATTTATTGTGGCAACGTTTCGCTCTCCAGGAGCTTTATCAAGCCATTACAAACAATACATGGACACAGAGGGTATATAATTTCCGCACACGCAAGTGCCTTGAATCAGCACTGATCGCTGTTTCGAATACAATTAAACAAAACAACGGCAGCTTCACCATCTCCGAAGTCTTAGCAAGAATCCTCCTGAAAACAGTAAACCCTGCCATCACATAGTCTCTCCTGTTATACTACACAAAGCACAGAGAGTGAACACTGAAACAACCTGCCTCATTCCAGTTTATATTTGTCCAACCTATTTTTATGTTACCCAAGTAATAGCTTTTATATCCTTTTACTCATGTACGAATTAATTGCTCTACCATATTGTATTACTTTTGTCACTACCACTACTACTAATACTACTACTACTACCACTAGTGAACATCGAAATGGTACCTCACTAGTATTCACCTCACTCTGAGCCTTTATATACCCTCTGTGTCCATGTATTGTTTGTAATGGCTTGATAAAGCTCCTGGAGAGCGAAACGTTGCCACAATAAATGTCACATTAGTTGCACTTGTGTCCTTTTACTTTACATATTGTCGGTAATTCTACCAACTTTATTACAAACTCCCGATTACAGATATTCAGGCTAAAACGTTGTGCAGTTTTAAAAATAGGTTAGATAAATACATGAGTGGGTGTGGGTGGGTGTGAATTGGGCCTGACTAGCTTGTGCTGCTGGGCCTGGTGCAGTGCTCCATCCTTGAGTGGAGGTGACCAGACTGGGTGGGTCACTGGGATAATCCGGGGGGTCATTGGTCTAATCCGGGGGGGGGCATGGACCTGCTTCGTGTGGGTCAGTAGGCCTGTTGCAGTGTTCCTTCTTTCTTATGTTCTTATGTTCTTAACATAGACAGTGACCACAGTCAACAATCTTGAAACACAGACAATGATCACAGCCAACAATCTTGGAACACAGACAATGATCGCATCCAACAATCCTGGAACACAGACAATATTCACAGCCAACAATCTTGGAACACAATGATCACAGCCAACAATCTTGGAACACAATGATCACAGCCAACAATCTTGGAACACAGACAATATTCACAGCCAACAATCTTAGAACACAGACAATGATCACAGCCAACAATCTTGGATAACAGACAATGATCACAGCCAACAATCTAGGAGCACAATGACCACAGCCAACAATCTTGGAACACAGACAATGTTCACAGCCCACAATCTTGGATCACAGACAATGATCACAGCCAACAATCTTAGAACAGAGACAATGATCACAACCAACAATCTTGGAACACAGACAATAATCACAGCCAACAATCTTGGAACACAGACAATAATCACAACCAACAATCTTGGAACACAGACAATAATCACAGCCAACAATCTTGGAACACAGACAATAATCACAACCAACAATCTTGGAACACAGACAATGATCACAGCCAACAATCTTGGAACACAGACAATGATCACAGCCAACAATCTTGAAACACAGACAATAATCACAGCCAACAATCTTGGAGCACAGACAATAATCACAGCCAACAATCTTGGAACACAGACATTAATCACAGCCAACAATCTTGGAACACAGACAATAATAACAGGCAATAATCTTGGAATACAGACAATAATCACAGCCAACAATCATGGAACACAGACAATAATCACAGCCAATAACTTGGAACACAGACAATAATCACAGCCAACAATCTTGGAACGCAGACAATAATCACAGCCAGCAATCTTGGAACACAGACAATGATCACAGCCAACAATCTTGGAACACAGACAATGATCACAGCCAACAATCTTGGATCAGAGACAATGATCACAGCCAACAATCTTGGATCACAATGATCACAGCCAACAATCTTGTAACACAGACAATGATCACAGCGAACAATCTTGGATCACAGACAATAATCACAGCCAACAATCTAGGAACGCAGACAATAATCACAGCCAACAATCTTGGAACGCAGACATTAATCACAGCCAACAATCTTGGAACGCAGACAATAATCACAGCCAACAATCTTGGAACACAGACAATGATCACAGCCAACAATCTTGGAACACAGACAATAATCACAGCCAACAATCTTGGAACACAGACAATAATTACAGCCAACAATCTTGGAACACAGACAATAATCACAGCCAGCAATCTTGGAACACAGACAATAATCACAGCCAACAATCTTGGAGCAAAGACAATAATCACAGCCAACAATCTTGGAACACAGACAATGATCACAGCCAACAATCTTGGAACACAGACAATAATCACAGCCAACAATCTTGGAACACAGACAATAATCACAGCCAACAATCTTGGAACACAGACAATAATCACAGCCAGCAATCTTCGAACACAGACAATTATCACAGCCAACAATCTTGGATCACAGACAATAATCACAGCCAACAATCTTGGATCGCAGACAATGATCACAGCCAACAATCTTGGAACACACACAATAATCACAGCCAACAATCTTGGAACACTGACAATAATCACAGCCAACAATCTGGATCACAGACATAATCACAGCAACAATCTTGAAACACAGACAATAATCACAGCCAACAATCTTGAAACACAGACAATAATCACAGCCAACAATCTTGAAACACAGACAATAATCACAGTCAACAATCTTGAAACACAGACAATAATCACAGCCAACAATCTTGAAACACAGACAATAATCACAGCCAACAATCTTGGAGCACAGACAATAATCACAGCCAACAATCTTGAAACACAGACAATAATCACAACCAACAATCTTGAAACACTGACATTAATCACAGCCAACAATCTTGAAACACAGACAATAATCACAGCCAACAATCTTGAAACACAGACAATGATCACAGCCAACAATCTTGAAACACTGAAAATGATCACAGCCAACAATCTTGGAACACAGACAATGATCACAGCCAACAATCTTGGAACACAGACAATGATCACAGCTAGCAATCTTGGAACAGAGACAATAATCACAACCAACAATCTTGGATCACAGACAATGATCACAGCCAACAATCTTGGAACACAGACAATGATCACAGCCAATAATCTTGGAACACAGACAATAATCACAACCAACAATCTTGGAACACAGACAATGATCACAGCTAGCAATCTTGGAACACAGACAATGATCACAGCCAACAATCTTGGAACACAGACAATGATCACAGCCAACAAACTTGGAACATAGACAATGATCAGAGCAAACAATCTTGGAACACAGACAATAATCACAGCCAGCCATCTTGGATCACAGACAATAATCACAGCCAACAATCTTGAAACACAGACAATAATCACAGCCAACAATCTTGGAACACAGACAATAATCACAGCCAACAATCTTGGAACACAGACAATAATCACAGCCAACAATCTTGTAACACAGACAATAATCACAGCCATCAATCTTGGAACACAGACAATAATCACAACCAACAATCTTGGAACACAGACAATAATCACAACCAACAATCTTGGATCACAGACAATAATCACAGCCAACAATCTTGGAACACAGACAATAATCACAACCAACAATCTTGGAACACAGACAATAATCACAACCAACAATCTTGGAACACAGACAATAATCACAACCAACAATCTTGGATCACAGACAATAATCACAGCCAACAATCTTGGAACACAGACAATAATCACAACCAACAATCTTGTAACACAGACAATAATCACAGCCAACAATCTTGGAACACAGACAATAATCACAGCCAACAATCTTGGAACACAGACAATAATCACAGCCAACAATCTTGAAACAGACAATAATCACAGCCAACAATCTTAAAACACAGACAATAATCACAGCCAACAATCTTGGAACACAGACAATGATCACAGCCAACAATCTTGGAACACAGACAATAATCACAGCCAACAATCTTGGAACACAGACAATAATCACAGCCAACAATCTTGGAACACAGACAATAATCACAACCAACAATCTTGGATCACAGACAATAATCACAGCCAACAATCTTGGAACACAGACAATAATCACAACCAACAATCTTGTAACACAGACAATAATCACAGCCAACAATCTTGGAACACAGACAATAATCACAGCCAACAATCTTGGAACACAGACAATAATCACAGCCAACAATCTTGGAACACAGACAATAATCACAGCCAGCAATCTTGGAACACAGACAATAATCACAGCCAACAATCTTGGAGCAAAGACAATAATCACAGCCAACAATCTTGGAACACAGACAATGATCACAGCCAACAATTTTGGAACACAGACAATAATCACAGCCAACAATCTTGGAACACAGACAATAATCACAGCCAACAATCTTGGAACACAGACAATAATCACAGCCAGCAATCTTGGAACACAGACAATAATCACAGCCAACAATCTTGGAACACAGACAATGATCACAGCCAACAATCTTGGATCACAGACAATAATCACTACCAACAATCTTGGATCGCAGACAATGATCACAGCCAACAATCTTGGAACACAGACAATAATCACAGCCAACAATCTTGGAACACTGACAATAATCACAGCCAACAATCTTGGATCACAGACAATAATCACAGCCAACAATCATGAAACACAGACAATAATCACAGCCAACAATCTTGAAACACAGACAATAATCACAGCCAACAACCTTGAAACACAGACAATAATCACAGTCAACAATCTTGAAACACATACAATAATCACAGCCAACAATCTTGAAACACAGACAATAATCACAGCCAACAATCTTCGAGCACAGACAATAGTCACAGCCAACAATCTTGAAACACAGACAATAATCACAACCAACAATCTTGAAACACAGACATTAATCACAGCCAACAATCTTGAAACACAGACAATAATCACAGCCAACAATCTTAAAACACAGACAATGATCACAGCCAACAATCTTGAAACACTGAAAATGATCACAGCCAACATTCTTGGAACACAGACAATGATCACAGCCAACAATCTTGGAACACAGACAATAATCACAACCAACAATCTTGGAACACAGACAATGATCAGAGCTAGCAATCTTGGAACAGAGACAATAATCACAACCAACAATCTTGGATCACAGACAATGATCACAGCCAACAATCTTGGAACACAGACAATGATCACAGCCAACAATCTTGGAACACAGACAATAATCACAACCAACAATCTTGGAACACAGACAATGATCACAGCTAGCAATCTTGGAACACAGACAATGATCACAGCCAACAATCTTGGAACACAGACAATGATCACAGCCAACAATCTTGGAACACAGACAATGATCAGAGCCAACAATCTTGGAACACAGACAATAATCACAGCCAACAATCTTGGAACACAGACAATAATCACAGCCAACAATCTTGGAACACAGACAATAATCACAGCCAACAATCTTGAAACACAGACAATAATCACAGCCAACAATCTTGGAACACAGGCAATAATCACAGCCAGCCATCTTGGAACACAGACAATAATCACAGCCAATAATCTTTGAAAAGAGACAATAATCACAGCCAGCCATCTTGAAACACAGACAATAATCACAGCCAACAATCTTGGATCACAGACAATAATCACAGCCAACAATCTTGAAACACAGACAATAATCACAGCCAACACTCTTGGAACACAGACAATAATCACAGCCAACAATCTTGGAACACAGACAATAATCACAGCCAACAATCTTGTAACACAGACAATAATCACAGCCAACAATCTTGGATCACAGACAATAATCACAGCCAACAATCTTGGAACACAGACAATAATCACAACCAACAATCTTGTAACACAGACAATAATCACAGCCAACAATCTTGGAACACAGACAATAATCACAGCCAACAATCTTGGAACACAGACAATAATCACAGCCAACAATCTTGGAACACAGACAATAATCACAGTCAACAATTTTGGAACACAGACAATAATCACAGTCAACAATCTTGGAAGACAGACAATAATCACAACCAGCCATCTTGAAACACAGATAATAATCACAGCCAACAATCTTGGATCACAGACAATAATCACAGCCAACAATCTTGAAACACAGACATAATCACAGCCAACAATCTTGAAACACAGACAATAATCACAGTCAACAATCTTTTAACACAGACAATAATCACAGTCAACAATCTTGTAACACAGACAATAATCACAGTCAACAATCTTGGAACACAGACAATAATCACAGTCAACAATCTTGGAACACAGACATAATCACAGCCAACAATCTTGGAACACAGACAATAATCACAGCCAACAATCTTGGAACACAGACAATAATCACAGCCAACAATCTTGGATCACAGACAATAATCACAGCCAACAATCTTGGAACACAGACATATCACAGCCAACAATCTTGGAAACAGACAATAATCACAGCCAACAATCTTGGACACAGACAATAATCACAGCAACAATCTTGGATCACAGACAAATGATCACAGCCAACAATCTGGAACACAGACAATAATCACAACAACAATCTTGGAACACAGACAATGATCAGAGCTAGCAATCTTGGAACAGAGACAATAATCACAACCAACAATCTTGGATCACAGACAATGATCACAGCCAACAATCTTGGAACACAGACAATGATCACAGCCAACAATCTTGGAACACAGACAATAATCACAACCAACAATCTTGGAACACAGACAATGATCACAGCTAGCAATCTTGGAACACAGACAATGATCACAGCCAACAATCTTGGAACACAGACAATGATCACAGCCAACAATCTTGGAACACAGACAATGATCAGAGCCAACAATCTTGGAACACAGACAATAATCACAGCCAACAATCTTGGAACACAGACAATAATCACAGCCAACAATCTTGGAACACAGACAATAATCACAGCCAACAATCTTGAAACACAGACAATAATCACAGCCAACAATCTTGGAACACAGGCAATAATCACAGCCAGCCATCTTGGAACACAGACAATAATCACAGCCAATAATCTTGGAACACAGACAATAATCTCAGCCAGCCATCCTGAAGCACAGACAATAATCACAGCCAACAATCTTGGATCACAGACAATAATCACAGCCAACAATCTTGAAACACAGACAATAATCACAGCCAACAATCTTGGAACACAGACAATAATCACAGCCAACAATCTTGGAACACAGACAATAATCACAGCCAACAATCTTGTAACACAGACAATAATCACAGCCAACAATCTTGGATCACAGACAATATCACAGCCAACAATCTTGGAACACAGACAATAATCACAACCAACAATCTTGTAAACACAGACAATAATCACAGCCAACAATCTTGGAACACAGACAATAATCACAGCCAACAATCTTGGAACACAGACAATAATCACAGCCAACAATCTTGGAACACAGACAATAATCACAGTCAACAATTTTGGAACACAGACAATAATCACAGTCAACAATCTTGGAAGACAGACAATAATCACAACCAGCCATCTTGAAAC
>NC_069420.1:51351469-51371469 GCF_026875155.1 Cherax quadricarinatus | reverse complement strand
TTCTGACTCTACTACTGCTCTCCTTATTCTCCTGGGTAATTTGCCTTCTGTATTTCTTCTATTCCTTAGCGCACTTGATTTTTGCCTCCCTGCACCTTTGGGTGAACCATGGGCTCATCCTGGCTTTTTTCATTATTCCTGTTACCCTTGGGTACAAACCTCTCCTCAGCCTCCTTGCACATTGTTGCTACATATTTCATCATCTCATTAACTGGCTTCCCTGCCAGTTCTCTGTCCCACTGAACCCCGTTCAGGAAGTTCCTCATTCCCGTGTAGTCCCCTTTCTTGTAGTTTGGCTTCATTTGTCCTGGCCTTCCTGCTTCTTCCTCCACTTGTTGCTCTACTGTGTATTCGAAGCTTAATACCACATGATCGATGGCCCCAAGGGGTCTTTCATATGTGATGTCATCGATATCTGCACTACTCAAGGTGAATGCTAAGTCCAGCCATGCTGGTTCATCCTCTCCTCTCTCTCTTGCAGTGTCCCTTACGTGTTGGTACATGAAGTTTTCCAGTGCCACCTCCATCATCTTAGCCCTCCATGTATCTTGGCCCCCATGCGGCTCCAAGTTCTCCCAATCGATCTCCTTGTGGTTAAAGTCACCCATGATCAGGAGCTTTGCCCTGCATGCATGAGCTCTTCTGGCCACTGCAGCCAGTGTGTCAACCATCGCTCTATTGCTCTTGTACTCTTGCCTTGGCCTCCTGCTGTTCTGTGGTGGGTTATACATCACTGCTATTACCACCTTGGGACCTCCAGAGTGAAGCGTTTCCGCTATGTAATCACTTTTGTCTCCGCTGTCTCCTCTCTCCAGCTCTTCAAAATTCCATCGGTTTTTGATCAGCAATGCCACTCCACCCCCCCTGTTCCCTCTGTCTTTCCTCAGGATCTGGTATCCCGTTGGAAAGATGGCATCTGTTATCACACCTGTAAGCTTGGTTTCTGTGAGAGCTATGATGTCCTGTGATGCCTCTTTGACTCGTGCCACTCCTCCCACTTATTTGTTATTCCATCAGCGTTTGTGTACCATACCTTCAGTTTCCTTTCCAACACTGTGGTTTGGGGGGCCTGTGAGGGTGGGAGACCTGGTAGCATACTGTGGGATTCTATAGCTTGGTGTTGGGTGGAAGCTGTGGGTATGGATTGTAGTGTGTGTTGGGATGGTGTGATAGGTTGTGGGGTTCTGAGAATAGTTGTGTGTGTGCTTGCCGCTCTGTTCTGCTCTGACTGACCTCTGCTGGTTCCGTCCTTGTCTCCTTTCCTAGCTCCTTTCGCTTTTTTGTCCTCTCCTTCAGCTGTTGTCATTCTGTTTGTGTTCTGTCTCTGTGTAGGAACACCCTCTTGTACTCTTCCGAGTATTTCAACCGTCGTTTCTCTTGGAGGATCCTGTTCCGCACTGTTTCCGTCCTGGGAATCAGCTTGATTGGTCAGTTTCTTCCCTTCGAGTACCCCCCTATTCTCTGAAAATTTACAATCTCGTCCATCTCTTCACCTATTTCCGTGATGATTTTCTAATCCCCTTTCTTTCTTTGCTCCCTTTTTTTTTTTTTGTGTTGCCCTTTCCTCTCTCTCCTGAAGCCCATGGTAAACACTGTTTTTTTGCCCTTTTCCTCCCCCCATCGGCCTCACCTTCTGTGATTCTGGTTCCTTCCTGTATGTGGCATTTGTTGAAAAAGGGGAGATTCTACTTCTTCAGGAGGAAAATGGGAAAAGCTAAAAGTTTTTCCCCTTTTGATGGGGTTTGGGAGCGAGTTGAGAGGATTTAGCTGGTAAGGAAGGAATGGTCCCCGGGCAGTAAGAGTGGCACCCATTTAAAGGGGCAAGTGGTTCACAGTTCGGGAAAGAAGGAAGATGAGGAGAGTTAATAGAGAAATGTAAAAGGTGGGGAAATCGTTCTCTGTTCTCCAAAAACGAGTTTTCTTCATTGGTTAGTGGGGTTAAAGGGTACCCTGATTCCCTGCAAATTAAAGGTAAGAATTTTTTAAATTTGTAGGCGATTTTTCAGGAAAGATATAGGGGCCCGTGCTTTTGAAACCCAGGGGACAGAAAGTTCGGGACAGGAGTGTGTCTTCCTGGAGCTGGTGGGGGCAAACATATTTCGCGGGGTTGGTTAATATTATGGAGGAAAGGGGAACAACCCCCATTATTGTCTTAGTGTTGGGGGAAATTTGACTTTGGGAAAGGCGGGGAGAGGGGAAAAGGCTGCTTAAAAAGTACAGGTCACCCAAAACATTTGTTAGGTCTAAGGAAGGGATCCCAGTCTATGTAGCATCTTGCTTAGAAAGGGGAGTGGGCAATGAAGGGAAAGTCTAGGGCAAATTGGTAAAAAAATGGGTGGTGGGACAGGAAATGAAAGGGAAAATTTTTGAAAATCCCTTTCTTTGATAATGGGCCCCTTTTCTTTGGCAAATGGATATGTAGGCAAGGGAGGGGGTTCATCTCTCGGGGGATGGGGGGTTGCTTTTGCCAATTCAATTGAGAGGGTAATTGATGACTTGTCAAGGAATTTAAACTTTTTAAAATTAGGGGGTTATGGGTTTTTTTTTTGGGAAACAATCAGGCTGCAGCTTAAGGTTTTTAAAAACAGCAGTTTTTCCCGGGAACCTCAGGGAATGTTTAAAAGAAAATTTTTCAAAAAAAAGTTGCTAGTAAATGGCAAATAAATTTTGTTTTAACAAACAAAGAGAGAAAAGTAGGGGGGGAAAACGAGGGGATTTGCCCCCTAAAGGTTTACTATACAAATAGTAGGGTTTCTAAGAAAAAAGTTTGGATGAGCAAACCCTTTTATTTGAAAAGTGTAGGTAAATAAGATATTATTGGAAAAAACAGGGACTTGGTTAAACCTGAAAAGTTAGAAAAATTTTCCTTCTGAATGCAAAATTTGGGGGGGTTTAAAAAACAAATTCCCCACACTGATGGGGTTTCAACAGGAAGGGGGTTGGTATGGCGATGTATGTAGAAAAAATTTAAATTGTTGTTTTAGACATGTAAAAACATTAGAAACATCAAAACACAAAATGGTTTGACTACAGTTTCTCGAGGGAGTGAAAATTTTAAATTTTTTGGGTGGGGATTTATAGGCCCCCAAACCTTGATGGGGAGTGCAGTAAGCTGTTTTATGGGACAAAAATTCATAAGGGCATCTAGTATGGGAAAAAGTTTTTTGGGGCAAAAGGGAGATTTTAACTTTAGACAAATTTATTTGGAAAAAATATGACAGGGGAAAACTTGAGTCTTTGTTTACTTTTTTATACGGGGGTTTTGCATTGCTTTTTTTTGAACAGGTTGTGACAGAAACCCAAATAGAGGAAATAATCTGCTTGACTTTGGTTTTTGCCAAAAAAAAATTCACTTTAAATTTAAAAATTGAGGTTAAATTTTGAGCTTTGGGGAAAGTGATAAAAAATCAAATTAGTTTCAATATATTTTGGAATTTTCCAGATAATTCAATCAAAAATCTATCCAGATTTTTTGCTTGGCGACTTCATGGGACTGAAAAAATTTCTTGGGTGGGCTAAATTTGGGGGGGTCCCGACTATGGGTCAGGTAGGTGATTTTGGTTGCCAAAAATGGCGCTTTTCAAGGGGCATAGCTTAAACTGCTAGACAATTTTGTTTGGGGTAGGGAAAATTAGATCGAACAAAAAAGATCCCCAAAAGGATGGAAAAATTGATTAAAAAATTCACTTGCAAAGGAGGCATATATAGGGTATCAAAAGGGGTATGGGCAGTTAAAAAATCAAAAAATTAATTAAAAAGAGAAAAAAAAAAATGGGAAAAAGAAAAGCAAAAAGGGATTATGAGGCTAATGTCGCAAGGATTCAAAGGGCTAACCCCAAAAAGGGGTTTTTTCAGGGGATACCCGAAATAAGTTAAAGGGGCAAGGGTTGGGGCCCCCTAAAGTAACTCTGGGGCAGATTTACTGGGCAGTGGGTAAGGGGTATTGTGAAATACTAAAAACCTACTTCTCCCCAGTTTTCACACAGGAAAATATAGCGATATTCCCGGGAAAAAATAGATTACGTTGAACGGTGGGTAATAAATATGTACGATTGCGGTAACTGTGACATGGTCCTCAGACAAATAGAGAAAAATAAAACCTAACAAATCCCCAGATCCCGAGGAATTGTTTGCAAGGGTGTTAAAGGAATGTAAAGGGGAACTTTGCATACCTTTGGCTAATTTTTTAACATATCACTACAAACGGGTTATGCCTGATAAGTGGGGAAAAAGGCCAAAAGTTAAAACCTATTTACAAGGCAGGGGAAGATCCCTTTGGGTTCGAAAATTTTAGCCAAAAAGGGCCCTTTCTCCATAGTGGGTAAATTTATGGAATCAAAAAAATTTCCCAAGCAATTTGTAGCCCTCTTCCCCAGGGAAAAGATTGATTAAAGAATCTCAACACGATTTTATAAAAGGGGGGTTCAGTCTTACGGATTTACTAAGGTTTTTCACTAAGGGGGTTTTAGGAGGTAGATCATGTAATGGAAAAATGATTTTTGTGTATAAGGCTTTTTTTGTAAGGCTTTCGATAGGTTCCCACCAGAGGCTTTGAGGAAAAATTAGGGCACACGGAAAAAGGAGGAAGGGAAAATTTTTTCCCGGGTAGAGGGGATGGCTGAAAATAGACAGCGAGAGTTTGCATAAATGGGGAGAAATCAGAATGGGGGCAACGTCACAAGCGGGTTCCTGAGGGGGTCATGGGTTTGGGGGGGTTTTTTGTTCACAATTTACTAAAAGAAATAGATGAGGGGAAAAAATGCGACATAAGCAAATTTTCTGATGGGCACCAAAAATAGCCGTTCCCCAAATTTATTTGATGAGGGCATTAGAGCACCCAGGATGATTTAAAAAGATGATTTCAATGGTGTTAAAGTGGCAGTTTCAGTTTTTTTTTTTGACAAAAAGCCCAAAATTCTAAAAAGTTGGACATTTTTTAAAAAACCATTTCCACATGGAAACTAAATAATATAGACCTTAATCTAACCCATTGCGGGGAAAAAGGAAAAATTTGGAGTTCTGGTTAGCGTATTCTAAAAACCCAAAACAACAGTGCATTAGTGTTCGCAATAAAGCTAAATGAATTCTTGGCTTCAATCTTGGGAAAATAAATAAAAAGAAATCCGGGTTTTTCTTCAACTCTATAAAAACCCCTTTTTTTAGGACCCTTTAGACTATGCTGTCCCGTTCTGGTCACTGTATTACAGTATTGTTGGTAAATGCTCTGGAAAACGTACAAAGGAGGATGACAAAGATGATCCCATGTATAAAGAAATCTTCCCTATGAAGATAGACTGAGGGCCTGAATCTGCACTCTCTCGAAATGCTTTAGAAATTAGGGGGGATATGATCGAGGTGTATCAATGAAAAACAGGAATAAATAAAGGGGATGTAAACAGCATGCTTAAAATTTCCAGCCAAGACAGGACTGGCAGCAATGGTTTCAAGTTGGAAAAATTCAGATTCAGGAAGGATATAGGAAAGCACTGGTTTGATAATAGAGTTGTGGATGAGTGGAACAAGCTCCCGAGTACAGTTATTGAGGCTAAAACTTTGTGTAGTTTTAAAAATAGGTTAGTAAGTACATGATTGGGTGTGGGTGGGTGTGAGTTGGACCTGACTAGCTTTGCTGCTGGGTCTGGTACAGTGCTCCATCCTTGAGTGGAGATGACCAGACTGGATGGGTCATCGGGATAATCCGGGGGGTGGGTCATTGGTTTAATCCGGGAGGGGGGGGGGAACATGGACCTGCTCCACGTGGGTCAGTACGCCTGTTACAGTGTTCCTTCTTTCTTATGTTCTTATGCTCTTATGTTCCTTCCTCTTCGGCCTCTCAGCTACATGTGCTGTGTTTTCTTTAGTCACTGCCCCTGTAACTCACTTCAGCCTATTTATCTCAACTTCTAGAACCCTTATCCTGGCTACTGCAGTTTCGACTTTGGCCTCCCAATTCTTTGCCTGCTTCTTCAACCTCTTTTCCAATTTCACAGAGAGCTCTTTCTGCATTTTTTCAGAAAACTCTCCTAATTTTCTCTCCCACTCTTGTTCCATCCTTTTCCACTGCTCCTCCATCCACTCCCTACCAGAACCATTCTCATCTGATCCTTGGTTCCTGCGAGTTCCCACCATTTTTATTTTTTTGTGAGAGAGAGAGAGAGAGAGAGAGAGAGAGAGAGAGAGAGAGAGAGAGAAGGAAAAGGTAGGAGAGACGGAGAGTGAGAAGGGAAAGGGAGAGAGAGAGAGTGAGGAGAGGGGGAAATTTTAGAGAAAGGGGAAAGGGTAGGAGAGGTGAAGAGTGAGAATGGAAAATGGGGAAGAAAATAGAGAGAGAGAGAGAGGAGAGAAAGAGAGAGAGAAATGGAAGGTAGAAGGAGAGAGAGAGAGAAGGGGAAGGGTAGGAGAGGGGGAGAGTGAGAAGGGGACAATGGGGAAAAGAGAGGAGAGAAAGAGAGAGAGAGAGAGAGAGAGAGAGAGTGAGGGCAAGAGTAGGGGGAGAGAGAGAGAGAGGGGGGAGAAGAAGGGGGAAAGAGAGAGAGGGTAGAGAGAGGATAAAGGAGGGAGAGAGGGGAAGAGAGGATAGTGAGGTTTAGAAGGTCAGTTCCAGGAAGGTTGTGAAAATCCTGTGTGTGTGTGTTTGCGTGTGTTACCTACAGCTTACAAGGGCCTTGTTTCTGTGTGTGTGTGTGTGTGTGTGTGTACTCACCTAGTTGTACTCACCTAGTTAAGGTTGCGGGGGGTCGTGTCGAGCTCCTGGGCCCCGCCTCTTCACTGATCGCTAACTAGGTCACTCTCCCTGAACCGTGAGCTTTATCATACCTATGCTTTAAAGCTATGTATGGATCCTGCCTCCACTACATCGTTCCCCAAACTATTTCGCTTACTGAACTACTCTCTTGTGGCTGGAAGAAATACTTGATAAACATCTGTGATTCATTTGTGTCTTCAACTTCAACTGTGTCCCCTTGTTACTGTGTCCAATCTTGGAACATACTGTCTTTGGTCCACCTTCTCAATTCTCTCAGCATTTTGTAAGTCGTTAATCATGTCCCCCCTATCTCTCCTGTCCTCCCAGTGTCGTCAGGTTGATTTTCCCATAAACCTCTCCTAGTAGGACATTACCTCATAGCTCTGGGACTAGTTTGTTGCAATCCTTTGCACTTTCTCTAGTTTTTCTTTATGTGCTTGCTAGGTGTGGTTCCAAAATGGTGCCGCATTACTCCAATATGGGCCTACGTACATGGTGTACAGGGTTGAACGATTCCTTATTAAGATGTCGGAATTTGCTGTTCTGATGGTTTGCTAGGGCCCATATGTGCAACAGTTTATTGGTTGATATGTGCGCTTCAGGAGTGTGCCTGGTGTTATACTCATCCCAAGATCTTTTTCCTTGAGTGAGTTTTTAGTCTCTGGCCCCCTAGACTGTACTCCGTCTGCGGTATTCTTTGCCCTTCCCCAATCTTCATGACTTTGCACTTGATGGGGTGAACTCCAGAGCCAATTGCGGACCAGGTATGCAGCCTGTCAGATCCCTTTGTAGTTTCTGCCTGGATACTTCGATCGAATGAATTCCTTCTCATCAACTTTCACCGTCACTCTGCAAGCAGTGACACTTCGTAGGCTATTCTTCCGTTATGTTCATTCACAAAATACCTGAAACAGCACTGTCTAGGACTGACCCTTGTGACCCCGCTGCCGTACAGCTACACACTCTGACACCTCGCCCGTACCAGGACTCGCTGCTGTCTTCCTGACAAGTATTCCCTGATCCACCGTTAGTGCCTTCCCTGTTATCCCTGCTTGGTCCTCAAGTTTCTTGCCTGATCTTTGTGTGTATCTGTGTCAACGCACTTCTTGCAGGTCCAAGAAAATGCAATCCACCAACCCCTCTCTAATCTTGTCTTGCTGCTGTCACCATGTCATAGAACCTGTCCAGTTAGGTTTGTGACACAGGATTTCCACGTCCCAGAAACCATGTTGGATGCTGTGATGAGATCATTCCTTTCTAGGTGTTCACCACTCTTCTGATAATTCTTTCCATGACTTTAAAAAATACTTACATGTAGTGACACTGGTCTGTAGTTTAATGCTTCATGTCGTCTTCTGTGTGTGTGTGTGTGTGTGTGTGTGTGTGTGTGTGTGTGTGTGTGTGTGTGCGTGTTTGTGTGTGTGTGTGTGTGTGTGTGTGGTTTTGTGTTTGTGTGTGTGTGTGGTGTGTGGTTGTGTGTGTGTGGTGTGAGTGTGTGGTTGGTTGGTGTTGTTGTGTGTGTGTGGTGTGTGTCGTGAGTGTGTGAGTGTGTGATGTTGTGTGCGTGTGGTGTGGTGTGGTTGTGTGTGTGAGATGTGTGAGTGTGTGTGTGTGTGGTGTGGTGTTGTGGTGTGTGTGTGTGTGGTTGTGTGTGTGCGTGTGTGAGTGTGTGTGTGTGTGTGGCGTGGTGTGTGTGGTGCGTGCTGTTTGTGCTTGTGTGTGTGTGTGTATCTGTGTGTGGTGTGTATGAGTGGGTGTGTGCATGTGTGTGCATGTGTGTGTGTACTCACCTATTGTACTCACCTATTTGTGGTGCAGGGGTTCGAGCCTAGCTCCTGGACCCGCCTCTTCAACCGGTTGCTACTAGGCCCTCTCTCTCCCCGCCTCCATGAGCTTTATTCAAACCTCGTTTAAAAAACTGTGTATGGTTCTGCCTCCATTACGTCATTTTCTAGGTATTCCACTGCCCTTCAACTTCTATATGACTGAAGAAATACTTCTACTATCTTCTCTGACTCATTTGTGTCTTCCAAACTTCCAATTGTGGCCTCTTGGTTTCTGTGTCCCCTCTGGGAACTCCTGATCTTTGTCCACCTTGTCTATTCCACGCAGTATTTTATATGTCGTTATCATGTCTCCCCTGTCCCTCTGTCCTCCAGTGTGGTAGGCCGAATTTCCCTTAATCTTTCATCATAGGACAATCCCCTTAGCTCTTGGAACTAACCTGTCGCAAAACCTTTGTAATTTCTTGTTTCTGGACGTGCTTTATCAAGTGCGGGTTTCCAAAACAGGTGCTGCAACTACAGTATGCGCCTGGACATACACGGTGTACAGTGTCTTGAATGATTCCTTACTAAGGTATCGGAATGCTGTTCTCAGTTTGCCAGGCGCCCATATGTGCAGCAGTTATCTGTTTCATTGATGTGTGCTTCCGGAGACATGCTCGGTGTGTTATACTCACCCCAAGATCTTTCCATGAGTGAGGTTTGCAGTCTTTGGCCACCTAGCCTATACCTCTGTCTGTGGTTCTTCTGTGCCCCTCCCCCATCTTCATGACTTTGACATTTGCAGGATAAAATTCGACGAAGCCATTTGCTGGGACAGGTGTCCAGTTGTCCAGGGCTCTTTGAAATGTCCTTGCCTGGTCCTCATCAGATTTAATTCTCCTCATTTAAACTTCAAA
This sequence comes from Cherax quadricarinatus, assembly GCF_026875155.1. Lineage (NCBI taxonomy): Eukaryota > Metazoa > Arthropoda > Malacostraca > Decapoda > Parastacidae > Cherax > Cherax quadricarinatus. The sequence goes on along the minus strand of NC_069420.1, from coordinate 51,362,041 downwards.
TCATCTGCAAACAAGGGACACTTCTGAGCTAACCCTTCGTCATGTCGTTTCACATATACCAAAAATAGCACTGCGTCCAAGGACCGACCCCTGGTGGGGAACCCGCTTTCGTCACAGGTGCACTGTTGATACATCATTACGTACCATGACTCGTTGTTGCCTCCCTGGTCAGGTTATTTATCTCTGCATCCATTGCAGTGCCCTTACTGTTTATGCGCCTGATGCTCAGGCTTCTGCATAATCTCTTGTGAGGAACTGTGTCAAAAGGCCTTCTTGCAGTCCAAGAAGATGCAATCAACCACCCCTCTCTCTCTTGTTCTTTGCTTCTGTATTTTCATCATAAAACTCCAGAAGGTTTGTTTTGTGACAAAAATCAGGATTGCCTTCCGTGAATCCGTGCTGGTTGGCATTTATACTCCTGTTCCGTTCAGGTGCTCCACCATCTCCTCCTGATAATCTTTCTCTAATTTTGCTTACTAACACGTCTAATGACACAGGTCTATAGTTTTAGATGCCTCTTTTCTCCCCGTCTCCTTTTTAAAAATGGGAACTAAATTTTGCCGTCTTTTCCATACCTCAGGTAGTTGCCCAGTTTCCAGGGATGTGTTTGAGGATTGTGGTAAGTGGCACGCACAACATATCTGCTCCCTTCTAGGGACCCACGGGGAGATGTTGTCTGGTCCAATTGCCTTTGAGGTATCGATGTCCCTTAGCAGTTTCTTCACCTCCTCCTCTTGCTGGTATGTAGGGGTCGTCCAGCATAGTTGGTGTATTCCCCTTGCTGGTGTTCCCCGTCTGGTCTGTCCCCCCAGAGTCCTTCCTGTCTCTTCTGTAAATATTCCTTAAAATCTCTTGTTTAGCTCCTCACATACCTCTTGATCGTTTCTTGTGAGTTCTCCACCTTCTTTCCTCAGGCCCTTATCACTGTTCTTGACTGTTGTTCTTTCCTCCTAATGTGGCTATACAAGCAGTTTGGGTCAGATTTGACTTTCGATGCTATGTCGTTTTCATTGCTGTCGCTGGGCCTCCTCCTTATCTGTGCATACTCGTTTCCTGGCTCTTCTACTAATCTCCTTGTTTTCCTGGGTCCCCATGCCTCCTGTTACCTTTTCCATTCTCTGTTGCACTTAGGTTTTGCCTCCCCTACACCTTCGGGTAAACCCCAAGGACTCGTTTTGGTCTTCCTAGTATTTCCGTTTCCCTTGGGAACAAAACTTTCCTCTGCCTCCTTGCACTTTTGTTGCCACATATTCCATCATTCGTTTACTGATTTTCCTACCATTTCTCCTGTCCCACTGAAACCTCCTGCAGGAAGTTTCTATACCTGATGGTAGGTCCCACCTTTTTTAGTTTGGCCTGTCCCCTTCAGGTTCTCGTTACTTCTCCACTTGTAAATCTACTTATAGTCACAAACTCAAGACCACAATGATCGTAGTTCCAAGGGGCCCTCTCATAAGTGATGTCCTCAATGTCTGAACTTGCTCAGGGTGAACACCAAATCAGTTCTTGTGGCCCATCCTCCCCTCTCTCCTCTGGTTTGTGTTCCCTTGACATGTTGTTGATGAGGTTTTCAGTTACCACATCCATCATACTTGGCTCTCCATGTTTCGGGGACCCCCATGTGGCTCCAGGTTTTCCCAGTCGATCTACGTGTGGTTGAAATCGCCCATTACAGTAACTTTGCTCTGCTCGAGTGAGCTTCTTGCCACCTCAGCCAGTGTGTCCACCATCACCCTGTTGTTTTCTTTCGTACTCCTCTCTTGGCCTCCTGCAGTTCTGTGGTGGGTTATAAATCACTCCTATGACTACTTTATTGTTCTCCAGAATGTAATTGTACCTACAATGTAGTCTCTTTCTCCAATCATGTCCTTGCTTCCATTTCCTCAAATCCCCATCGGTGTTTTTTTATGAGCAGAGCCAACCCCTCCTCCCCTATACTCCTTCTATCTTTCCTCAGGATTCTTGATATCATGTTGGGAGAAGATTGTGTCTGTTATTGTCCTCAGCGAGTTTTGTTTCTGTGACTGCTATGATGTCTGTGGGATTTTTCACATGATTCTTTATTTCATCTACTGTTATTCATTAATTCACATCCGCATTTGTGTACCAAACCTTTAGTTTCTTTGGATCTTATCATTGTGGGTCATGCAAGACTTATTGGGGTTGTAGGGGGAGCGAGAGCCTTCGGTGGGGCCTATATGGGGCTGTGGTGTAGGTGGGGTTTGTGTTGATGGGCGGTGGGTTTCAGATGCCATAAGGGAAGCTGTCTGGGGTGATGGTTTGTGATATGGGGATTGGTTGGCAGAGGGAACAGTGAGTGGGTTGTAGTATAGGTTGCTCAGAGTTGCGTTGGGAATGTCGCCACGGGGCTGGAGTCTTTTGAGTTCGAGGAGATTCTGTGGGGCCCTGTGTTTGCCCTTCCCTCTGTGTCCGGGTACCTGCTCTTTTCATTGCTTCTCAGTTCCTCCTTTGCGTCTCTGTACCCTCTCTTTCAGTGTCAGTCCTTTCTTCTTGTGGTTCTGTCGCGGTAGTTTAGAGGTGGTATACTCTCTGGTACCCTCTTTGTACCTCAGGTCTTGCTTTTCTCTTGCAGAATACCTGGTTCGAACTGATTCTTCCTTGATGTTCTCTGACAGGCCACGTATCATTCCACTCGCAAACCAACCAATCTCTGAAAATTTGTCACCTGGGGCATAATTGCCCTCCCACTATTGTTTTTCATGTTGCCTTCAATCAGTTTTTTCTCCTCCTGTTTTATTTCTTCAAAGTTGGCCCCCTTGGCTTCTGGAGCCCGTACACAAAACTGACCTCGGCCTTTCCTCCTCCCATGAGTCTCCATCTGGTCCCTTCTGAAGGCATTTTATTTCTTCCATTGACATGTTCTTGCCTTCAGTCCCCTGTCATTATCTGAAAATTCTATTCTCAGTGGACTGTCTTTCCTGACCAGCTGTCCCTTGTACTGCAGTTGGCTGGTGAATCTCTGCATTATGGCATACCCTTCATTGTCTTTCGGACCTGTCGTTTGTTCTTAGTGTGCTCATCGTCTTTTCCTGGCCCACGTGGGTCTGTTAGGGCTTCATGTTTCGGCATGTCTCCGTTGTTGCGTACCATCCCTTGTCTGCGCCTGCCTTGGAATTTCCTGATGTCAACACCTGATTGTCATTTTGTCTCTCTAATCTGTTTCAGGCTTTGCAGTTTTCTCTTCTAAGCACTGTATACTAGCTTATTGATGCTAAGACCTGTATTCCCACTTCCTGCACTCTTCAGCTATCCTGCTCCTCCATTTTACTTACCAAGCTCTACTATCGTCTTCCCCACTCTTCCTCCCTTTTTTTGGAGCTCTAGCTCCCGTCTTTCCTCCCTGGTTCGTCCACCAAGATCTGGGTTTCCGCCCTTCTAAGGCTTTGACCCATTTTTTTTTTTTTTTTTTACTTTTTATGTCCACAGACAGAAGGATTGTGGTGGTCGAAGGCCGTGCTGCCTACGGTTGGAGACGAGACGAAACGACGTGGGTTCTAGTATAAGTACGGGGTGGCGAGTGGAGAGAGGAAAGGGTATGAATGAGGGAGTGAGCAGTGTGAGAGAGTATCGGGGGTGAGGGATAAGACCAAGGGGCCCCGAGGGACCGAGAAATAGTGTGGGGGGAAGGTAAGCGGATTGACCACAGATTGTGGGATAGATATTGACGGGGGAGAGGGAGAGGACGACCGAGACTAGATGAGACTGAGAGGGTGAGGAAAGGAGGGCATGAAGGCTATTGAGACGAGTGAAACGCGAGGGAGGGAAAAGGTAAGAGGTCTGTGGCCGGAGGCGGAGGCAGTCAAATTCGAAGGGATCTGCTGTGTGTACTCACCTAGTGTGTGGTTTTCGGGGTCGAGAACCCAGTCATGGCCCCGAGTGTGTAGCGTGCTTGGTGCTAGCGGCGGTGGGGTCGTCTGCGGAGTACGTCAGTTGTTGATATGTCCCCAGATATACTATGTCAGTTGTATAGCATGATTCAGTTTGGTCCGTTGGTGTGTATAGATTATAGGTGTGGTGGGAGTTGTTGTTGTAGTGAGGGGGGCGTTATTGGATTGAGGGATCCATTGGGTGGGTAGTAAGGGGTATTCACTGTGTTGAGTGGGTACCGAGGGTGTGGGGAGCGCGGAGAGAGTGGATAGGGATTAGTAAGTGGGAGTGAGAAGGAGGAGAGAGAAAGGGGTAGTACAGAGGCGCACACGAGTGAGAGGTGTGAGGTCTTGGTGGGTGAGTGATAAGACAAGGGAGGAGAGAGAGAATGTCCGACGGGGCCGAGAGTGGAAAGGTAGAGACGGAGCAGGGGAGAGATAAGAGAGGCGAGAGGGATAGAAAAGAGAGAGGTTTGAAAGGAGGGAAAGAGGGTATTGAAGAGGGAGAGAGAAACGCGGGGGAGGGGAAAGGTAAGGGAGGTCTCTGTGGGGGATGGCGGTCAAATTCCACAAGGATCAGCTGTGTGTACTCACCTAGTTGTGGTTTCAGGGGTCTGGGCCAGGTCAGAGACCCATCTCATTGGCCCTGAGTGTGTATGTCGTGTGCACGCGTGTGTGTCTGTGTGTTAAGCACGTCAGTTGTTTATATGTCCCAGAAATACAATTCACTTCTGTGTATCCGTAAATACTAATGAGATACCATTAACACTGAAAGTAGTTCTAATAATTATATTACTAGCGTGTTTTAACAAGTTCATTCTTTCACCTAGTTATGTATACCTTTTATACAATGTGTACCCAGAAAACTTGTCTTCTAGATTGTACTGCCTTTGTGTACTAGACAATTATCTCTTCGAAAATGTTGTCAGGGGCTGATGTAGTTCCCATTAGCCCACGACTTAATTCCTCCTGTTAATCCTTACTCTAACAAAGTTTATCTTCCTACTACTGCTAGGTGTTGCTGTGTATGATAATCGCACCTCCTATCTCATCATGGAGCACAAAGGGTTTAGACTATCGATTTACCAGTGGACCGCTGGGCCAGCTCTATCACTCAGACTCCATGCCAACCACAAAACAGGTGATTTGTACGTTTACTGGTCAGAGGGGACGTCCATCCAGATGCCTGATGTACGATGCTCGCTGTACGATGCTGCGTAGGATGACTCGGCTGCACCTCGCCCTTCAGCCGCTGGTTCTTCGCCTATTCTTATTCTCGTGCCCGTTTGAGTCCTCATTTACCACATTATCACTTGTATACTGTACCTTTTATAATTTACACTTCACTTTGGGTAAGTACACTTTCTTATTTGTGATGACACCCCAGCCTGTCTTGCGGCGCTACTCCCTCAGCCTACTGCTGCACCACCTCCTGCTCTTTATATATGTCATGTATATGTATGTATATATATATATATCCCCTTTCTGGCTAGCTTGGTTCACTCTGTGTGCCTAAAATCACATTTTGTCGTTTAGCCACCCTCTCTTAATTCTATTTGGTCTTTTTCTATTTTTAGTCACGGATTTGTACAATGTTTGCTGCTAACAATGTGGCAACAGGTGCCAACTAGGCCTCAACGACTGGCGCTTTGAAATTTTGTTGTATTAATTTCAGGCTTCTCTTCCTTCACTTTATGTTTGCTATACACTGGTTATCACTTTATGCCTCTCTTAATTCTATTTGGTCTTTTCTCTTTTGTCACTCGATTTGTACTTTGTATATGTGTAACAATGTGGCAACAGGTGCCAACTAGGCCTCAACGACTGGCGCTTTGAAATTTTGTTGTATAATTCCAGGCTTTCTCTCGCATTCACTTTATTTATGTTTGCTAATTCATGGTTATCACTTGTAGGGTTGTTCACTGACGTTGTCACTAACACTGGTTGCTTCTAGCTGTGTGTTTGTGTGTGTGTTTGTGTGTGTGTGTCTGTGAGTGTGTATGTCTGTGCGTGTTTGTGTGTGTGGTGATGTGTGTGTGTGTGTGTGTTGTGTGTGGGTCTGTCTGTACGGCGGGGCGTGTGTTTGCGAGGGGGCTTGTGTGTGTGTGTGTGTGTGTGGGTGAGTGTGTGTGTGTGGGGGTATTCTGTGTGTGTGTGTGTCGGTGTGTGTGTCGGTGTGGGTGTGGGTTGTGTGTGTGTGTTGTGTGTGTGGGTGTGTGTGTGTGGGTTGTGTGTGTGTGTGTGTGTGTGTGTCTGTGTGTGGGTGTGTGTGGGTCGTCGTCGTGTATGCCATGTGTGTTTTTACATAGTACGTCTTTCCCTTGCTCACTCATCGTACCCTCCCTTCTCCCCCCTCTTCCCATCTTAATCCTTCACTTCTCCCCTCTCATCCTTCCCTCTCCACCCCTCCTCTTATCGTCCCCTCCTTCAATCCCCTCTTATCTTCCCCTCTCCCGGTCTTCCCCAACTTATCTTTCCCACTCCTCTCCTCCCTCTTATCCTCCCCTCATATCCTCCCCTCCTCCTCTCCCCTTCACTCTACTACGTAACGCTTCCCAAGTTACTTTCCTCACCATTAATCACGATTTAATTGCTCTTAAGTGTGGCATATACAACCTTACTAACACCCCGCCTGGCACCTTCGTACCTCTCAGCACTAACACCACAACACCTCTGCAGTTTTATCTACGAAATCCCTTTGTTGTTGTGGTGTTGTGTCTTGTTGGGTTTAGCACCGGTGAAGTATTTTCTGAAAATTGTTCAATTAATATGATCAGTCTAGTTCATTCCCGTGTAAAACTGTTGATAGATGGTCGTGTTATTCTGCGATACGCGGAACTCTGAGTCGCTGACGTGTTGTCTGTCACCGTGACTCAGACATCTCGGTTAGGAAGGCGCATGAGGAATGTGCGGGTGAATGATTCTGAAATTAAATGAAAAAATGAGAAAAAATTGTCTATTAGAGACACACACACACACACACACACACACAAAACACACACACACACACACACAACACCCCACATCACACATACCACATACACCATACACACCCCCAACACACACACACACCCCACACACATACACACATACACACACCACACACACGCACAACCCAACATACACACAACACACACACATCCACACACACACACACCACGCACATACACACATACACACACCACACACACACACACACACACACACACACACGGGGGGGCCATTAAAACGGCGGGCCAGGAGCTGAGTCTCGACCCTGCAACCCACAATTAGGTGAGAAACCACATACACACACACACATACACACGCACACACACACATACACACCACATACACACAACATACACACACATACACACAACACAGACACACACACACATTCACACACACACATACACACAATAAAAAACCCCATCCCACACACACACGCATACACCACCCCACACACATCCCACAACAAACATACAAAACACACAATACACACACACATGGGTCCGCGTGGGTCCGTGGGTGCAGGTGGGCACACAAGGCTCCTAGAATCCTAGTGTTTTTAAGGGTGCAGTGACTGCAACAGTAATCAGTGGTAGTGACATCGCCCAGTGAGAAATTTAATACGAGTGATAGCTAAAGTTATTAGTTAGAAAAAGTCGTGAGAAAGCCTGAAATTATCCATTATCCAAAATTATCCAAACGTTTTGGTCTACTAGGCAGCGGTTTAGACCTGAAGCAGGACGCACGAAAAGGGTTGTGTGCCATTATACATTTAAAGTGAAGTGTATAAAATGTGAAGTGTAAAATTATTCATAAGTGAAAGTGAAATCGCGTGAGGAACGAGGGACGTTATGAGCACATGTGGTTATAATCATCACGGATTGAAGGATCTCCAAAATAGGGATTTAGGCTACGTACGAAGACTACGTCATCAGCATCTGGTAACTTGGCACGACCATTGCCAGCGCAAGTATCACTTTATATTGTGGTTTGCATGTCGCATTTTTGGCTTGGCTTGGTCTTGCATCGCTGTTAGAAAATGGTCACTCACTCTGCAAGCTATTACAGTAGTTTTTGTTAGTAAGAACACTTAGGAAGCTAGGAAGTCCTCTCTAAACGTGAACAAAGGAATATGATAATAACAGAAAATAATTGATACTTAACCCAAAAAAGGACAATAAGCGAGAAGTGTTAGCATTTCTAGGAAAGACAGAACAGAGGGGTTTTATAAGGGAAATCTACCCCCCCTAACCATCCCTCCTAACCCCACACACACAAGGGCAGACACTTATTGAAGCTTTAGACCTAGTAGCAATTATCGCTTTTTATAACCCGGGAATTATGGTATGTTTAACGTATTCTCCCTGCATACTCCCCCCCCACACACACACTACACACACACACACACACCACACACACACACACACTGTATGTACGTGCGGTCAACCCCCAGGAGGTTGGGGGTCAGGTCACAAGAATTTTTGTGGGCAGAAAGGACCATGAGATTTCACTACAACCCAAAAAGCCACCTACCTTTCAGTACATAATAAACCCACACATAATTCCACACAAGTTTTACACACACACACACACACACACACACACACACACCACATATCCAGACTCACAAACACCCCACACACACACACATACACTCCCCCCCCCTCACCACCGCAACTCACTTCTTCCCTGATCCCTCCCCCCCTCGTTTCACCCTCCCCTCCCGTTCACCCAGACCCTCCGACCCCTCCCCACTCCTCTCCCACATAGCCACAGTTCCTCGCTGCCTCCCCCCCCACACTCTGACATACACACTACTAACCTAACTTACAGAATACTAGGTTTCCCACTTGAGGCAATCAGGATAAAACAAAATTGGGTTGTCAGAGAGCAACAAGAAAAAACAAGGGACAGGAGGAGGAAGCTGCAAAGGAAGATTGGGCTGCAGAGCTCATAAAAAGAGATCATGAATGGGAAAAGAAACTAGAAGAACTTAGCATGAGAATGGAAGAGAGGATAGATATGGAAAGCAGGAAGTGGGAGCTGCATATCAAAGCAGCAGAGGCTAGGATACAGAGTTTAGAAGAGGAACTAAAAAATCTGAAACAGCCTAACGAACTAAAGAATATTTTGGGATTGACAACAGAGACTGCTACTTCAGCCACAAATAAGGGGACTGTAGGGAAAGAAGGGGCACAACTGCATGGGGAGGCTCTATCACAGGAGACTGTAGTAATGAAAGAGCTAAGCTTTATGTGGAGGCCCTAACAGACAAAAAACGAGCCCAAGGAAAGCCCAGAAGGGAAAATGACAGGCCACTGAGCCCAAGTACATTAGCCAGGTGAAACTGAAGAAAGGAAAGTTGCAGTGCAGGAAACCAAATTAAAGAGGGGATACACAGGGAACAGTGGGAGAATGAAAGGGTTTAGGTCAGTCTTTGTGTATGGGCTCCAGGAAGCTGAAGGGGAAACATATGAAGCAAGAAAACAAGGGGAAAAAAAAAGCAATTGAAAGCATCATGGGAAAGCAATAGGGAGAAGACGACAGACCAGCTGGAAAAATTTTCGGAGAATAGGGGGGTTTGTAAAAAAAAAGAACCCGGCCAGTGAAAGTGACCTTCAAGGCAGAAGCGACTCGGCCAGGATCCTGCAGGAGAAAGCACGATTAAGGGACATGCCGGCATACAGGAAGGTGTATCTCGACCGCGACAGATCACAAGAAGAAAGGCAGAAAATGAGAGAGATGTTTCAAAGGCGAAAGGAGGAAAGAGAGGGGATGGAGAAGACAGACAGGAGATCCCAGACCCCGGAAAAAAGATAAATACAGCCTCCCTCACAACTTCCTATAGAAGCCTCCCAACCAGGTCAACCCCAGTGCAACCAAAAACACTCCCAAAATCAAAACACCCCTGCCACATCCAAAGCCCCCACCCACTACATTACAAAACTTCACCCTACAGCAAAAAAACCCATAGTTCCTTACCAGGTCTCCCACTTCCCCAACCCCAATATACCTCCCAGACCACAGTCTCAGAAAAGAAGTTGGAAGGTGTGGTATACAAATGCAGATTGAATAACAAACAAATATGTGGAGTGGCACGAAAGAATCAAAGAGACATCCCCAGACATAATAGCACTCACAGAAAAAAAAACTCACCAGAATAATAACAGATTCAATCTTTTCCATCCGGATACCAATCCTCAGGAAAGAAGAGGGGGGGAGGGGGGGTGAGGAGGAGTTGCCCCTGCTCATAAAAACGTGGGATTTTTAGGGAAAAAGGAAGGAATGGATGGCATGGGCGAAAGGGACTACTTAGTAGGAACAATCCAGTTGAGGGACATAAGGTGATAATTGCAGTAAAGTACAACCCACCACAGAATGCAGGAGGCCAAGAGAAGGGAAAATGATGAGAGCAACAGAGCAATGATCGACACACTAGCCGAGGTGGCCAGGAGAGCAAAACATGGGAGGAGCAAAGTTACTGTTTGGGTGAAATTTTAATCACAAGGAGATTGACTGGGAAAACCTGGAGCCCATGGGGGTCCCGAAACATGGAGAGCCAAGATGATGGATGTGGGTCTGGAAAAACTCATGCATCAAACATGTTAGAGACACTACCAGAGAGAGAGGAGAGGATGAACCAGCAAGACTGGACTTGTATTCACCATGAGTAGTTTTGGACTCGAGGGTTTCA
>NC_069420.1:51308969-51346469 GCF_026875155.1 Cherax quadricarinatus | reverse complement strand
ATTCAATCCAGCCAAATGCAAAGTCATGAAGATTGGGGAGGGGCAAAGAAGACCGCAGACAGAGTATAGGCTAGGTGGACAAAGACTACAGACCTCACTCAGGGAGAAAGACCTTTGGGTGACCATAACACCGAGCACATCACCGGAGGCACACATCAACCAAATAACCGCTGCAGCATACGGGCGCCTGGCAAACCTGAGAATAGCGTTCCGATACCTTAATAAGGAATTGTTCAAGACACTGTACACTGTGTATGTTAGGCCCATACTGGAGTATGCAGCACCAGTCTGGAACCCACACCTGGTCAAGCACGTCAAGAAGTTAGAGAAAGTACAAACGTTTGCAACAAGGCTAGTCCCAGAGCTCAAGGGAATGTCGTACGAGGAAAGGTTAAGGGAAATCGGACTGACGACACTGGAGGACAGAAGGGTCAGGGGAGACATGATAACGACATACAAGATACTGCGAGGAATAGACAAGGTGGACAGAGATAGGATGTTCCAGAGAGGGGACACAGGGACAAGGGGTCACAACTGGAAGCTGAAGACTCAGACGAGTCACAGGGACGTTAGGAAGTATTTCTTCAGTCATAGAGTTGTCAGCAAGTGGAATAGCCTAGCAAGTGAAGTAGTGGAGGCAGGAACCATACATAGTTTTAAGAAGAGGTATGACAAAGCTCAGGAAGCACAGAGAGAGAGGATCCAGTAGCGATCAGTGCTGAGTCTCGACCCCTGCAACCACAATTAGGTGAGTACAACTAGGTGAGTGCATACGCACACACATACACACACACACACACACACACACACACACACACACACACACACACACACACACACACACACACACACACACACACACAGCGGAACTTAACCCCAGTAACAACAGAGACAAAAAACATAAGTTAAACAGTAAGCTTATGTGAATCAGAGGAAGATTAAAGTAAATTTGTTGGGCGAGCGAGATGATGGTGAGGAAGTGGAGTGTATCCGGAGGGAAGCTGGTGGAGGGTAACTCCACATGATGATCTATATGTTGTCTCCACCATGTTAGAGGGATGGAGTCATCACTCCAGACTGTTCATTGTTACAAATCCACAAGGGAATTATGGAGTCTTGAGAGAGAGAGAGAATATAGAGATACACACACACACAAACATACAGAGACAGAGAGACAGAGACAGAGAGACAGAGACAGAGAGACAGAGACAGACAGACAGAGACAGACAGACAGAGACAGAGAGACAGAGACAGACAGACACAGAGAGAAATAGTAAAAATACATCTTAGATCATTCTAGGAATGACTCAGTCTGAAATATATTCATACAGGATAATACTCTCCATGAAATATAAATCAGTAGACTAAACGAAATCGTTGGCCCACAGATGACTCCAACTTCACCCTGTTCCCTATTTTTTTTTCTCTCAAGACAATTAAAAGGCTTTTAGATTAGTTAAGGTAGGCAACAGCTATTAGTTTGTAATAAGTTTGGAACTAGGCCTTCAATAAAAATAAAATCTATTTCGTTTTTAGTTGAGTTAGTTTATAAATGACTTTATTGCCACAGCAACCCATGATGTGGATAATATCCTGGTAGTGGTACAGCAACCCATGATGTGGATAATATCCTGGTGGTGGTACAGCAACCCATGATGTGGATAATATCCTGGTGATGGTACAGCAGCCCATGATGTGGATAATATCCTGGTAGTGGTACAGCAACCCATGATGTGGATAATATCCTGGTAGTGGTACAGCAACCCATGATGTGGATAATATCCTGGTGGTGGTACAGCAGCCCATGATGTGGATAATATCCTGGTGGTGGTACAGCAACCCATGATGTGGATAATATCCTGGTGGTGGTACAGCAACCCATGATGTAGATAATATCCTGGTGGTAGAACAGCAACCCATGATGTAGATAATATCCTGGTGGTAGAACAGCAACCCATGATGTAGATAATATCCTGGTGGTGGTACAGCAACCCATGATGTAGATAATATCCTGGTGGTGGTACAACAACCCATGATGTGGATAATATCCTGGTGGTGGTACAACAACCCATGATGTGGATAATATCCTGGTGGTAGAACAGCAACCCATGATGTAGATAATATCCTGGTGGTGGTACAACAACCCATGATGTGGATAATATCCTGGTGGTGGTACAACAACCCATGATGTGGATAATATCCTGGTGGTGGTACAGCAACCCATGATGTAGATAATATCCTGGTGGTGGTACAGCAACCCATGATGTAGATAATATCCTGGTGGTAGAACAGCAACCCATGATGTAGATAATATCCTGGTGGTGGTACAGCAACCCATGATGTAGATAATATCCTGGTGGTAGAACAGCAACCCATGATGTAAAATAATATCCTGGTGGTGGTACAGCAACCCATGATGTAGATAATATCCTGGTGGTAGAACAGCAACCATGATGTAGATAATATCCTGGTGGTGGTACAGCAACCCATGATGTAGATAATATCCTGGTGGTGGTACAGCAACCCATGATGTAGATAATATCCTGGTGGTAGAACAGCAACCCATGATGTAGATAATATCCTGGTGGTGGTACAACAACCCATGATGTAGATAATATCCTGGTGGTGGTACAACAACCCATGATGTGGATAATATCCTGGTGGTGGTACAACAACCCATGATGTAGATAATATCCTGGGGGTGGTACAGCAACCCATGATGTAGATAATATCCTGGGGGTGGTACAGCAGCCCATGATGTAGATAATATCCTGGGGGTGGTACAGCAGCCCATGATGTAGATAATATCCTGGGGGTGGTACAGCAGCCCATGATGTAGATAATATCCTGGGGGTGGTACAGCAGCCCATGATGTAGATAATATCCTGGGGGTGGTACAGCAGCCCATGATGTAGATAATATCCTGGGGGTGGTACAGCAACCCATGATGTTGATAATATCCTGGTGGTGGTACAGCAACCCATGATGTAGATAATATCCTGGGGGTGGTACAGCAGCCCATGATGTAGATAATATCCTGGGGGTGGTACAGCAGCCCATGATGTAGATAATATCCTGGGGGTGGTACAGCAGCCCATGATGTAGATAATATCCTGGGGGTGGTACAGCAGCCCATGATGTAGATAATATCCTGGTGGTTCTATCTGGTTCTTCACCGAGCTTGAAGAATTATGTGTTTACAGTAATCATACCATTATTTTTCATAATCAACCTCTGATATTTGCTGTCACTGGCGATCTTACTTTGTTAAATGTTTGTTACTTTGCCGATTGTGATGCTTTCTGGGTCATGTGGTAAACTAGAAGTGGAACTCACCTCATTCCTGTAGTTCTTGTGTCACTTTCTCTATCTCTCTCTCTCTCTCTAGCTGAGCATCATCGTGGCAGGACTGCTTCTTCCTCTCTGTGTGTGTGAGAACTTTGTTCTCCTCTGATCTTGTCTTGTACACCAACTTTTGTGGTACATATTATCTCATTGGTGAGTTAAGTCATATTTCTTGCTCTCTGTGGAACTATGTTCCCAGAGGTTTATTTAGACTTACCGATTTTTACTATTGTGTGATTGTGTGTGTGACATTCAATATGATTCAAGTCGAGAGTCAAATTCTGGATCTAAGTTGTAGCTAAGTACTGGAAGCTGAACTCGGCAACTTCCAGCGATACTTTGACTGTCCCCGATAGCTATTTTTTTCTGTCTCTTCTATACCTGACGCAATGTTTCTTTTGGCTGCTTCGTGCGTGTTGCTGTTCGGAAAACTGCCACTAAATTTAAGTAATCTGTGTTTATTGCCTCTCTATTTGTCAGAAGTTGGTTATTTACAAACTTGTTGATTTTTGAGTCAGCGACTGAGCTGCCACACTAAACAAACTCACATTACTCATTCAAGAACTTTTAGAGTATGATTTATTCGGTAACATGCCAGTTAGTACAGTTTATTGCTTCAAATACAACAGTGTACACGACGTAAAGCAGAGTGTCTCGAAGCTCAGTTAATGGCCAGACGTATTTGTTATACTACATAATTAATAGTTACAGATGGTTTGTTCTGCTGGTGTGTGGGGAATTAAAAATTCCAACAGCCTTGTTAATTCCAGACATCATTTTTAGTTCATTAAAGTTCTTAAACTTTTTATAGTTAGCATTTGTTCTCTGGTTTCTATACTTTTTAAGCCCTGCTTAATAGAAACATTCTTCTGATACAACTGGTCTTGCTCCCATGAGTTGTCCAACGTGCACTGGCAAATCTTTTATAAGCTAGATGATAGAATGGTATCAATAGGTTAACTTTCTAATATTCTCTATATGTCTATGATAATAAATATCTCAACACTGTATCACACAACTCGTTAGAGAATCTGCTTGCTTGCTGTAAGACTCAGGACGCGCTGGAACATGGGCCAGAAGGTCTTCGACCACATCATTCTAAGTCTCTCGATGTTACCGTCAGGCGTATTTTCAGAGAAACTGCCTAACTAGGTGAATCCTCAGCATTTTAGGTAGATACAAGTCGTGTAGGTTGATAATTAGTGATTCAAAATAGCTGAGACCTGATCACAGTGTATACATTTTGTCTCAACAAAATCTGAATGAATCTGAGTACACGGTCGCTGTATGAACCTATAAAGCTTCAGCGCTTCTCGGTATATGTACAACTGCAAATGTGCCTTCAAATCAGCCACACATCGACAGAAAGATTTTCCCTGTTCCTTATCGTGAATCCTGTCTCGAGCATCTTTCATAAGTTCACCCAACTGCTCGGAGTCCGGAGCGAGGGAGTGACTCAGAGCCTCATTAGGCAGTCTCTTATTGCTTCAGTTGGTGCGGTAGTTATAATGGGTCCTTTCCAGCAGAGCTGATGGGAGTATTGTGAGATATGAGGATGTAAAGGAAGCTGGCAGGTGCTTGAGGCGCAAGTAAGGGAATACTGGTTAATAAGTGGAAACTGAAGGATAGCTTGGGGAGGCACTATGGTGGCGATGGTGATATTGTTCCTAGAGAAGGAACAGCTGAAGAAGGTCCGGTGCCAAAGAAATAGGGAACGAGTTCAATAGGCAAGTGGGAAAGGAGAGACGTGCATTTGTTTGTGAGTATTCTGCTTGATCCATTAAATTGTTATACTGGAAAATATGAATGTGAGGGTCATAACCTTAACTATTTATGTACTTGTCATTCTACAGCTCATTATTCGGGACTTAACTCAGTCGAAGGAGACTCCTTGAACCGCAGCTGCAAGAAGTCTGAGCCATCTCTGAAGTTAAGTATTTCTGTTTATTATGTAGGAAAGTGGACTTAGCTGGGAAGTTTCTTCACATCTTCCACTGTGTTTAACACATAAGACGAGTGTGTCAGCACCACTGTATTCAACACATAAGGCGAGTGTGTCAGCACCACTGTGTTCAACACATAAAAAGAGTGTGTCAGCACCAGTGTGTTCAACACATAAGACAAGACAAGTGTCAGCATCACTGTGTTCAACACACACAACATGGCGAGTGTGTCAGCACCACTGTGTTCAACACATAAGACAAGATCATAGCAAAGAAAATAAAAACTGACATTCTGGTAAATGAATTCTCTTTAGTTCTCTCCAACGCACCAAGAATTCACTGAAGTAATGAAACAGATTTTCAGGAGGACGTCAAACGCCTCATAACTGAACACCTCATGCATGTGAGCCAGCAGTTTCAGGAATACCTGCCCCTCAGAGATCAATCTCATGCATGGATCATGCATGTGAGCCATCAGTTTCAAGGATACTTGCCCCTCAGAGATCAATCTCATACATGGATCATACATGTGAGCCAACAGTTACAGGGATACTTGTCCCTCAGAGACCAATCTCATACATGGATCATGCATGTGAGCCAACAGTTACAGGGATACTTGCCCCTCAGAGATCAATCTCATACATGGATCATGCATGTGAGCCATCAGTTTCAGGGATACTTGCCCCTCAGAGATCAATCTCATACATGGATCATGCATGTGAGCCAACAGTTACAGGGATACTTGCCCCTCAGAGATCAATCTCATACATGGATCATGCATGTGAGCCAACAGTTACAGGGATACTTGTCCCTCAGAGACCAATCTCATACATGGATTCACAATTCATTTGATGTTTCTTCCCCTGTCCCACACTTTCCACTTCTTGAACACCAGCAATTAACGGAGTTATCGTTTGATGGGGATTATATATGCAATTCAAAACATGGGAATTTTGAGTACAAGTCATGAAGGACTAACTTGGGTTTTCCAGGGAAGCTTTACCGTGACTTACCTGTGTAATGGAGATAAATGGTGATACATTAGACACATGTGCAACATTTGTGTATCTTCAATAAAGAAACGTTTCAGCACACAGTGGCTTCATCAGTCCATACAAAGGAGAACGGTGAGGAGCAGGAGGACTTAGAGGTAATTAGTCCCTCAGCCTTGAGTCGATGTAATCAGTCCCTCAATCTTGAAAAGAATGCAGTATATGTGCGAAGAAGTAGCTTATATATTGTAAACAGGTGAGGTGAAGCTGTCGTAGGTGGTATCACACATGACCAATGTGGAAGTAGGTCATGACCAAGGGTTAGACAGGTGAAGAATTCCCTGTATTAAGATCCCAAGATGTTGCTGTGTCAGACAGGAATGTAGATGAATGGTTCAGAGAACCGACACGTTGATAAATTACACACATGTGCAACTCTTGGGTATCATTAATGAGGAAACGACTCAAGGCTAAGGGACTGATTACCTCAGACTCCTCCTATTCTTCATCCTTCACCACTATGTGGCGAAACGTTTCCTCATTAAATATACGCAAATGTTGCACATATGTGTAATTTATCAGCTCGTCGGTTCTCTGAACAATTCATTTACATTCGAGATAAATAGTATAAAATACCGACTGACAACGTTTCTAACACACAGTGAGTTTTATCGTCACAAACAGTTCGTTTTTTACTCGTTTCACCCACTGTGTGGGTGAAACGTAGTCACTAAAGGATCGCATTATACTGTATTTGTGTTTAATTTTTCTATTTAATGCCATATTTCTGCGCTCACAACTGAGGTGACAAGCTATCACCAGAGGATACATACTCAAGGTGACCTCAAACTCCAGACCGACGCTGGACCAGTGGCTAACGCGTCGGTCTGGAGTTTTATGGCTCTCTGATCACGGGTTCTAACCCCACCGGTGGTATGGAAAGTGACTTAAGACTGAAACCGTCCACCAGTGCTGCCAGTGTTGCTGACACTGCCACTGAAATGCTTATCCATCGCATTGATATATAAGTAACAATATTTGATATCATATTTTAAAGACATTCTTCTTATTATTTGTCTCTGTCCTTCATCTTAACGTTGGCTATTTAGAAAAATACGCAAGTATTCTTTACTTCGTATTTACGCCCATGACATTCGAACAACGAACGTAATTGATGTGCGTCGTGATGCGTGTCGTTGGGGGTTGACAACAAAGGTGCATCAACTTAATGTCTGGAAGGAAACACCAAACACTGAAAAAAATAAGGAGACCAAAAAAACAGTAATAGATATACACTCCAGAATTTGTCTGATAAATGGCAAAGATGACTGGAAACAGAGTACATACTATAAATAATGAATAAGACATACGTGCAACAGTTAGGTATCTAAAGAACCCTAACGTGATAACCGGGGTGTCATGCTAGAGAAGGGCCTCGAGGTGACCATATTTTCAATAATTTTCCCTGAGGCTAACATCAACCGGATAACTGCTGCAGTACACACAAAACTGGCAAATTTAAGGCTTTCGGGAACCTCAACAAGTAGTCCCTCATGACCCTATATCCGGCATATGTTATCAGGCCGACCTTGGAGTAAGCAGTGCCACAATGTAACCCATATCTGATAAAGGAAGCCATGAAGTTGGATAATCCAATGGTGCTAAGTCTGACTACATTACAAGAGAGAACCAGAGTTGACATGATTACAACGTGCAAAATACTGACAGGAATTTACAGGGCTTTCAATAATGCTGGAATCAGATATAGAAGAGCACAGAAGAAAGGCGAGTCACAGAAAAGTTAGGAAATATTTTTTTAGCTTTCAAGAGGTCAGGAAATGGAACGTTTTAGAGAGGAAAGCGGTAAAGGCACAATCCATTCATTGTTTCAGGAATAGGTATGACAGGGCTAATCCAGTCGGAACAAAAGAAAGTCCTAAGCAGCCAGCTGAGAGTCAGGGCTAGGAGCTGAGAGTCAACCCCAGCAATTGCAAAAAGGTGAGTACACACGCACACACGGACTCACTCTCCCCAACTAACAAGTTTTCACAAAATTGCTGGAGATTAGACGGAAAAAAATTCCCAGTCCAACTAACATTTAAGACAGAGGTGGTACAGAACAAGATCTTACAAGGGAAACCACTGTTAAAAGATTCCAGAGAATATCAGCAAGTGTACCACGACTGCTACAGAACACAAAAAGAATGGTAACAACTGAGAGCGAGGGTAAGAAGACACCAGGCAGGCATCGACAGACAGGAATGCTCAGTCTCGGGGGTAACATCAAACACAAATGCTCACTGAACTCTTTTATCTCTATCACCCCATACCAACCAAACACAATATGTAGAAAAAAGTCAGACTCTACAGCCCCACCCATCAACATTAATACCACCATCACATCAACCTTCTATAATAAATCAGTCTGCCTTCCACACCCCTAGTCCACACCAACCTGCTGGAGACATTATTAGAAAAGATCATTCACCAACATGTAAGGGATACAACCAGAGAGAGACGAGGAGATACCAGCAAGACTGAACCTAGCATCCACTTTAAACAGATAAGATATAGGGGATACTACACACAAAGGCCCCTTGGCGCTAGTGATCATATGGTCCTGAGTTTCGAATACTTTGAAGAGTTAACAGCAGAGAAGAAAGCAGCACAAAAAGGATGGAAAAAGACAAGTTCAAAACAGGGGACTACACAGGTGTGAGGAACTCCTGCATGAGGCGCAGTGAGAAAAAAAAGAGAAACAAAGGTAAGACAGTAAATGAAATGATGGGACAAGTGACAATAAACTGTAGGGAGGCAGAGGGGAAGTGCATAGCAAGGGGTAACACATAAAAATGGAAAGACCAGAACGAGCTCATGGTTTACCTGAAGGTGTAAAGAAGCCAAAGCCAAGTGTGGTAGAGTATGGAAAAAATATACAAGACAAGAAAACAGGGAGTTGAGCAGAAGAACCAGAAACGAATACACATGGATAAGGAGAGAGGCCCAGCATCAATACGAGAATGACAGCGTCAAAAGCCAAATTGAGAGGAAAACAGTCAAGGACCAGATAATCAGGATGAGGAAGGAAGGAGAGGTCACAAAGAGTAACCAGGAAGTATGTGAAGAGCTAACACAAGATTTAGAGAAGTTTTCACAGTGGAGACAAAATTACTTCCAGCAAACCGAGGTGGTAGGGTGCACCAACAAGTGCTGTACACTGCATATAACAAAGGAGGAGGTGAAGAAGCTACTAGGTGAACTAGATACCTCGAAGGCTGTAGGCCCAGGTGACAAATCCCCATGGGTCGTGAGAGAAGTAGCAGAGGAACTGTGTGTGCCACTAACAGCAATCTTCAATACATCTATCGAAACAGGGCAACTGGTTGAGGTGTGAAAAACAGCAAATGCAGACCCAGGTTTTAAGAAAGAAAACAGACAAGAAGCATTAAACTACAGATCAGTGTCACTGACATGTATAATATGTAAAGTCAGATAAGATTATAAGGAGAAAAGTGGTGGAACACATAGAAAGGATCGGGCTCATACATGACTATCACTAGGCCTTCAGGATAGGGAAATGCTGTGTCACAGATCTACCTGTGTTATACGACAAGGTTAAAAAAGTAAAAAGGAATAGGGATGAACAGACTGCATATTATTGGACTTGAAGAAGACTTTCGACACAGTACCACACGAGGGACTGCTTCAGAAGCTAAAGGAGCAGGCAGGAATAGGAGGGAAAGTACTGCAATGGATCAGGGAATAACAGGAACGAGACAGTGAGCGCCGGTTGTTTGTTAGGTGTTAAACTGACAGTACAGGTTACGGGATGAATGACTACAAAACTCATTTAAGAGAAAAGAGATCTTGGGGTGAGCATTATACAGAGCACGTCTTCTGAAGAGCAAATCAACCATATAACCGCTGCAGCATTTGGGCGCCGGGCAAACCCGAGAATAGCATTTCGACATCTAAGTAAGAAGTCATTCACGACACTGTACACCGTGAATGTCAGGCCCATATTGGAGTATGCAGCACCAGTATGGAACCCACACCTGGTTATACACGTCAAGAAGTCGGATATATGCAAAATCTTGCCATGAGACTAGTCCTGGAGCTAAAGAATATGTCCTACGAGGAGAGGTTACGGGAACTCAACCTGATAGCACTAGAGGATATCGGGGTATAAAATACTAAGAGGAATTGACAATATAGACAGGGCCAGAATGTTTCAGAGTTGGGACAGTGAAAGAAGAGGACACAACTGGAAGTTGAAAACTTAGATGACTGCAAGTATTTCTTTAGCCTTAAAGCTGTCAGGAAGTGGAATAATCTGGAGAGTTAAGTAGTGAAGGCAGGATCTTCGTTAGAGTAATCTAGTTGTGACTAGCGAAGAGGTGACAGGAACTGTGACTCAACCCCTGCAACCACACCTGTAAGTGAGTATATATAGGTGAGTACACACACACACACACACACCATGTCATAAAACTCCAGAAGTTCAGTGACACAGGATTTCCCTTCCCTGAAACCGTGCAAGTTATCGTATATAAGGAATGAGTTTATATACGATAACCAGCACGGTTTCAGGGAAGGAAAATCCTATGTCAGAAACCTACTAGAATTTTACAAGGTAACAAGAGTAAAAGAACAGAGAGAGGAGTGGGCAGTCTCCATTTTACTGGAATGTAAAAAGATTTTCGATTCAGTTCCGCACAACAGATTAATAGAAAAGATACAGGAGCAGGCAGGAATAACAGGAAAGCACTGTAATGGATCAGAGAAAACCTGATAGGAAAGGAATAACGAGTGATGGTACGTGACGAGGCTTCAGAGTGGGCACCTGTGACAAGCGGAGTTACACAAGGGTCACTAATAGGTCCGTTGCCGTTTCTTGTATATGTGAATGACATGACGGAAGGCATAGATTCAGAGGTGTGTACCTGTTTGCAGACTACGAAGCTAATGTGGAGATTTCAAGCGGATGAGGATCAGGTAGGACTACAGATGGATCTAGACAGGTTGCAATCCTGTTCCCTTAATTGGCTCGTGTAGTTTAATCCCACCAAATGAAAAGTTATGAAGATTGGGGAAGGTCAAAGAATACCGCAGAAAGACTGCAGGCTATGAGGCCAAAAACTGGAAAAAACTCACTCAAAGAAATGGATCTTGGGGTGATTATCACACCGAGCACATCTCCTTATGCGCACATCATCCCAATACCAGCTGCAGCATATGGGTGCCTGGCAAACCTAAGAGTTTCGACACCTAGGCAAGAAATTATTCAAGACTCTGTACACCGTGTACGTCAGGCCCATATTGGATTATGCAGCTCCAGTATGGAACCCTCTCCTGTCCAGTCACATCAGGATATTAGAGAAAGTGCAAAGGTTTACAACAAGACTAGTCCCGGAGCTAAGAGGTATATCCAATGAGGAGAGTTCAATGAAAATCAGCCTGATGACACTGGAGGGGAGGAGAGATTGGGGAATATGATAACAACATATAAAATACTGAGAGGAACTGACAAGGTGGATAGAGACAGAATGTTTCAGAGACGGAATACAACATCAAGGGGTCACAACCACAAGTTTGAATTTCAGAAGAGTCACAGGGATGTTAGGAAGTATTTCTTCAGTAATAGAGTTGTCAGGAAGTGAAACAATCTGAACAGCGATGTAATGGAGGCAGGATCCGTACATAGCTTTAAAAAGAGGTATGATAAATCTCATGGAGGAGGGAGTGGACCTAGTAGCGACCAGCAAAGAGGCGCAGACAGAATACAGCCCAGGGGACCAAAGACTACAAACCTCACTCGAGGAAAAGGATCCTGGGGTAAACATAATACCGAACATATCTTCTGAGGCGCACATCAACAAATTAGCTGCTGCAGTATATGGGAGACTAGCAAACCTGAGAACAGCATTCCGACATGTCAGTAAGGAGTCGTTCAGGACCCTGTACACCGTGTATGTCAGGCCTATATTAGAGTATGCAGCTCCAGTTTGGAACCCACACCTGGGCAAGCACGTCAGGAAATTAGAGGAAGTCAAAGGTTTGAAATGAGACTAGTCCCAAAGCTAAGGGGCATGTTCTACAACGAGAGGTTTTAAGGGAAATTAACCTTACGACACTGGAGGACAGGAGGGACAGGGAGTACATGATAACATATTAAATACTGAGAGGAATTGTCAAGATGGACAGAGATGAGATGTTCTAGAGATGGTAGACAACAACAAGGGGTCACAGTTGATAGTTGAAGACTCAGATTAGTCACATGGATAGAGTTGTCAGGAAGTAGAATAATCTGAAGGGTGATGTAGAGGAGGAAGTATCAATACATAGTATATTTTAAGAAGAAATACAGTAAAGCTGATGGAGAGGGGAGAGAGTGGACCTAGTAGCGACCAGTTAAGAGGCGGGGTCAGGAGCTTTGATTCAACCCCTCCAACAACAAACAGGTAAAAAAAAAAAAAACTTCAATGAACCGAGAATAGCACCTGCACCAGTTTTCACTTGCCTGGTCGTGTTTGTGAGGGTCGAGTCTATGCTCATCTTGAAATATACAGTAGTATCTCATCCTAAGATTTCGTAATGAACTTCGTGAACGCATTTCAGAACTTTGCTAGGACTACATGCGACGCTAACTTACATAGTAGACCATCTACGACATTATGTTCACTGTGATATAGGAAAGGATAAGTTTTCTGAATAAATAAGTCGTCTTCAAGTCTATAGTTTTC
This sequence comes from Cherax quadricarinatus, assembly GCF_026875155.1. Lineage (NCBI taxonomy): Eukaryota > Metazoa > Arthropoda > Malacostraca > Decapoda > Parastacidae > Cherax > Cherax quadricarinatus. The sequence continues at coordinate 51,333,446 of NC_069420.1, read as the reverse complement.
TTCCACGATTAACATTATCTTTCACTGGTTACGAAACAACGCCAGTAACATCTTCTTTGAACATCCATGCAAATTATCTTTGTTGCCCTAAAGTCTTTTCTGTTCTAGGGTTGCTTGTATTCTCCTCACTTTTCAAAACTGAGGGGAGTAGAATGATAGTTCTAGCATTTATATATATATAATATATTATATATATATATATATATATATATATATATATATATATATATATATATATATATATATATATATATATATATATATATATATATATACATGCTTGGGAGTTGACGTGTCGGCGGATGGATTTATGAAGGATGAGGTTAATCATAGAATTTTTGAGGGAAAAAAGGTGAGTGGTGCGTTGAGGTATATGTGGAGTCAAAAAATGTTATCTATGTAGGCAAAGAAGGGAATGTATGAAAGTATAGTAGTACCAACACTCTTACATGGGTGTGAAGCTTGGGTGGTAAATGCAGCAGCGAGGAGGCGGTTGGAGGCAGTGGAGATGTCCTGTCTAAGGGCAATGTGTGGTGTAAATATTATGCAGAAAATTCGGAGTGTGGAAATTAGGAGAAGGTGTGGAGTTAATAAAAGCATTAGTCAGAGGGCTGAAGAGGGTTTGTTGAGGTGGTTTGGTCATTTAGAGAGAATGGATCAAAGTAGAATGACATGGAGAGCATATAAATCTGTAGGGGAAGGAAGGCGGGGTAGGGGACGTCCTCGGAAAGGTTGGAAGGAAGGGGTAAGTGAGGTTTTGTGGGCGAGGGGCTTGGACTTCCAGCAGGCGTGCATGAACGTGTTCGATAGGAGTGAATGGAGACGAATGCTATTTGGGACCTGACGATCTGTTGGAGTGTGAGCAGGGTAATATTTAGTGAAGGGATTCAGAGAAACCGGTTATTTTTATATAGCCGGACTTGAGTCCTGGAAATAGGAAGTACAATGCCTGCACTATAAAGGAGGGGTTTGGGATATTGGCAGTTTGGAGGGATATGTTGTGTATCTTTATATGTATATGCTTCTAAACTGTTGTGTTCTGAGCACCTCTGCAAAAACAGTGATTATGTGTGAGTGTGGTGAAAGTGTTGAATGATGATGAAAGTATTTTCTTTTTGGGGATTTTCTTTCTTTTTGGGTCACCCTGCTTCGGTGGGAGACGGCCGACTTGTTAAATAAATAAATAAATAAATATATATATATATATATATATATATATATATATATATATATATATATATATATATATAACACTAATCTCTGGTCGAAGGAGACTCGAAGAACCGAGGTTCGTAGGTTTGAGTCTCCTCCGACCAGAGATTAGTGTTTGTGAATATTTCGCCTGTTCTGCGAATTCTAAACAGTGCAAAAATCTCCCGTCGGCCAATGCATGCAGGGGATAAGATAAAATAGGTAACACCATCAGCCTGAATGCTGGCTGCCTTGGATCAAAACATCTAGCGTTGGATGGACGCCAAGGTATTGGTCCAGTGTGGTACGGTGGTTAAAGCACGTTGAGGTGCAGTGTGGTACGGTGGTTAAAGCACGGTGAGGTGCAGTGTGGTACGGTGGTTAAAGCACGGTGAGGTGCAGTGTGGTACTGTGGTTAAAGCACGGTGAGGTGCAGTGTGGTACGGTGGTTAAAGCACGGTGAGGTGCAGTGTGGTACGGTGGTTAAAGCACGGTGAGGTGCAGTGTGGTACGGTGGTTAAAGCACGGTGAGGTGCATTTGTGTCGGTTTAAACACGGTGAGGTGAGTGTGGTACGGTGGTTAAAGCACGGTGAGGTGCAGTGTGGTACGGTGGTTAAAGCACGGTGAGGTGCAGTGTGGTACGGTGGTTAAAGCACGGTGAGGTGCAGTGTGGTACGGTGGTTAAAGCACGGTGAGGTGCAGTGTGGTACGGTGGTTAAAGCACGGTGAGGTGCAGTGTGGTACGGTGGCTAAAGCACGGTGAGGTGCAGTGTGGTACGGTGGTTAAAGCACGGTGAGGTGCAGTGTGGTACGGTGGTTAAAGCACGGTGAGGTGCAGTGTGGTACGGTGGTTTAAAGCACGGTGAGGTGCAGTGTGGTACGGTGGCTTAAAGCACGGTGAGGTGCAGTGTGGTACGGTGGCTAAAGCACGGTGAGGTGCAGTGTGGTACGGTGGCTAAAGCACGGTGAGGTGCAGTGTGGTACGGTGGCTAAAGCACGGTGAGGTGCAGTGTGTACGGTGGCTAAACACGTGAGGTGCAGTGTGGTACGGTGGTTAAAGCACGGTGAGGTGCAGTGTGGTACGGTGGTTAAAGCACGGTGAGGTGCAGTGTGGTACGGTGGTTAAAGCACGGTGAGGTGCAGTGTGGTACGGTGGTTAAAGCACGGTGAGGTTTGCAGTGTGGTACGGTGGTTAAAGCACGGTGAGGTGCAGTGTGGTACGGTGGTTAAAGCACGGTGAGGTGCAGTGTGGTACGGTGGCTAAAGCACGGTGAGGTGCAGTGGAGTGCGCCTCACCGAGCTTTGTACCTCTAAATGTTCTTCTGTTTCTCGATTATTATATTTTAATAATGCTCACTGTGTAAGCGAGACGATGTTGTTCATAAGAGAATGCACTGTATTTAAGTGTCATTTATTCCTCTCTACTCGCTGAAGACACGACTCATCTGGGCTCCTGAGACGACGATTCATATTTCCCAGGCTGGATGTTCCTAATTCCCACTCAGTCGCAGCTTTATTAAGACAGCTTGTGTTTCAGAATCCCAGGCTCAGATTAATCTCCCATCTCAGGTTCCTCTTCCTCTTTTCATTAACTTTATAATGACTTGTCTGGAAGCCATTCTTACGTTAATGAAAGCATCTATTAATTTTCATACTTAAATGACTTCTGAATTTTCCTTGTTCCTCTGGTACATTCTCCAGCCTCTCAAAATACCAGGATACAATAAGGTTTGCTTTTCTAAATCTTCCCTGTATACCCACTCTATAAAAGATTCCAGTGTTCGTATGTAATAACTCTGAGAAAACAAGCGTTCAACTACCTAGCAATTACCTTAAAGGAATTACCTGTTGCCTTGGCTCTGCAGGAACAAATTTGATTAAATCTGTTACAGGAAATGAGAAGCCAGAGGAGCCTTGTTCTCCCCTGTTCTTAGTGTTCTCTCAGAACTTTCTTGTTCATCATGATGGTCTCACAAACGCACCCCTACTCAGTACTCCTCTTGTTGCTTCTACTACAACTGCTCATCCTAAATAGTATTGCTCTCCCTCTTCCTCTTGTTTCTGCTCAAGCAGTAACTGCTATATCTGCTCTTGTTCCTGCTGCCCCAGTTACTTCTCTCCCTGCTAGTAACCAAGCACTTGTACTTCCTCCCTGGATGGTCGCTCTCCGCAGCACTCCCGACAGAACTTAGTTCTGCACACACTGTTTATGTGCAAAGAGTCAAATAGTCTTTCCATTTACTGTCATTGTCAAGTACAAATTGCAGGTGATATTCTGAATTATATAGACAAGTATAAAGCTTATTATTCCTGAACAACTGAATGTACTCCGGTCGATGCATGAGTCGAGAAAGGTGTCTCCCAGTCAGTGGCGGCTCGTGCGGGGTGCTGCAGAACTGCAGCACCCCCTGTTTACTTTGATTATATAATTATAATGATTATAGTGATTATATAGCCGGACTTGAGTCCTGGAAGTGGGAAGTACAATGCCTGCACTCTAAAGGAGGGGTTTGGGATATTGGCAGTTTGGAGGGATATGTTGTGTATTTTTATACGTATATACTTCTAAACTGTTGTATTCTGAGCACCTCTGCAAAAACTGATTATGTGTGAGTGAGATGAAAGTGTTGAATGATGAAAGTATTTTCTTTTTGGGGATTTTCTTTCTCTTTGGGTCACCCTGCCTCGGTGGGAGACGGCCGACTTGTTGAAAAAAAAAACGTACAAATATAAAGAAATAAGTAAATAGAAAAAGACTCATTATATTGAATGTTATCGATAATTTCGAGTGAAAATAGGGGGGTGCTGCAGTTCGGCAGCACCCCCGCAGGAGCCGCCACCTCCCAGTTCAATAAACCCAACTGCTTCTACCTCAGTCCATGGAAAAGAACAGTGCAGAATTGTGAAAAGATTCCAATGCAGCCAAATATGTATATATGCAGGTGCATATGTTTATATGTACTTATTTATACTTGTATATGTATGCATGTGGGTATGTATGTCTGCAAATGCGTGAATGCATGAATATACTCACTTTTTAATGTATGTATTGTATATACGGGTAGATGTATGATTGTACGTATTGCGGTGTGTGTATATTCAGTTGTGTGTATGCAAGAATGTGCATGTGTGTATAAATATGCTTGTGTGTACATTTGTATTCTTTTGTATGTGTATATTCTAGATGTATGTACGTGCTCTTGTGTATATATAAACATACAGATATGTTCATGTGTGTATATGTGTAGTTGCTGTGTATAAATATGCTGTGAATATGCATACATGCCTTAATACGTGTATGCCTCCTTTGTGCGTGTGTATATCTGTGTGTGTGCATGATCATATGTATATGTATGAATGTATATTCAATTAAGACAATAATTCGGAGGTACTGACGAGTGTTTTTTATTTCCCCCCCCCCCCCAAAAAAAAAAAAGTATTTGCTTGAAGGTCGATCTTGTCTTCGTGTCAGGAAAACAAACACACCAGAGTAATGAAGTTTTAAACTCACTGGCCAAAGGAAATGTCCAGTTATTGATCTGATTCCAACGATTCCTAATATATGTAACTCTCCTGAACGAACTTATGGGGAATGATCCTTATTATAGAATGTATCGTCGTTAATGAAGATACATTCCTTATTGAACGTCAATGGATGTCACTAATTATTCAATAAAATTGGTTAATTGGGACTTATAGAGCCCGGTAGTAACACACAATGTTTATACAATCACACCAGCGCTGAAATATAGAGACTTTCTCCAGTTATGCCACGGATTACAATGGTTCCAAATGTTTTAACTGTTGTATTATAAATAAAATTTGGTGTTAGTCGACTGGTGTGGGTCGCATCCTGGGGACAAAATTAACCTAATTTGCCTGAAATGCTTTCCATAACCAGGGACTTTATGTCAGCTATGGTCGACATAAATTGTATCATATGCTTGTAGAAAGATAATTATTATTATTATTATTAATCATTATTATTACCAAACACTTCAATTTTACTTTCCGTTCTCGAGGAATAAGGCGGCTTCTGGAAGGAGTTTTGGAAGTTATTAGAGCCATTACTGGAAGCTGGAAATGGGTTCAGTAACCTTGGTCATTTGACGCATGTGTACATCAATTGTTCCACGAATCTTTCCTTGTACCAAGTTGAAGCCGATGGGAATAGGCCCTCTCGACTTAGAAGAGAAATAATAATCAAGTGGTGAAGGATGAAGAACTAATCTGGAAATCACTTGAAGGTTCCAGCTTCCCTGGATACCTAATAACATGAAGATGAAAGTTAAGACACATGTGCAACATCTGGTTATCTTTAATGTAGACGTTTCGCCATCCAGTGACTTTATCAATAGATATTCTAGGACATAATTAGAAGACAGAAGAATTATATACAAAAGATGAGGTAATCAGTCCCTCAACCTTGGTGTTGGTGTGAACAGCACCGTGGTTGTAGAAATTCTGGAGCACAGGCAAGGAGACTGGCGTTTATATAGGCGTCATTGGATATGGACATGTCACTGGTAGGCGGGATTCACCAGTGGAAGTAGGTCCTACCCAAAGGGATGGGTTAGTTACAGTAGCCGTGAAGGTCTTGTAGATGTCTTCTGAACCAAGATTCCATGTTGAAGTGTCTGACAAGTTGTGCAAGAAAGGTATGAAGATTGAGACACTTACGCAGCATATGGGAATCTTTATTCAGGAAAAGTTTCGCCACACAGTGGCTTCATCAGTCCAATACAAAGAGGAAGGCGTAAGGAGAGGAGGAGTATGAGGTAATCAGTCCCTCAACCTGGAGTCGATGTGTTCAGTCCATCAATCTTGTAGAATGTACAGCATAGGGCCGTAGACGTGGCTTATATACTGTAGTGAGGTGAGGTGAAGCAGGTGGAGGCGGGGTCATAGTGGTACCATCCACTAGTCGAAGTAGGTCTTCGTCCTTACGCCTTCCTCTTTGTATTGGACTGATGAAGCCACTGTGTGGCGAAACGTTTCCTGAATAAAGATTCCCATATGCTGCATAAGTGTCTCAATCTTCAACTTGTCGGTTTTTCAAACCATTCATCACAAGAAAGGTATAAAATACCGACACGTCCCTATCCACTGACGCCTATATAAGCGCCAGTCTCCTTGCCTTCGCTCCAGAGACTAGACTTGAGCATTGACTCTCGCCCAGGCAGGTCATAGCAGCTCTCCTTACTCTGTCTCCCTACGATCCCCGTTGGGGAGGGGAACCTTTACCAGCGTCGTCTTCGCCTTGACTTACACGATGAGCTACGCAAATCGTGTAAAGATCAAACTAACAAATGGTACCGTTGATGATTCAACGAAGATTGCTCTTGCAACTATTGTTCAAGAAGCACTGCAAGTAAAATTCAACACCACATTGTCACTGAAAGAAGCATTCATTGTTGTGTGTCACGATGATGCTGAAGCAGAGAAGTTACTTACTACAGAAGCCACCACTACTCTTACTGCTCAAGGGTTTACTGTTACATCATCTCCTGCCCTCAGGGCAAGGAAATCAGTATTCCTTAAAAAACTTGACAAGATTCTGACTTCTCAATCAACTGCTGAACTCAAGTCATCCATCGAGACGCAAAATATTTGGGCTACTGTTGACAGCATTACAAAAATTCCAAATGCAACGTCCATGCTCAAGGTCACCTTCACAGACGTGAACATGGCTGCCACTGCTCTGAACGAAGGTCTTGCTGTCTACTACTACTATATCAGTCCCACCTACATAGAAGCAGAGAGATATCACTACATTCAACATTGCTGGAACTGTTATTCATACCATCACACCACCAAAGCTTGTCCTGTAAAAGACAAGAAGTTCTGCACTACATGTGGTAGTGAGGGACACACCTTCAGTTCCTGCACCGCTGCTGCTCCACCTCAACCAGCGTGCTTAAACTGCAAGAGTAATGACCATCGTACACTGGCAGCAAAATGTCCTACAAGAAAGGATATTATGAAGAAAACACAAGATGCAGCAAAGAAAAAACCTACTAGCAACACACCAACGTATGCCGCAATTGCAAAGATACAAGCAAACACTACAAAATTACTTCAAGCATCTACTCAGCCAGCCTCCACCATCATCACTCCTCCAACATGTGACGTAACCAAGATCCACTACTGCTTACTATAAGCTCACATGCAGAACATGGCTGTACCTGGATCCTTTAACTCTACCATCAATGAGTTATTTGCATTAAATAATATGCCATCATTCGGAAGAAATACTAAAATTCACCAAGGACATAATTACCACCGCTGCGCCAGCAGCTCCAACATCACCAACACCTAGTGACGTCACTAAAACGTCTCCTATTCGTCGATTGGCTCGTCGTGGCGGCGCAGATATTCCTTCGCCTCCACTCACCGCTGCTCAAATGGACCAATCAGAAGCCACGATTCCACCACAGTCTTCTACACACTCGGCAGTGAAGACAACAACATTGAATGAACCTCCAATGCTGCAACCACCAACAAAAACCTCACAAGTCATCACTCGACGTATTAATACAGAAGACCAACACCGAGATCAATACCTACACTGGAAAGATATAACTTTTTATACGACTCCTGACCAAGAACCCACCATGAATGTCGACACTTTGTACGAGAAATTACACGACAGAACAGTCAAGTTTACAAATCGTCGAGGAACCCACTGCTCCTTCACAACACTCAAGATGACCTTTGACCAGTTACAAGCCGACCCAGCATTTCGACCCAAGATTACAAGACTACTCATCGTTTCCTACCAACAACTGCACAACATAAGGAATGCCTCCAACACTGAAGAAATGAAGTAACTCCTGATTCACACTATAACGACACCTGACCAATCAAGAAGCTAGCCTCCCTTGACCACGCCTCCAGCTTCTGCCAGCCGCCAATCAACATCAAGATGCAGCAATCTACCATCCAGCAAGTTGCAGTCAGCACCCGCAGAGTTCCTGCTGTCTTCTATGTCGTCTTCGTTATTGTTTATCCAGGCTTAGCAGTTGGGTCTAGTCCTGACTCTTCTCTCTTCGACTCAAGACATTCCTCTCACCATCTATTCTTCGCACTGTCCCCACTTGCCCCTCGCCCCTAGTGGGTCCTTACCTGTGAGTCCAGTTCAGTTCAGTTCGCTCCAGAATCACTACAACCACGGTGCTCTCCACACCAACTCCAAGGCTGAGGGACTGATTGCCTTATCTTTTGTATAAACTAGTTCTGCTATCTTCTAATTATGTCCTGGAATCTGTATTGATAAAGCCACTGGATGGCGAAACGTCTACAATAAAGATAACCAGATGTTGCACATGTGTCTTAACTGTCATCTTGTCGGTGCTGTATATCTCTCTTGCACCACCGAATAACATTCATTGTATACATCAAGGAACAATAAAAAAAAATCGGTCCGTCGTCCAATTCATTAATTTTAACTTGCTTCTTGAAAGTAGGAATTTCAGCATACATATATATTATTATTATTATCACACTGGCCGATTCCCACCAAGGCAGGGTGGCCCGAAAAAGAAAAACTTTCACCATCATTCACTCCATCACTGCCTTGCCAGAAGGGTGCTTTACACTACAGTTTTTAAACTGCAACATTAACACCCCTCCTTCAGAGTGCAGGCACTGTACTTCCCATCTCCAGGCCTGCCGGTTTTCCTGAACCCCTTCATAAATGTTACTTTGCTCACACTCCAACAGCACGTCAAGTATTAAAAACCATTTGTCTCCATTCACTCCTATCAAACACGCTCACGCATGCCTGCTGGAAGTCCAAGCCCCTCGCACACAAAACCTCCTTTACCCCCTCCCTCCAACCCTTCCTAGGCCGACCCCTACCCCGCCTTCCTTCCACTACAGACTGATACACTCTTGAAGTCATTCTGTTTCGCTCCATTCTCTCTACATGTCCGAACCACCTCAACAACCTTCCTCAGCCCTCTGGACAACAGTTTTGGTAATCCCGCACCTCCTCCTAACTTCCAAACTACGAATTCTCTGCATTATATTCACACCACACATTGCCCTCAGACATGACATCTCCACTGCCTCCAGCCTTCTCCTCGCTGCAACATTCATCATCCATGCTTCACACCCAAATAAGAGCGTTGGTAAAACTATACTCTCATACATTCCCCTCTTTGCCTCCAAGGACAAAGTTCTTTGTCTCCACAGACTCCTAAGTGCACCACTCACTCTTTTTCCCTCATCAATTCTATGATTTACCTCATCTTTCATAGACCCATTCCGCTGACACGTCCACTCCCAAATATCTGAATACGTTCACCTCCTCCATATTCTCTCCCTCCAATCTGATATTCAATTCTTTCATCACCTAATCTTTTTGTTATCCTCATAACCTTACTCTTTCCTGTATTCACCTTTAATTTTCTTCATTTGCACACCCTACCAAATTCATCCACCAATCTCTGCAGCTTCTCTTCAGAATCTCCCAAGAGCACAGTGTCATCAGCAAAGAGCAGCTGTGACAACTCCCACTTTGTGTGTGATTCTTTATCTTTTAACTCCACGCCTCTTGCCAAGACCCTCGCATTTACTTCTCTTACAACCCCATCTATAAATATATTAAACAACCACGGGGAAAAAATTTCCCTCTTTCCTACATACTCTAACTTGAGCCTCACTATCCTCGTAAAAACTCTTCACTGCTTTCAGTAACCTACCTCCTACACCATACACTTGCAACATCTGCCACATTGCCCCCCTATCCACCCTGTCATACGCCTTTTCCAAATCCATAAATGCCACAAAGACCTCTTAGCCTTATCTAAATACTGTTCACTTATATGTTTCACTGTAAACACCTGGTCCACACACCCCCTACCTTTCCTAAAGCCTCCTTGTTCATCTGCTATCCTATTCTCCGTCTTACTCTTAATTCTTTCAATTATAACTCTACCATACACTTTATCAGGTACACTCAACAGACTTTCCCCCTATAATTTTTGCACTCTCTTTTATCCCCTTTGCCTTTATACAAAGGAACTATGCATGCTCTCTGCCAATCCCTAGGTACCTTACCCTCTTCCATACATTTATTAAATAATTGCACCAACCACTCCAAAACTATATCCCACCTGCTTTTAACATTTCTATCTTTATCCCATCAATCCCGGCTGCCTTACCCCCTTTCATTTTACCTACTGCCTCACGAACCTTCCCCACACTCACAACTGGCTCTTCCTCACTCCTACAAGATGTTATTCCTCCTTGCCCTATACACGAAATCACAGCTTCCCTATCTTCATCACATTTAACAATTCCTCAAATATTCCCTCCATCTTCCCAATACCTCTAACTCATCCATTTAATAACTTCCTCTCCTATTTATTAACTGACAAATCCTTTTTGTTCTCTAGGCTTTCTTAACTTGTTAATCTCACTCCAAAACTTTTTCTTATTTTCAACAAAATTTGTTGATAACATCTCACCCACTCTCTCATTTGCTCTCTTTTTACATTGCTTCACCACTCTCTTAACCTCTCTCTTTTTCTCCATATACTCTTCCCTCCTTGCATCACTTCTACTTTGTAAAAGCTTCTCATATGCTAACTTTTTCTCCCTTACTACTCTCTTTACATCATCATTCCACCAATCGCTCCTCTTCCCTCCTGCACCCACTTTCCTGTAACCACAAACTTCTGCTGAACACTCTAACACTACATTTTTAAACCTACCCCATACCTCTTCGACCCCATTGCCTATGCTCTCATTAGCCCATCTATCCTCCAATAGCTGTTTATATCTTACCCTAACTGCCTCCTCTTTTAGTTTATAAACCTTCACCTCTCTCTTCCCTGATGCTTCATTCTCCTTGTATCCCATCTACCTTTTACTCTCAGTGTAGCTACAACTAGAAAGTGATCTGATATATCTGTGGCCCCTCTATAAACATGTACATCCTGAAGTCTACTCAACAGTCTTTTATCTACCAATACATAATCCAGCAAACTACTGTCATTTCGCCCTACATCATATCGTGTATACTTATTTATCCTCTTTTTCTTAAAATATGTATTACCTATAACTAAACCCTTTCTATACAAAGTTCAATCAAAGGGCTCCCATTATCATTTACACCTGGCACCCCAAACTTACCTACCACACCCTCTCTAAAAGTTTCTCCTACTTTAGCATTCAGGTCCCCTACCACAATTACTCTCTCACTTGGTTCAAAGGCTCCTATACATTCACTTAACATCTCCCAAAATCTCTCTCTCTCCTCTGCATTCCTCTCTTCTCCAGGTGCATACACGCTTATTATGACCCACTTCTCGCATCCAACCTTTACTTTAATCCACATAATTCTTGAATTTACACATTCATATTCTCTTTTCTCCTTCCATAACTGATCATTTAACATTACTGTTACCCCTTCCTTTGCTCTAACTCTCTCAGATACTCCAGATTTAATCCCATTTATTTCCCCCACCGAAACTCCCCTACCCCCTTCAGCTTTGTTTCGCTTAGGGCCAGGACATCCAACTTCTTTTCATTCATAACATCAGCAATCATCTGTTTCTTGTCATCCGCACTACATCCACGCACATTCAAGCATCCCAGTTTTATAAAGTTTTTCTTCTTCTCTTTTTTAGTAAATGTCTACAGGAGAAGGGGTTACTAGCCCATTGCTCCCGACATTTTAGTCGCCTCATACGACACGCATGGCTTACGGAGGAAAGATTCTTTTCCACTTCCCCATGGACAATAGAAGAAATAAAAAGAACAAGAGCTATTTAGAAAAAGGAGAAAAACCTAGATGTATGTATATATATATATATGCATGTGCGTGTCTGTGAAGTGTGACCAAAGTGTAAGTAGGAGTAGCAAGATACCCCTGTTATCTAGCGTGTTTATGAGACAGAAAAAGAAACCAGCAATCCTACCATCATGCAAAACAGTTACAGGTTTTTGTTTCACAGTCATCTGGCAGGACGGTAGTACTTCCCTGGGTGGTTGCTGTCTACCAACCTACTACCTCAGCATACATATGTTTATTTATTTATTTATTTATTTATTTATTTATTAATTTGAACATGATACAGAGAAGCACAAGGAATACAATTTTTGAAGTGCAGCATGCCAAGCCCCTTGTATGCAGAGCATTATGGGCAGCTTAAAATTAACTTAAGATTAATTAAGCAATGATATACTCAGTGGTACAAAAATTATTGTAAACAGATAACAATTTAGTACAAATGAGTATTACAAAGACAGGTCATATGGTCATTTACTGTGTTGCTGTGTAATCACTAGAATGGAGTATTCAGTTAGGTAATGAAGTTAAATAGTAACAAAGTTTGATTGGGTCACAGGTTGACATTTATGAGATACAATAATGAGATACATATATGAGATACAATTTTTGAGATACAAGTATTCAGTATTTATTTAGTTGTGGGTGAGTAAGTGATTTTTGAGAAGAGACTTGAACCATTATTGTTGGTCAACAATAATGTGAGATTAATAAGGGAATGATCACCTAACATACCTCTTATACTGTCTTTGATATATTCACCATTATTTGACTCAAGAAGTTTACTGCACTTGTCGAACGTTTCATTAATAAAGATGTTAAGGTTTGCGCATAACTGATCAATCAAAATACAACACAATATACGGGTCTCGTATCCAGAAATAAGGACCGCTTAAACTTACTGTCTAATAAGTACGATTTTCCAACATATTGTCAGCAGTTCCACTGGCCGAATTTACTCATAAAAATACCTACCATAAATACTCATCTATGTTAACGTTTCTGGAGAAATCGTAAAAAGTATATATAAAGTAAACGAAGTATTATAATTTCACATTCACAAATGAGATTTTTGCCCTTTGGCTAAAATAGCATGTTGTATTTTAAGCAAAAATTTTGGCTTACACATGCATTGGAATCCTACTTATGCAAATAAGTTGAGCAACACACATATAGGAAGACAGTTGGGTAAATTTAGAGTACGTAAACAGCTTTCAGAAGGTACAGACATATGGAGCAGCGGCACCGCCATTCATGTGGCCAGAGGACAGGTTCAGCCATACGCTGCTCTCAAACCTCCCTACCAGCTATAATTATTGTTTATGTTATAGAATAACACTATAATACTGTTCGATATAGCAAGTATGCTAGTGTATCACTGCATTGACCAGCGCAATAAATATAGTATAGGACGGTATAATACATTAGAGTATTACACCGTGATATTCACAATACAATGTTCCTTAGCCTAGTACAGAATAACGAAGATTATGAGCAAACAGAAATATACAGGTAATTATTTCAGGTATATGTAAATATACGAAATGTTCTGAGCGCTACCTCAAGGCATCATTTCGCCCGCGATGAGCCTGATCCAGCGATGCTAGTCTCATTGTCCACTGAGACTGGACACATGAGCCGCTTCCAGGAAGCTGCGTGAAGTATTCCAGACGGTGACTGTCATATTTCTTCTCGTTCCCATTGTGTGCTTTTTTTTAAATGTATTCGGATTTCGTATAAATTTCACATACATAGCATGCGCGTGGTGATAGGAAATAAAATATTCAGAAATGGCGTTTCTCTGAACTACGTTTATTCTCTTCTCTCAGGATGCGGGACCTCACTCAGTTGGTCAGGTCACATGTCCATAAAATTATTTTTAATGAGTTTAAATTCCTCGCAAATTCGTCTTATTATAAATGAATGTAATATATATATATATAACCCTGTTCCACTTCTCGACAACTACGACTTAACAAATACTTCCTAACATCCCTGTGACTCATCTGAGTTTTCTTCTTCCAGTTGTAACCCCTCGTTCCTGTGTCGCATCTCTGAAACATCCTTCCCTATCCACCTTGTCAGTTCCTCTCAGTATTGTATATGTTATTATCATATCTCCCTTATTCCTCCTGTCCTCCAGTGTTGTTAGGCTGACTCCCTCAACCTTCCCTTGTAGGACAAACCTCTCATGCTCACTCAAAGATCCTTTTCCTTGAGTGACTTTTGCAGTCTTTGACCTATTAGGCTATACTCCGTCTGCGGTCAACTTTGTACTTCCCCAATCTTCATAACTTTGCACTTGCTGGGATTAAACTCCATGATCCATTTGTGGGACCAGGATTGCAGCCTGTCCAGATGCCCTTGTTGGCTTACCTTATCTTCTTTCGCTTGTATTCTCATTAGTTTCTTATCGTCTGCAATCAGGGACACCTCTAACTCTATCCTTTCCGGACCTAGGAACCGTGTCGCTTGCATCCTCACGCGACACATGCACCGACACACGTTGTGTGTATATGTGTGTGTGTGTGTGTGTGTGTGTGTGTTGCAGGAGTCGAGACTCAGCTGCTGGCCCCACCGCTTCACTGAGTGCTACTAGGTCCTCCCTCTCCCTGCTCCATGAGCTGTATCATACCTCATCTTAAATATGGTTACTGCCTCCGCTACCTCACTTTCTAGGCTATTCCACTTCCTGACAACTCTATGACTGAAGAAATACTTCCTAACATCCCTTTGACTCATCTGGGTCTTCAACTTCTAATTGTGACCCCTTGTTTCTGTGTCTCCTCTCTGGAACATCCTGTCTCTGTCCACCTTCTCTATTCCACGCAGTATTTTGTATGTCGTTATCATGTCTCCCCTAACCCTGTGTGTGTGCGTGTGTGTGTGTACTCACCTATTTGTACTCACCTATTTGTGGTTGCAGGGGTCGAGTCTTAGCTCCTAGCCCCACCTCTTCAACGGTTGCTACTGGGCCCTCTCTCTCCCCGCTCCATGAGCTTTATCAAACCTCGTCTTAAAACTGTGTATGGTTCCTGCCTCCACTACGTCATTTTCTAGGCTATTCCACTGCCTGACAACTCTATGACTGAAGAAATACTTCCTAATATCTCTCTGACTCATTTGTGTCTTCAACTTCCAATTGTGGCCTCTTGTTTCTGTGTCCCCTCCCTGGAACATCCTGTCTTTGTCCACCTTGTCCTTGCTGGTTGGCATTTATACTCTTGTTCCGTTCCAGGTGCTCCACCACTCTCCTCCTGATAATCTTCTCCATAACTTTGCTCTATACACGTCAATGACACAGGTCTATAGTTTAGTGACTCTTTTCTGTCTCCTTTTTTAAAAATGGGAACTACATTTGCCGTCTTCAATACCTCAGGTAGTTGCCCAGTTTCCAGGGACGTGTTGAAGATGGTGGTAAGTGGCATGCACAACATATCTGCTCCCTCTCTAAGGACCCACGGGGAGATGTTGTCCGGTCCCATTGCCTTTGAGGTATCGATGTCCCTTAGCAGTTTCTTCACCTCCTCCCATCTGTATGTATCTCGTCCAACACTTTTTGGGGGTATTCCTTTCTGGTGTCCCCATCTGGTCTGTCCTCCCAGAGTCCTCCCGTCTCTACTGTAAATACTTCCTTAATCTCGTGTTGAGCTCGGTCAACATACCTCTTGATCGTTTTTTTGTGAGTTCTCCACCTTCTTTCCTCAGCCTTATCCCCCTGGTCCTTGACTGTTTTTCTTCCTCCTAATGTGGCTATACAACAGTTTTCGGGTCAGATTTGACTTTCGATGCTATGTCGTTTTCATACGTCGCTGGGCCTCCCTCCTTATCTGGCATACTCGTTTTGGCTCTTCTACTAATCTCCTTGTTTTCCTGGGTCCTATGCCTCCTGTACCTTTTCCATTCTCTGTTGCACTTAGGTTTTTGCCTCCCTACACCTTCAGGTAAACCAAAGGACTCGTTTTGGTCTTCCTATTATTTCTGTTTTCCCTTGGGGAACAAACCTTTCCTCTTCCTCCTTGCACTTTGTTGCCACATATTCCATCATCTCATTTACTGATTTTCCTACCATTTCTCTGTCCCACTGAACCTCCTGCAGGAAGTTTCTCATACCTGTGTAGTCCCCCCTTTTATAGTTTGGCCTGTCCCCTTCAGTTCCTGTTACCTTCTCCACTTGTAACTCTACTATATAATCAAAACTCAGAACCACGTGATCGCTAGCTCCAAGGGGCCTCTCGTAAGTGATGTCCTCAATGTCTGAACTGCTCAGGGCGAACACAAGATCCAGTCTTCCTGGCTCATCCTCCCCTCTCTCTCTCTGGTTGTGTCCCTGACACAAGCACCACATCCATCATCTTCGTTCTCCATGTTTTGGGACCCCCATGTGGCTCCAGGTTTTCCCAGTCGATCTCCCTGTGGTTGAAATCGCCCATTACCAGTAACTTTGCTCTGCTCGAGTGAGCTCTTCTTGCCACCTCAGCCAGTGTATCCACCATCACCCTGTTGTTTTCTTCGTACTCCTCTCTTGGCCTCCTGCAGTTCTGTGGTGGGTTATACATCACTCCAATGACTACTTTATGTTCTCCGGACTGAATTGTACCTACAATGTAGACTCTTTCTCCAATCATGTCCATGCCTTCCATTTCCTCAAATTCCATTCGGGGTTTTATGAGCAGTGCAACCCCTCCTCCCCCTCTACTCCTTCTATCTTTCCTGAGGATCTGATATCCCGTTGGGAAGATTGTGTCTGTTATTGTCTCAGCGAGTTTTGTTTCTGTGACTGCTACGATGTCTGGGGATTTTTCACTGATTCTTTCGTTCCACTTCTCATGTTTATTCGTTATTCCATCCGCGTTTGTGTACCAAACTTTCAGTTTCTTTTCTATCAATGTGGTCATGCAAGAATATTGGGGTTGGGGGAGCGAGAGCCTTGGTGGGGGCCTATATGGGGCTGTGGTGTAGGTGATGATGGGGGTGGGGTCAGAATGCCCATAAAGGACAGCTGTTGGGGTGAGGTTTGTGATATGGGGATTGGTGGCAGAGGGAACAGTGAGTGGGTTGTAGTATAGGTTGCTCAGTTGCGTTGGGAATGTCGCGGTTGGAGTCTTTTGGTGGGAGATTCTGTGGGGTGTGTTTGCCCTTCCTCCTGTGTCTGGGTCCTGCTCATCTTCGTCATTGCCTCTCGTTCCTCCTTGCGTCTCTGTACCCTCTCTTTCAGTGTAGTCCTTTCTTCTTGTGTTCTGTCACGGTCGAGGTATACTCTCTGGTACCCCTGTTTGTCCCTCAGTCTTGCTTTCTCTTGCAGAATCCTGGTTCGAACTGATTCTTCCTTGAAAATTACTTTGACAGGTCGTATCCTTCCACTCGCAAACCACCCAATTCTCTGAAAATTTGTCACCTGGGTCATATCTCCCTCACCTATTGTTTTCATGATGCCTTCAATCATTTTTTTCTCCTCCTGTTTTATTTCTTCGAAGTTGTCCCCCTTGGCTTCTTGGATCTCGTACACAAAAACTGACCTCGCCCTTTCCTCCACCCACTGAGTCTCCATCTGCTTCCTCTGAGGCATTTTATTTCCTTCCATTGACATGTTCTTGCCTTCAGTCCCTGTCATATCTGAAACTTCTATTCTCAGTGAACTGTCTTTCATGACCAGCTGTCCCTTGCTACTGCAGTTGGCTGTTAGAATCTCTGCATACAGCATACCTTCATTGTCTTCGGACCTGTCATTTGATCTTAGTGTGCTCCTCGTCTTTTCCCTGGCCCCACAAGGGTCTGATAGGGCCTTCGCGTACGGCATCTCTCCTTTGTTGCTTACCGTCCCCTTGTCTGCGCCTGACATTGAGTTTCCTGATGTCACATCTGAATTGTCATTTGTCTCTTTAATCTGTTTCAGGCTTTGCAGTTTCTCTTCTAAGCACTGTATTATAGCTTCTGCTGCTAAGACCTGTACTTCCCACTTCCTGCACTCTTCAGCTATCTGCTCCTCCATTTTCTTTCCAAGCTCTACTATCTTCCTTCCCCACTCTTCCTCCCTTTTATGGAGCTCTAACTCCCAGTCTTTCCTCCCTGGTTCGTCCACCAGATCTCTGGTTTTCCATCCTCTAGGTGTGTGTGTGTGTGTGTGTGTGTGTGGTGTGTGTGTGGTGTGTGTGTGTGTGGTGTGTGTGTTTGTGTGTGAGTGTGTGAGTGTGGTGTGTGTGGTGTGTGTGTGTGTCGTGAGTGTGTGTGTGTGTGTGTGTGTGTGTGTGTGTGTGTGTGTGTGTGTGTGTCTGTGTGTGTGTATGTGGGAATGTGTGTGTGTGTGTGTGTGTGTGTGTGTGTACTCACCTATTTGTACTCACCTATTTGTGGTTGCAGGGGTCGAGTCATAGCTCCTGGCCCCGCCTCTTCACTGATTGCTACTAGGTCCTCTCTCTCCCTGCTCCTTGAGCTTTATCATACCTCGCCTTAAAACTATGTATGGTTCCCGCCTCCACTACTTCACTTTCTAGGCTATTCCACGGCTTGACTACTCTATGACTGATGAAATACTTCCTAACATCCCTTTGATTCATCTGAGTCTTCAACTTCCAATTGTGACCTCTTGTGTCTGTGTCCACCTCATCTATTCCGCGCAGTATTTTATATGTCGTTATCATGTCTCCCCTGACCCTCCTGTCCTCCAGTGTCGTCAGGCCGACTTCCCTCAACCTTTCTTCATAGGACAATCCCCGTAACTCTGGGACTAGGCTTGTTGCAAACCTTTGCACTTTCTCTAATTTCTTGACATGCTTGACTAGGTGTGGATTCCAAACTGGGGCTGCATACTCCAGTATGGGCCTGACGTAAATGGAATACAGAGTCTTAAACGAATCCTTACTGAGGTATCGGAACGCTATCTGTAGGTTTGCCAGGCGCTCGTATGCTGCAGCAGTTATCTGATTGGTGTGCGCCTCAGGAGATATGCTCGGTGTTATACTCACCCCTAGGTCTTTTTCCTTGAGTGAGGTTTGCAGACTTTGGCCATCTAAACTATATTGTGTCTGCGGTTTTCTTTGCCCTTCCCCAATCTTCATGACTTTGCATTTGGCAGGGTTAAACTCAAGGAGCCAGTTGCTGGACCAGGCTTGTAGCCTGTTCAGGTCTCTTTGTAGTCCTGCCTGATCCTCATCCCATTTGATTCTTCTCATTAACTTCACATCGTCCGCAAACAAGGACACTTCTGAGTCTATCCCTTCCGTTATGTCATTCACATATACCAAGAACAGCGCAGGTCCTAGGACTGACCCCTGTGGAACCCCGCTTGTCACAGGCGCCCACTCTGACACCTCGTCACGTACCATGACTCGTTGTTGCCTCCCTGTCAGGTATTCTCTGATCCACTGCAGTGCTTTCCTGTTATGTGTGCCTGATCCTCTAGCTTTTGCAGTAACCTCTTGTGAGGAACTGAGTCGAAGGCCTTCTTGCAGTCCAAAAAAAATCAGTCAAACCACCCCTCTCTCTCTTGTCTTACTTCTGTCACCTTGTCATAAAACTCTAGTAGGTTTGTGACACAGGATTTTCCCTCCCTGAAACCATGCTGGATGTCAATTATGCACTTGTTTCTTTCCAGGTGCCCCACCACTCTCCTCCTGATGATCTTCTCCATGACCTTGCATACTATACACGTTAGTGATACAGGTCTGTAGTTTAGTGCCTCATGTCTGTCTCCCTTTTTAAAAATTGGGACTACATTTGCCATCTTCCATACCTCGGGGAGTTGCCCAGTTTCAAATGATGTGTTGAAGATCTTTGTTAATGGTACATACAATATCTCTGCTCCCTCTTTAAGGACCCACGGAGAGATGTTGTCTGGTCCCACCGCCTTTGAGGTGTCAAGGTCGCATAGCAGCTTCTTCACCTCCTCCTTGGTTATATGTACCTCATCCAGCACTTGCTGGTGCACCCCCCTGCTCTGATTTCCTAGAGTCCTACTGGTTTCCACTGTAAATACTTCTTTAAATCTCGTGTTGAGCTCCTGACATACCTCCCGGTCGTTTCTTGTGAATTCCCGATCACCCTTCCTCAGTCTGATTACCTGGTCCTTGACAGTTGTTTTCCTCCTGATGTGGCTGTACAACAGCTTCGGGTCAGTCTTGACTTTCGATGCTATGTCATTTTCGTATTGCCGCTGAGCCTCCCTTCTTATCTGTGCATATTCGTTTCTGGCTCTTTGGCTGATTTCTTTATTTTCCTGAGTTCTCTGTCTTCTGTACCTTTACCATTCTCAAGTACACCTAGTTTTTGCCTTCCTACACCTTTGGGTGAACCAAGGACTCGTTCTGTTCTTCCCATTATTTCTGTTTCCCTTGGAAACAAACCTCTCCTCTGCCTCCTTGCATTTTGTTGCCACATAGTCCATCATTTCTTGTACTGATTTTCCTGTCAGTTCCCTCTCCCACTGAATGTCTTGAAGGAAGTTCCTCATGCCTGAGTAGTTCCCCCTTTTATAGTTTGGTTTTTCCCAGCCTATTCCTGCTACTCTCTCCACTTGGAGCTCAACTATGTAGTCGAAGCACAGAACCACATGATCACTAGCTCCCAAGGCCTTTCATACATGATACCCTCGACGTCCGAACTACTCAAGGTGAATACAAGGTTCAGCCTTGCTGGTTCATCCTCTCCTCTCTCTCTGGTAGTGTCTCTAACATGTTGATGCATGAAGTTTTCCAGTATCACATCCATCATCTTGGTTCTCCATGTTTCGGGACCCCCATGGGGCTCCAGGTTTTCCAAGTCAATCTCCTTGTGATTGAAATCACCCATAACTAGTAACTTTGCTCCCCCCATGTGTGCTCTCCTGGGCACCTCGGCTAGTGTGTCGATCATTGCTCTGTTGCTCTCATCGTATTCTTCTCTTGGCCTCCTGGAGTTATGTGGTGGGTTGTACATTACTGCAATTATCACCTTATGTCCTTCAGAATGGATTGTGTCTACTAAGTAGTCCCTTTCGCCCGTGCCATCCATTCCTTCCATTTTCTCAAAACCCCACTGGTTTTAAATGAGCAGTGCAACTCCTCCTACCCCTCTCCTCCCTCTGTGTTTCCTGAGGACTTGATATCCGGATGGAAAGATTGAATCTGTTATTATTCTTGTGAGTTTTGTTTCTGTGAGTGCTATTATGTCTGGGGATGTCTCCTTGATTCTTTCGTGCCACTCCTCGTACTTGTTTGTTATTCCATCTGCATTTGTATACCACACTTTCAACTTCTTTTCTAAGACTGTGGTCTGGGAGACCTGGTAAGGAACTATGGGTTGTTGCTCTGGGGGTGGAGTTTGTAATGTAGTGGGAGGGGGCATTGGATGTGGCATGGGTGTTTTGATTTAGAGTGTTTGGTTGCACTGGGGTTGACCTGGTTGGGATGCTTCTATAGGAAGTTGTGAGGGAGGCTGTATTTGATCTTCGTGGGTCTTGGATCTCCTGTCTGTCTTCTCCATCCCTTCTCTTTCCTCCTTTCACCTTTGTACCATCTCTCTCAGTTTCTTCCTTTCTTCTTGTGTTCTGTCGCGGTCGAGATACACCTTCCTGTATGCCGGCATGTCCCTTAATCGTGCTTTCTCCTGCAGGATCCTGGTCTGAAGTCGCTTCTCCCTTTGAAGGTCCTTTCACGGGCCAGGTTCTTTTTTTTTACAAACCCCCCTATTCTCCGAAAATTTTCCAGATGGGTCATGTTGTCTTCTCCTATTGTTTTCATGATGCTTTCAATTGCTTTTTTTTCCCTTGTTTTCTTGCTTCATATGTTTCCCCCTTCAACTTCCTGGAGCCCATACACAAAGACTGACCTCACCCTTTCATTCTCCCACTGCATATCCCTGGTATCCCCTATTTAATTTGGTTTCCTCCACTGCAGCTTTCCTTTCTTTCAGTTTCACTGGCTAATGTACTGGGCTCATGGGCCTGTCATTTTCCCTTTTTCGGCTTTCCTTGGGCTCTGTTGTTGTCTGTTATGGCCTCCAAAATAAAGCTTAGCTTTTTCCCATTTACTACAGTCTCCCCCTGATAGAGCTTCTCCATGCAGTTGTCCCCTTCTTTTCCCCTACATCCCCTTATTTGGTGGCTGAGTAGCAGTCTCTTTTTGTCAATCCCAAAATGTTCTTTAGTTCTTAGGCTGTTTCAGATTTTTCATTTCCTCTTCTAAACTCTGTATCCTAGCCTCTGCTGCTTTGACTTGCACCTCCCACTTCCTGTTTTTCCCCATATCTATCCTCTCTTCCATTCTAAATGCTAAGTTCTTCTAGTTTTCTTTTCCCATTTTTGATCCCTTTTTGTGAGTCCTGCTGCCCAATCTTCCTTTGCACCTCCTCCTCCTGTCCTTTGGTTTTTCTTGTTGCTCTCTGGCACCCATTTTTGTTTTATATCCTGATTGCCCCCAGAGTGGGAAACCTATTAGTTCTTATGTTAGGTTAGTAGTGTGTATGTCAGAGTGTGGGGGGGGGTAGTGGAGAAACTGTGGCTATGTGGGAGAGGGGTGGGGAGGGGAGGGAGGGTGAACAAGGGAGGGGAGGGATCAGGGGAAGAAGTGAGATGTCCGTGGTGAGGGGGGGGGAGTGTATGTGTGAGTCTGGATATGTGTGTGTGTGTGTGTGTGTTAGTTACCATTTTGTCCTAGGCACAAGTCGATTAGACACTAGGCCTGTTGTAGGTGTGGTTGTGTGAATGTGTGTGTGTGTGTGTGTGTGTATGTATAAATATGTGAGTGTATGTGTGCATATATATGTGTGTGTGTGTACTCACCTAGTTGTACTCACCTAGTTGAGGTTGCGGGGGTCGAGTCCGAGCTCCTGGCCCCGCCTCTTCACTGATCGCTACTAGGTCACTCTCCCTGAGCCGTGAGCTTTATCATACCTCTGCTTAAAGCTATGTATGGATCCTGCTTCCCAAACTATTCCACTTACTGACTACTGTGTGGCTCAAGAAATACTTCCTAACATCCCTGTGATTCATCTGTGTCTTCAGCTTCCAACTGTGTCCCCTTGTTACTGTGTCCAATCTCTGGAACATCCTGTCTTTGTCCACCTTGTCAATTCCTCTCAGTATTTTGTATGTCGTTATCATGTCCCCCCTATCTCTCCTGTCCTCCAGTGTCGTCAGGTTTTATTTCCCTTAACCTCTCCTCGTAGGACATACCTCTTAGCTCTGGGACTAGTCTTGTTGCAAACCTTTGCACTTTCTCTAGTTTCTTTTACGTGCTTTGGCTAGGTGTGGGTTCCAAAAATGGTGCCGCATACTCCAATATGGGCCTAACGTATACGGTGTACAGGTCCTGAACGATTCCTTATTAAGATGTCGGAATGGGTGTTCTAGGTTTGCTAGGCGCCCATATGCTGCAGCAGTTATTTTGGGTTTATGTGCGCTTCAGGAGATGTGCCTGTCTTATACTCACCCCAAGATCTTTTTCCTTGAGTGAGGTTTGTAGTCCCCTGACCCCCTAGACTGTACTCCGTCTGCGGCCTTCTTTGCCCTTCCCCAATCTTCATGACTTTGCACTTGGGGGGATTGAACTCCAGGAGCCAATGCTGGACCAGGGCTGCAGCCTGTCCAGATCCCTTTGTAGTTCTGCCTGGTCTTCGATCGAGTGTATTCTTCTCATCAACTTCACGTCATCTGCAAACAGGGACACCTCAGAGTCTATTCCTTCCGTCATGTCGTTCACAAATACCAGAAACAGCACTGGTCCTAGGACGACCCCTGCGGGACCCCGCTGGTCACAGGTGCCCACTCTGACACCTCGCCACATACCATGACTCGCTGCTGTCTTCCGACAAGTATTCCCTGATCCATTTTAGTGCCTTCCCTGTTATCCCTGCTTGGTCCTCCAGTTTTTGCACCAACCTTGTGTGGAACTGTGTCAAACGCCTTCTTGCAGTCCAAGAAAATGCAATCTACCCACCCCTCTCTCTCTTGGGCTTACTGCTGTCACCATGTCATAGAACTCCAGTAGGTTTGTGACACAGGATTTCCCGTCCCTGAAAACCATGTTGGGTGCTGTTGATGAGATCATTTTCCTTTCTAGGTGTTTTCCCCCCTCTTCTCCTGATAATCTTCTCCATGATTTTGCATACTATACATGTCAGTGACACTGGTCTGTAGTTTTAATGCTTCATGTCTGTCTCCTTTTTTAAAGATTGGGACTACATTTGCTGTCTTCCATGCCTCAGGCAATCTCCCTGTTTCGATAGATGTATTGAATATTGTTGTTAGGGTACACATAGCGCCTCTCTCCCTCTGTCAATACACATGGGGAGATGTTATCTGGCCCCATTGCCTTTGAGGTATCTAGCTCACTCAGAAGCCTCTTCACTTCTTCCTCGGTTGTGTGCACTGTGTCCAGCACTTGGTGGTGTGCCCCACCTCTCCGTCTTTCTGGAGTCCCTTCTGTCTCCTCTGTGAACACTTCTTTGAATCTCTTGTTGAGTTCTTCACATACTTCACGGTCATTTCTTGTTGTTTCTCTTTCCTTCCTTC
>NC_069420.1:51271847-51308469 GCF_026875155.1 Cherax quadricarinatus | reverse complement strand
CCCAAACACCCCCCCCACCCACTCATGTATTTTCTAACCTATTTTTAAAATGCACAACTTTTTAAAGCCTGAATATCTGTAATCGGGAGTTTGTTCCACTCATCCCACAACTCTATTACCAAACCAGTGCTTTCCTATATCCTTCCTGAATCTGAATTTTTCCAACTTGAAGCCATTGTTGCGAGTCCTGCCTTGGCCGGAAATTTTCAGCACACTCTTTACATCCCCTTTATTTATTCCTGTTTTCCATTTATACACCTCGATCATATCCCCCCTAATTCTACGCCTTTCGAGAGAGTGCAGATTCAGGGCCTCAGTCTGTCCTCATAGGGAAGATTTCTGATACATGGGATCAACTTTGTCATCCTCCTCTGTACGTTTTCCAGAACATTTTTATCCATTCTGTAATACGGTGACCAGAACTGAGCAGCATAGTCTAAATGAGGCCTAACCAAGGATATATAGAGTTGAAGAACAACCTGAGGACTTCTATTATTTATACTTCTAGATATGAAGCCAAGAATTCTGTTAGGTTTATTGCGAACACTAATGCACTGTTGTCTTGGTTTTAGATTACTGCTGTCCAGAACTTCTAAATCCTTTTCGCAATCAGTAGTATTAAGATCTACATTATTTAGTTTATATGTGGCATGGTCATTTAAATGTCCAACATTTAGAACTTTGCATTTGTCAATATTAAACTGCATCTGCCACTTCTCCAACCATTGCATCAGTCTATTCAAATCATCCTGGAGTGCTCTAGTGTCCTCATTAGAATGAATTGGACGGCCTATTTTGGTGTCATCAGCAAATTTGCTTATGTCGCTATTTATTCCCTCATCTATGTCGCTTATGTAAATTGTGAACAACAACGGGCCCAACACTGACCCCTGAGTAACACCGCTAGTGACGTGCCCCCATTCTGATTTCTCCCCATTTATGCAAACTCTCTGCTGTCTATTTGTCAACCATGCCTCTACCCAGGAAAAAATTTCTCCTCCTATTCCGTGTGCTTTAAGTTTCCTCAATAGCCTTTGATGTGGAACTATATCGAAAGCCTTACTGAAGTCCATATACACAATATCATATTCATTACCATGATCTACCTCCTCAAACACCTTAGTGAAAAACGTTAGTAAATTCGTAAGACAGGAACGCCCCTTTGTAAAACCGTGTTGAGATTCATTACTCAATCTGTGCCTGTCAAGATGGCTACGAATTGCTTTGGCAATTATTGATTCCATAAATTTTCCCACTATGGAGGTAAGGCTTATTGGTCTATAGTTCGAAGCCAAGGATCTGTCACCTGCCTTGTAAACAGGTATTACATTTGCCATCTTCCACTTATCAGGCACTATGCCAGTTTGTAGTGATATGTTAAAAAGATTAGCCAAAGGTATGCTAAGTTCCTCTTTACATTCCTTTAACACCCTTGCAAACAGTTCATCAGGGCCCTGGGATTTGTTAGGTTTTAGTGTCTCTATTTGTCTGAGGACCATGTCACTAGTTACCGCAATCGTACATAGTTTATTATCATCCTGATCTACATAATCTATTATTTCAGGAATATTGCTAGTATTTTCCTGGGTGAAAACTGAGAGGAAGTAGGTATTTAGAATTTCACACATATCCTTATCACTGTCAGTGATCTGACCAGAGTTTACCTCTTAAGTGGGCCAATCGATCTGTCCCTAATCTTACTTCTGTTATACCTGGAAGAAGAACCCTTTTGGGTTCAGTCTTTGAATCCCTTGCGACCTTTAGCCCTCATAATTCCATTTGTGCTTTTATTATTTCCCTTTCTTTATTCTCTCTATAATTGAATATATGGATTTTCTAAACTGCTCCATCCACCTTTTTTGATTACGTTATATATGCCCTCTTCTTTTGACCAGTGAGAGTGTTTTAATCTATTGTTCATCCATTTGGGATAACTTTTGTTAGAATATAATTTTCCCTACTCGGAAACAAAAGTTGTCTGGGCAGCTAGAACTTTGCTCTGAAATACGTCATATTGCGCAACACAGTCACCTACCCGACCATAGTCTCAGGAATCCAATTTAGACCACCCAGTAATAGTTTCAGTCCATGAAGTGGCAAGCGTAAATCTGGGACAGAGATTTGATTGCAGTTATTGGGTAATTTCCATGATATATTGAAACTATAGTGTATTTGTGAATCACTTTCCCAAGCTCATCATTAACCTCAAGATTATTAATTAGTGAATCTTTGTTGGCAAGAACCCAAGTCAAGCTAGATTGTTTCACCTCTAGTTGGTTCTGTCACAACTCTGTTCTAAAAAAAGCTAATGCTGAACCTGTACAGTATCAACGAAAGTCACTAGACTCAAGATTTCCTGCATATTGTTCCCCAATCATTTGTCTAAAAGTTAAAATCTCCCCTTTCACAAACATTATTCATTACCTAGATGCCTTATGTATTTCGACTCCCCCATAATCAGCCTTAATTCGCCTCCCCCCACCTCCTATCAAGGTTTGTGGGCATATAAAATCACACCAAAATTAATATGTCACGTCCCTCGTGATATACTGTAGCCGAAACTGATTCTGTGTTCAGATGCTTTCTATTTCCTTATTATCATGTTATTTAGACTACAATTTAAATTTTCTCTGTAATACTCGCCACACCACCACCATTCCTTTTTACACTATCTGTGTGGAATTAATTTATATCCCTGCCTCATGTTGCATTCAGAAGGCATTTCTCTATATTTCAGGTATGAACCAGGTCTCTGTTATACCAATAATATCTTATATTACCTACACTTGAAGTCAATCTTAGCTCCATCTTCATCTTATTTCCTTAGGCTCCTACTATTTGTATAGTAAACCTTAAGGGAGCTGTCCTCGCCTCATTGCCTTCTTCTGTCTTCTCTACTTCGTTTGTTGATCAAATTGATTTGCCATTACTAGCAACTTTATTTGAATAGATTGTCTTTTAAGAATATCCCTGAGGTATCCCGGTAATTAAATAATACTGCTCTTTTTTAACCCTTAATGCTGCCAGCCTGATTTGTTACCCACAAACTCCATACCTCTTTAATCTATCAGTTTAAATTAATTGACAAGTCATTCAATTACCCTCTCAATTGAATTGGCTAATGCATCCACTGACATCCCCAGAGAGTGTAACCCATCCCTTGCATACCCATATCACGTTTGCAAAAGAAAAAGGTCCCAGTTATCATATGAATGGGGGATGTGCAAGTTCCTGGCCAGTA
The DNA here is from genome assembly GCF_026875155.1 of Cherax quadricarinatus. NCBI lineage: Eukaryota > Metazoa > Arthropoda > Malacostraca > Decapoda > Parastacidae > Cherax > Cherax quadricarinatus. Next base: position 51,305,228 of record NC_069420.1, on the reverse strand, counting down.
CATGTATAGCCAGCGTTTATACCATTGCCTAAGACTTCCATTCATTACCCACTCCCCTTTCCTAAGGAAAGATGCCTACATATGACTGGGGATCCCTCTCCCTTAGATTAAACTACTTCCTGTGGCTGTCCTGTACTTATCCTGCAGATCCTCTTCCTGACCTTCCATTGGTCATTACCCCAGAACTAAGACAGATAAATGGGCTTGTTTTCATCATTACCTGCCATACATATATATCAATCCTGACTGACTATGTCACCAACATCCAGCTTCAGGAAGGGCTCACTCTCTGTCACGACCTTTCTGTATCTGTTACCAAAAATGCACGGTCCATATATTACTTGAGAATCACCTATTTAAAATATTCTTACCTGATTAGAGGGGAATCAAGTGGTACCTTCACCTCACTAACAACTGAAGTACACTCGTCTTGGTAGAACAGCAGAATCGTTTCCTACCTTAACATTCTTCTTTATTGGTTCACACCTACACTTGTGTCACACCTATCACTGCGTCACATCTACACTGTCGGTCACACCTACACTGTGTCACACATACACTGTTCACATCTACACTGGTGTCACACCACAACACTGGCGTCACACCTACACCCGCAGTGTCCACCACCTACAACCTTAGTGGTTCACACACTTAACCCTCAGTGTAAACCTATTACCCTCAGGTCACACCTGACTACTGTGTTCAAACCAACACTCTGTGTCTCGACCTTCACCCCTCAGCGTCATACCTTCTCTCACTCAGTGTCACACCTACACACTGTGTCACACCTTCACTGTGTCACCACTACACTCTCAGTGTCACCCTACACAACTTCTAAGTTGCCTCACCAACCACTCCCAGTGTAACATCTACACTCTGTGTACACTACACTCTACTCAGTGTCACACTACACTGTGTCACCACCATAACACACTGTGTTACACATACACTCTCCTGACTGTCACACATACACTGTGTCACATTTTACCTTGTTTTGGCCAATTCTGTGTCACATCTCACACTGTGTCTGCCTACACTCTGTGTCACATCTACACTCTGTTGTCACACTACATTCTCACAGTCACACCCTACACTCTGTCGTACTCACTACATTCTCAGTGTCACACCTACATTCCTTGGTCACAACCTACATTCTCTGTGCCACTACCTTCACTGTGTCAACACTACTCTCTGTGTCACACTACCATTCTCTGTTGTAAACATAACACTTCCGTGTCACAACTACATTCTTAGTGTCACACCTTAAATCTCAGTGTCATACCACACCCTCAGTGTCACAGCTACACTCTGTGTCACACCTACATTCTCAGTGTCACACATAACTCTCACGTGTCACTCCTTCACCCTCAGTGTAACACCTTAATCTGCTGTAACATCTAACATGTGTCACACATACACTCAGTTCACACCTACAACTTCTGTGTCTACACCTTACATTCATCAGTGTCTACACTACACTCTGTGTCGCATACCACAATGTGTCACTCCTACAATTCAGTGTCACACTACACTGATGTCACATCTACCATCTTCAGTGTCTCACCTTCAACTCTCAGCGTCACAAGTTAATTTACAGCGTCATACCATTCTCTCTCTGCGTCACACTTCAATATCTGCATATTATCTTACACTCTCAGCGTACTCCCTCACTATCTGCATCATAATTACCACTCTCAAGCGTCACACCCTCACTATAACCTGCATCATACTTTACACTCTCAGCGTCACACCTTCAATATCTGCTCATACTTCCACTCTCAGGTCACACCTTACTATCGCCATCATACTTACACTACTCAGTCGTTCAAAACCTTACTATCTGCAATTCATACTTACACTCTCAGCGTCACACCCTAACAGTCTGCATCACTACTTACACTTCTCATTCGTCAACGCAACTTCACTTTCAGAGCGAGTGGTGGATCGCTGGGCTTCCCGGACAGATTACATAACTTTGATCTCTTCAAGATACTGCTCCAGAGTTCTGCTCACGCACAGCAGCAGCAGCAGTCCCAAATCAATTCCTATGATTGGACAACTGCAAGAGAGGAGGAGAGGAAGAGAGAGATGGAATGAGGAAGTGAGATAGAGAGAGAGAGGAAGAGGTGAAACAGGTCTATCAGCAGCTCTGTCTGTTCAACATTAAATGGTCATTATCTGTTGGTGTGGAACTCACGCGGGTTACTCACACCCCTTGACGTAGTAGCTTTGTCGAGATATTCTTTCTAACGACAGTATTCCAGAAATTTTTGCTGGAATTGATTGCTACGACCGCCTTTTGTGTAAGAGACAGGCAACGTTAGGGCGGATAGCATTGCGGCTAGTTTTTCTTAACGTTACTTTGCCACATTAGGATGTGGCCATTCCTAATCACATGGAAATGTTTTTTTTACAGGCTTATGAATTACACTTAGTATTTCCGTTACATGCACATGCTGTAATGAACAGAGCTCACTAACTGCATAGTAGACCGATCAGCTTTCCCTTATAGGAAGTGTGGAACCCTTCCTGCTTTTTAAAATAATTTATTCAACATATTAGAATCGTTGATGTCATTAAGCAGCCATCTTAGAAAATGGGACTTCGATCTTTGATGAATTTTTTCAGGGTTTGAACTATAATAAGCTTTTAACTTCCCTACCACATACACCTCTGGTTCCTCCGGACACAGCAGTGAGTTATCTGTCTGAAGTATAGTCACTACTAACATCACTGGTAATGTTAGCTTTAGTGATGGAGGCTGTCTTTACAACACTGATCAACCTGACTTTGGGAGGATGACTTAACCTGGCCCGACCAATTTGCTCGGACCTCGCAGCCTTCCATCTGAAACTGCTCTTCTCCAAGGTGATGTTGATAACCACGTGGAATGTCTTCATTAAAACATATCTATACATCTTCATCACAAATACTTCCCTCCTGCAAATATGTAAAACGAAGTCTTAGGACAGCTATGGTTGGCTTTTGCTGTAAGACGAGGCTGTACTGTTAGGTATAAGGCTTCGAGTTGATATAAAGGTAGCGTCCACTGTATGTAACAGGAACTCCTTTACAGGCAGCCTGTATAGCAAATAAAGTCCAACAGTCTGTCAATCTCTAGATAGACGGAGACACGTGGAGGATAACAACTGGCATCAGGAGAAGTGGGCTTCTAAACCTAGCTATCCTTGGGTTAATTGATATGCTGTATACAACGTGTGTGTTGCAATCAAGGTTCACACACAGAACATGTCTGCTCACTTCTATCTATATCCAGCCACAACTGCAATTAGGACGGGTAGGATGCTAGGGGGCCTCCGGCCCCCTGATTCCGCTATAGGTCTATATGTCTACGTAATGGGTCTCGTGTTTGACTCGAGCCGGATTTATATATATTTACCATGCTGGTCGAATGTGAGACTCTCATTAGCCGGCTGAGTACACACACACAGGTCGATCTTTATGAGGTGAAAAGCCAGATACAGTGAATGAACTCTCTTTGCTCTCTCGCTCAGTAACACTGATGCTTTATTGCGTTTTGTATATATCGTGAATATTGTTGGATGAAATATGTGGGTACACCAAACCACTCCTTTAGTGTTTGTCTTTGTCTTTATCCTCGAGGTTGTTACTATCTGATAAATTAGACACATGTGCAACACTTGGGTATTTGTATTATGGAAACCTTTCTGCACACAGTAGTTTCATTAGTCCAGTACAAAGAAAAATGGTGAAGATCAGAAGGAGTTTAAGGAAATCAGTCCCTCAGCCTTTATTCGATGTAATCAATCCATCATGTTACATATGTGTCTAATATATCAATTTATTTGTTCTTTGGACCATTATTGGTGTACCTGTGTTTGTAATATTCGGAACTTTCTTTGCTAGCTGCAGGAACTGTGTTAGAGATATCTGAAATGAAAATTAGACCGGATGAAGTATATGTCTATGTACTAAAAAAAAAGTCCCTGATAGGTGAGGCCAAGATTGCTGAGTACATGTCCAGGCAAGCTAACAAATGTAGTCCCTGATCTCAAAATAAAATGTGGTAATTAACAAATACAGACAAGCGTCATTCTTGTCAATCACTGCAAAACTCTTGACGCAATAATCTCAAGGCTACTGACAGCGTTATTCATCTACCACTTGCTTCTTTGTGACACTCAATATGGCTTTACAAAAGTCACTCTGCTGTTGACCCGTTAAGCTTCTTTACTATGTGACACCAGTCGTAGTAAACACTGGATGTTGCTGGTACTTTCGACAGAGTATGGCGCCAGGAACTCTTGTGAGTGAACATGCAAGATTTCAGATACGTCTTGCAACTTCTACTTACACTTAGGTCACACTACAAATGCATGTACAAACATATATATATATATATATATATATATATATATATATATATATATATATATTACACAAACCCCTGTGGGTTTTCTTCTATTTTCTTACTTGTTCTTGTTTATTTCCGCTTGTCTCCATGGGGAAGTGGAACAGAATTCTTCCTCCGTAAGCCATGTGTGTTGTAAGAGGCGACTAAAATGTCGGGAGCAAGGTGCTAGTAACCCTTCTCCTGTATACATTACCAAAGATAAAAAGAGACACTTCTGTTTTTTCTTTTTGGACCACCCTGCCTCGGTGGGCCGCCCTGCCTTGGTGGGCCACCCTGCCTCGGTGGGCCACCCTGCCTCGGTGGGCCACCCTGCCACCGAGGCCACCCTGCCTCGGTGGGATACGGAAGGTGCGTTGAAAGAATATTAGTGTGTGTGCGTGTGTGTGTGAATAACAAAAAGGCACAATACCGTGACTGGAACGATACACAAATAACCCGCACATAAAAGAGAGAAGCTTACGACGACGTTTCGGTCCGACTTGGACCATTGACAAAGTCACACTGACTTTGTCAATGGTCCAAGTCGGACCGAAACGTCGTCGTAAGCTTCTCTCTTTTATGTGCGGGTTATTTGTGTGTGTGTGTGTGTGTGTGTGTGTGTGTGTGTGTGTGTACTCACCTATTTGTGGTTGCAGGGGTCGAGTCTTAGCTCCTGGACCCGCCTCTTCACCGGTTGCTACTGGGCCCTCTCTCTCCCCGCTCCATGAGCTTTATCAAACATCGTCTTAAAACTGTGTATGGTTCCTGCCTACACTACGTCATTTTCTAGGCTATTCCACTGCCTTACAACTCTCTGACTCATTTGTGTCTTCAACTTCCAATTGTGGCCTCTTGTTTCTGTGTCCCCTCCCTGGAACATCCTGTCTTTGTCCACCTTGTCTATTCCACGCAGTATTTTATATGTCGTTATCATGTCTCCCCTGACCCTCCTGTCCTCCAGTGTCGTCAGGCCGATTTCCCTTAATCTTTCTTCATAGGACATTCCCCTTAGCTCTGGAACTAACCTTGTCGCAAACCTTTGTACTTTCTCTAGTTTCTTGACGTGCTTTATCAAGTGCGGGTTCCAAACAGGTGCTGCATACTCCAGTATGGGCCTGACGTACACGGTGTACAGTGTCTTGAACGATTCCTTACTAAGGTATCGGAATGCTGTTCTCAGGTTTGCCAGGCGCCCATATGGTGCAGCAGTTATCTGATTGATGTGTGCTTCCGGAGACATGTTCGGTGTTATACTCACCCCAAGATCTTTCTCCTTGAGTGAGGTTTGCAGTCTTTGGCCACCTAGCCTATACTCTGTCTGTGTCTTCTGTGCCCTTCCCCTATCTTCATGACTTTGCATTTGGCAGGATTAAATTCGAGAAGTCATTTGCTGACCAGGTGTCCAGTCTGTCCAGGTCTCTTGAAGTCCTGCCTGGTCCTCATCAGATTTAATTCTCCTCATTAACTTCACATCATCTGCAAACAGGATACTTCTGAGTCTAACCCTTCCATCATGTCGTTCACATATACCAAAAATAGCACTGGTCCTAGGACCGACCCTGTGGGACCCCGCTCGTAACAGGTGCCCACTGTGATACATCATTACGTACCATGACTCGTTGTTGCCTCCCTGTCAGGTATTCTCTGATCCATTGCAGTGCCCTTCCTTTTATATGCGCCTGATGCTCTAGCTTCTGCACTAATCTCTTGCGAGGAACTGTGTCAAAGCCTCTTGCAGTCCAAAAAGATGCAATCAAACCCACCCCTCTCTCTCGTGTCTTACTTCTGTTATTTTATCATAAAACTCCAGAAGGTTTGTGACACAGGATTTGCCTTCCATGAATCCGTGCTGGTTGGCATTTATACTCTTGTTCCGTTCCAGGTGCTCCACCACTCTCCTCCTGATAATCTTCTCCATAACTTTGCATACTATACACGTCAATGACACAGGTCTATAGTTTAGTGCCTCTTTTCTGTCTCCTTTTTTTAAAAATGGGAACTACATTTGCCATCTTCCATACCTCAGGTAGTTGCCCAGTTTCCAGGGACGTGTTGAAGATTGTGGTAAGTGGCACGCACAACATATCTGCTAACTCTCTAAGGACCCACGGGGAGATGTTGTCCGGTCCCATTGCCTTTGAGGTATCGATGTTCCTTAGCAGTTTCTTCACCTCCTCCTCATCTGTATGTATGTCGTCCAACACTTGTTGGTGTATTCCTTGCTGGTGTCCCCATCTGGTCTGTCCCCCCGGAGTCCTTCCTGTCTCTACTGTAAATACTTCCTTAAATCTCGTGTTGAGCTCCTCACATACCTCTTGATCGTTTCTTGTGAGTTCTCCACCTTCTTTCCTCAGCCTTATCACCTGGTCCTTGGCCGTTGTCTTCCTCCTAATGCGGCTATACAGCAGTTTCGGGTCAGATTTGACTTTCGATGCTATGTCGTTTTCATACTGTCGCTGGGCCTCCCTCCTTATCTGTGCATACTCGTTTCTGGCTCTTCTACTAATCTCCTTGTTTTCCAGGGTCCTATGCCTCCTGTACCTTTTCCATTCTCTGTTGCACTTAGTTTTTGCCTCCCTACACCTGTGTGTGTGTGTGTGTGTGTGTGTGTGTGTAAATGTGTGTGTGTCAGTGTATTCACCTATTTGTACTCACGTGTTTGTGGTTGCAGGGGTCGAGACTCAGCTGCTGGCCCCGTCTCTTCACTGACCGCTACTGGGTCCTCTCTCTCCTTGCTCCATGAGCTTTATCATACCTCACCTAAAAACTATGTATGGTTTCTGCTTCCACTACATCACTTGCCAGACTATTCCACTTCCTGTCAACTCTTTGGCTGAAGAAATACTTCCTAACATCCCTTTGACTCATCTGAGTCTTCAGCTTCCAATTGCGACCCCTTGTTTCTGTGTCCCATCTCTGGAACATCCTGTCCCTGTCAACTTTATCTATTCCTCGCAGTATTTTGTATTTCATTACCATGTCTCCCCTAACCATCATGTGCCCCAGTGTGTGTGTGTGTGTGTGTGTGTGTGTGTGTGTGTGTGTGTGTGTGTGTGTGTGTGTGTGTGTGTGTGTAAACAGACTTGGCAAAATGCCTCATGTGTTTGTTTTCAGACACTTCTCTCAGGGACTTTTCCCGTTTTAATGGGCGGACTTTTAGTCCTTTTGAAGCTGGTGCAAGGGGGGGGAGGGGGAGGGAGGGGGAGGAAGATGAGGTGGGGGGAGAAGAATAGAGAACGAAGGATTGGTTGAAAGGAAGGGCAAAAATTGTAGTGGAAGCTGATAAATATCCTTCGGTGGAGCCCGAAGGTTTTTTACTGAACGGGAAGAATAAAGAATTAATTGATAAAAAAAAGGGGAAACAAGGATAGTGGGAAACAATAAAAGGTTGACAAGAGTGGGGGAAAGCACAAGGGGGGGTGGATACTAAGGATAATTTGAGAAGGATACTGTTACAAACATAGTCTTGGTCCCTATTATAGTGCTTTTCGTAAAAAAAAACTTAGTACGTCTAGTACTCACTTAAAGGGGAAAAAGGAATTTTCTTTTTTTTCTTTTTAAATTTTATTAATAATCAAATAATCATTTTAAATTCCCCTTTCTCAATTTTGCACTATGATAGAATATTTTTACCATTCCTCATTAAAACAACACATACGGGGTTTTTAGAATTTACAAATGGTTCTGATGAGTCACGAAATATTAGTATAGGCACATGCACAGGCGTTCCTAAAAACTCTAACACTTTAATAATTCTTATAAAGGGGTTCATTTTACAATAAGTCCTCATACACTACAGGGCTTGCTCACTTGGCTTCACTTTCTCAAGACTTCTCAACCGCCTTCCCCAACCGAGATAATTTTAGCAGTAAGCTCCCGAAAATTTCCGGGGATTTTCAGGAGGCAAATGGTGGTTTAGGTGGATACTTCCCTCGACCCTTCCTGGCCCCAAAGGGAAAGGTATGAACTGAACCTGGAAGCTTTACCACCCACTTTGTCTCGGGGGAACGGGGGTTGACACTCAAAAACCCCTACGGTGTTTGGCCAGGTCACCAGCATTGACACTAAACACCACCAAAATACAAACAAGTAATACGACCAATAATATTAAAAAGTCGAGTAAATCCATTTTAGCTACTAATGGAAATTTACTCCTAAAAATAAAAAATGAAATAGCAAAAATAACATGTAAAATATCCATTGGATAAACAGTATTTTAAAATGAACAAAAGGGTGTAACCCCCCCTTCCCACGCCCAAAATGCGCACGTCAATAGGACAAAAATAATCCTGAATCTTTTAGATACAGAGAAGAACTGAATACCAATATAGAAAGACTGATACTTTTCACCGCCAATTTGCCCCCAGACAACTTCTTGTGTTCTGAAGGTATTCAAGAGGATATTTTGAGACGACAGACACTCCTCAACAGAATTGGGTTTTCCCCTCTCTTTCCCTTTGGGGTGACACAAATGCTGCTCTAAAGTAAAAGTAAGGACACGCAACTTGTCTCCAACTCATCCTCCATAACTAAACTGTAAACAGTACCACTCATTTCACATAACTTAGGAAAAAAAAGGAAATTTTAGTGTAATTTTAGAAAAAGGGGCATAGGGTCAACGGGTTTTTAAGGGGCGGGACAAAGAAAACCGAAATTTACATTAGTTTCCCTTTTTATATGTAGGTTTTTAATAGAAAAAGGTTAATTCTGGGGGCCCACCTCTGTATTCGGGCATTCTTACCTCATGGTATTAATAAAACCAAAGGGTTGGATCTGAGTATACTGTAATCGATGATTAGTTCCCAAGTAAACTTCAAAATCTCGAGAGAGATAACCGGGGCTAGACTTTTTTTTCTACGGTTGCATAATTATTTGGTGTGGTTTTAAGGTGGGGGAATAGAAACATATCGGATGAAATACAGAGGAGGGGGAGGACTGCAGTGACTGTCCAACACATAACTGCGGCACTATATGAAACGGGAAGGGAAAGTTAAAACGGGGCTTTTCAATACGGGGAGAAGAGTTCAGTAATCGCTTTAACCTAAAAAACCCCCATTACATTCCTCAGCCCAAGCAAATTTTAAATTTTAGAACTAGTTAGCGCGAAAAGGGGGGGGCTAGTTGAAAAGTTAGGGCAAATCTCTATAATCCCCACCATTCCCAAAAATCTCTGCACCCCTTTTCTGTTTGGTATAGGAAATCTACAATGTCTCATTTTTTGCACTGAGGGGTGCCACCGTCCCCTGACCTATTTTGAACCCAAATACTTAATCATTGCTTGTCCAAATTTGCATTTGACAAATTGATGGAAAATTATAACATCAATTTCTTAAAAAGAGCCCCCAGACGGATAAAATGTGAACCCACTCTTCACTAAAGACTACTAGGTCTCGAGTGGGCTTAAACCCCTCAATTTTATAAGTAAGGCCCATTCATAAGTCGCTGGAACGGGGATTGCGTTGCACAACCCGAATGGGGTAACCAAGTAGTTAAACAGCCTCCATGCACTGAAAATGCTGATAGCCCCACTCGGTCCGTCGGGGGCACTTGATAGAAGCCTCGCAGTAACCCCACCGGCTCCAAACTTGGCTCCGGCAACCAATCGTTTAAATCATCTACCCTGGGAAAGGGGGAAAACCATCGGGAACTGGAGGGAATTTCATTTTTCATAATCCGTACAAACGATAGGTTCCTCTGATTTTGGGGACAACACACAAGGTGGGGCCCATGGGCTTTTGTTCGTTCAATTATCCGGGGTCACAAAAAGTCGATTTCCCCTTTAGAGTTTGGGTGTTTAATGGGGCTAACGATAAGGGCTGCTTGAGGGTGCAGCCCTTGGACTCCCGTCGTGTGTCCCCAACGGCAACGCTTGGTAATGCCAAACAATGATGGTACTTCAAAATCACTTTTTTTCACTTCTTTGGCTCTGTCACGGGCCAGATTTTTAAAAAAAACGTCCAGGGACGAGAACTTGAGTTTTCTAAAGGACTTCTATTCCCTTTTGGGAGCATTCCCTCCAAATCCTCTGCTTCTTGCTGGACTCTAGAAAAGGGCAGGGGTGGGGGCAAACCCTCCATAATATTTCTTAAATTTGGGTTTAACAGGGTATGTAGGTCTGATTTCTTTTTCCCTGGGGTACGAACAAGGTAATTCCCTTCACTTTTTTTTTTTAATGATTTCCAAAGCCCCTCATATCTTGGTTTCAGGCATGTCCGGGCATAAATTTTTGAGCCAATCTTTATCTCCGATTTTGAAAGAGCGAGAGGCCGCATGTTCACATGTCGAGTTTCATTTTAGCCTGGCTTTTTTTCAAGTTCCTGCGGCTGGGTTCCCCTCGTAAAGTGAGGTTTCCTCATCAAAGCCGGGGATACCGAACAGGGAGTAAGTCTTCCCGGTCCATCCCTCTTCAATCTGCGAGGGGTCCACGACCGAAACTTATTCAACAAAAAAGGGGCTATACCCAGACTTTCCTGCTCGTTTTCCCCTTACGGCCAGAAAGGGAAAGGGAATTTCCCTCTCCCAGTCTTTACTGAATTGTTCACGTGGAACGATCATCACTTAAATGTTTGATGAAACCGTTTCCAATGCTCCTTGGACTGGGCCTATAGCCTAGCGGGGATAGATCTTACACCAAGGCGTGACATGGCCCCTTTGAAGATTTTTGAAGTGAAGTTTGATCCTTTGATCAGACTGGACCACGAGGCAGCCCTACCTGTGAGAAAAATTTTATTAAAGGCGCGGACTATTGCGCGAGCTTTATTTTCCTCAGGGGAAGCTTGGGGGAAGGGGTGGCAAATCCATTATGGGAAAAAGGGACTGTTTTTTTTTCCCCCCCCTTGGTCCGGGGGAGTGGACCTACGCAATCGTGAAAAAGGGGGAAAAAGGGCCCTCCCACGAGTGATAGGACAGAGAGACGGGAGGGGGGTATACAGTTTACCGTGGTCTGACAGCCCGGGGCAACTGCGAAGATTTCCACCAGGGTTTTCCCGCTTTCTGGGCCAAAAAAAAGTATTTTGACAACTTAAAACCATATTTTTTCCTTACTCCTGATTCCTCCCCCTTGGGACTATTATGGGCGACCTTCAAGAAACCCACGATAAACCCTGGCAGGATTAATACTTTTGGGCCTTGGCAAAAGGTGCCCTAAGAATGTTTTCTGGTGGATTTCTTCATAATATACCCTACTAAATAAACCAGTCCTCTATTTCTGGGCCCTCTTTTTCCGTTTATAAACAGCTTTCTTACTTTCCCCAACGAGGGGTCTTCCATCTGTGTTGGTTTTTAGACTTCGGGTCTAAACTTTTTAGCACCAAAGAATCAAATTTTGATTCTACCCCTGCGCACAGACGTCGCATCAGGGGGCCCAGGTCCACAAACAATAGGAAAACCCAGATCACTTTGTCCCCCCCTCCTCTTGTTCGGGAGTTAACCTGGTCGTTGCCATGGACCTATGACAACCCCCAGGAAAAAAGGTAGGCCCTTTCCTATGAGCCTAAAACACGAATCCTCTTCCCGGGGTTTTTTCTATCACCAGGGGTTCTTTCTTGATTCCTTCTTAGCTTAGGTCATTTCCTATCATAGTCGCAGACTTAAAGGAAAATCCTTCTCTGAAAAAACCGACAGCCCGCATACCCTTTATACAACCCAGGTCGGGTATATCCTAGGAGGGGAACCAGAAACGGCCCTCCAAACTCCAGAAGGCTCTATTTGGGTATAATGCGGTCAGACAAAAGGGGTTTCCCTTTTTTAACAATGTCAATAACCCCCCTTTCCCTTAGGTTTTTTAACAGCACCACTTGGCCCGTCAATACCACTTTTCCTTTTGAAAAATATGGCTCATTCCTTTAAATTTTCTTGCCCCGAGATGGCCCCGTCTCTGGCATCTCGGGAAGCAGCCCTTGGGTCCTCCCGCTCTAATCGCCTGTAAACCTCCTGCTGTGGGCTACAAAGACACCATCTGCACGGGAGCACCTTCTCGATACTTAATTTTCCTATCCCTTTCCACTGATAACATTGGTTTTTCTCACATGACCTCTTTTTTCAATATGAACAGGAAAATTTTTCCTGATTTAAACACCACCTGGTTCTGTCGTGTTGAAACCGGCACCTTTGCATGGCTATCCGGGGTTCGAAGGTCACTCCCTTCAAAGGAAACTTTTGGCGAGGTTCTTTTCTTGACTTAACTGGTCGAACCTTCGGCCCAAATTTTTACTGCTTCTTCTCGGGATTTCTATCAGGATCACTGGCGGGAGATCTCGTACGATCGGCCATGCAGCGGTCTCCACACATCGGGTGTTGGACGGTCGATCAGGAACTTCCGCAAATCTCCAGATATAAATTATAGAATCCTCTTGTAGTTTTAAATTTGGGTTTTAAGCGCTTAGGGGGTTTGCTTTTGGGGCCTTTTTGCCACCTCTCGAAACACCTTCCTTGCCCTGGCGAAGTCCACCCAATTTTGCCCGGGAAACCCTTTTGCAGAGTACGGAAGGCTTGCTGGAGCTCAAAGGGAGTAATCATGGGTCCCATATACCTTTTTGAGGGATCATATTGTATGTACTTTTCGTAAGGAAAGCCGCGGTACATTCTCGAGCTTTACCAGTCAGCGCGTATGCAACAAACAGCCCAAAATTTGGGCCCACTGCAACCGGCCTGATTTTCGAACGTTCAAAGTACTTTCCAATCAACTCGCAAAACTTGGGCACCAAGAGCTGCTTTATGAAGTCGAAAATATTTCTGGACCGGGGCCTCACAACCCCCTTCCCTTTGCCGCTGACGTTCTAAGTATGGTGTCCTCTCGAACTTCGCATTCAGCTTCCTTGGGTTTTCTATCTGGGCCTTTGTAAAGTAAAAGGCGCTCCATTCTTTGAAGGGCTCTGTGATAGGGGCCCAATGGGGAGGGGAGGATTTGGGAGAAAACAAGTTTTTCCCGTCTTTCCTTTGGGGTCTACACCTCGCGGGGTGCTTCTTGTGAACCGGGGTTTGGGAAACTGGGCATTAGATGCCCCAATTTCAGCACCTCTCCCAAATGTCCCTCACCGGGCACCCCTTTGATCTGGCTCAGCCACGTCCCCAAGGGTAGGAAAGTTGGAAAGGGCCCCCAAGATAAGTCCTTTGCCCAAGCGGTCGGTAAAAGTGTTCAAAAGATATTAATTGCCTCACAGTACCCAAATGTTAAACCACCTCCCCTTGTTCCGGAAACAGCATGTTGCCAAAATAGATCGAGTGGTCTCGGCGGTTAATTTTTGTTTACTTCACTCCTGGCGTACGGCAATTTCCAGCACTTCTGAATTTTAAAGACTTAAAAACTTCCAATTTTAACTTACATTTTAACTGTTTTATTTGACCTCCAATTAATTTTATGGGTACCTAACAGCAGCTCACTTTCAGGGGATTGGCACTTGGATCAGAGAGCAATCGGGGACGGGCCCCCACTTTTTTTTACGAACAATCATTGGTCCCTGAGTTATAGTGCTTTTCGTAACAAAAACTTAGTACTCTAGGTATCACTTCAGAGGAAAAGGAATTTTTCTTATTTCTTTTTAATTTTTTAATAATATAATAATCATTTAAATTTCCCCTTTCTCATTTTTTTGCACTATATAAATATTTTTACCTTTCCTCATTAAAACAACCAGTACGGTTTAGTTTTTACAAAGGGTTTCTGATGAGTCACAAAATTTTATAAGCACATGCACAGGCGTTGCCAAAACCCTTAACACATTAATGTTCTTAATAGGGTTCATTTTACAATAATCTTCATACACAACAAGGCTTGCTCACTTGGCTTCATTTTCCTAAAGCTTCCCCAACCGCCTTCCCCAAACCCGGAATAAGTTTTAGCAGTAAGCCCCAAAAATTTCCGGGATTTCTGGGGAGGAAAAGGGGGTTTAGAGGTGGATACTTCCCTCGCCCCCCTTTCCGCCCAAAGGGAAAGGTATAACAACTCTGTGAGGCTTTACCACCCACTTTGTCCGGGGGAACGGGGGTTGAGCACTCGAAACACCTACTGGTGCTTGGCCAGGTCACCACAGTTGACACTAAACGCCCTACCTAAAAAAAAGCTAAGTAATACGACCAGAAAAATTTTAAAAGCGAGTAAATCCATTTTTAGCACTATAAATTTACCCTGAATAAATTTAAATAAATCAAAAAAAACATGTAAAAGTATACCATTGTGATAAACAGTACAAAATGAAAAAAAGGGGTGAACGATACGTTGACAATGGAAACAAAGCAAAATTTGGATAAAATGGACAAGGGGGAAAGGAAGGGTAAAGAGCAGGTTGTAGGTAGGGGGAAGGAAAGTCATTAAGGAAAACATGTCCCTTAGTGAATCTGCACTGACTGACTCTCTCACTGCTGGTCGCCACTGACCTCTCACTGCTGGTCGCCCCACGACTCTCATACTGCGGTCGTCCCACTGACTCTCATCACGCTGGGTCCCCTGACTCTCATCCTCGGTCGTCCCACTGACTCTCATCACTCTGGTCCCCCACTGACTCCATCACTGCTGGTCGTCCCACTGACTCATCACTGCTGGTCGCCCACTGCTCCATCCGCGGTCTCCCCCGACTCATCACTGCTGGTCGTCCCACTGACTCCATTATTGCTGGTCGTCCCCCTGACTCTCACAGTGCTGGTCGCCCCCAATACTCTCACTGCTGGTCGTCCCACTGACTCTCACACTGCGGGCGTCCAATGACTCATCACTGCGGTCGTCCCACTACTCTCTCACGCGGGTTCGCCCCGACTCACACTGCTGGTCGTCCCACTGACTCTCTTTTTGCGGGTCGTCCCACTGACTCTCATCAGTGCTGGTCGTCCCAAACTCATCACTGCTGGCTTCCCACTGACTCTCATCACTGCTGGTCGCCCCGACTCATCCCCTGCGGTCGTCCCACTGACTCTCATTTTTGCGGGTCGTCCCACTGCCCTCTCATCAGTGCTGGTCCCCAATGACTCATCACTGCTGGTCGCCCACGACTCTCACACTGCGGGTCTCCATGACCCTCACTGCGGGTCGCCCCCACTGACTTTCATCACTGCTGGTCTCCCACTGCTTTCATAAATGCGGTCGTCCCACTGCTCATCACTGCTGGCGCCCCCCACTGACTCATCACTGCGGGGTCCCCACTGACCATCCTGCGGGTCGCCCCACTGACTCTCATCACTGCTGGTCCCCACACACAAAATTGTCCACAGTTATTAAAGTTAAAGGGAATAGGCAAACACAAGGGGACAAAAGGGGAAAGCAGGGAGGGAGAAGAAGAGAGAAAAGGAGGGAGAAAAGGGAATAAAGGGAAGGAGAAAAGGGACCCAAAAGAGGGGGAAAAAAGAAAAGTTTTTTAGATGGTTGGGGGAGAACAAGAGAGAGATGGAAAGAGGGGAAAAATTTGATGATAATGGTTTAAGAAAGAGAGAGATAAGATGATGGGAAATAATATGGGGTGAAATTAAGATGAATAAAATTTTGGGAAGTAACAAAAGAGATAAAAAAAAATCCTTACCTGACTCACGAAACGTAATGAACGATTGCAAAAAAACCATACCCCGGCCGGGATTTAACCCCGGGCAGGAGTTTTGAGATCCTGACCCGCGTTCAATCCCCGGGAGGGGGCTGTTTTAAAAACCTTTTTCCCAATTTAAAAATATGGGGAAAAAATCAATATTAGGGTTTTGGAAATGGGAAATTCAGTGAAGGTTTGGGAAAAAAACTCGGTTTTCTGTATGGGAAGACTGGCAGGAAATGATGGAAACTAACAGTGAAAAACCATTTTTTTCGAGCAGGGAAGGGAAGGCAAGACACACAGAAGGATGAAATTAAAGGAAAGAAAATCGCACAAAGGGGGGAATGTAGCGTTAATTACCAGAATTACTTAGGTTTAAATAAACATTTCTCACAACTTCTATAATATAAAAAGACGTATGGGACCAAAGGGGACCTAATATTCCAAAAGACTAATTGGATGAATGTTACTAGACACACCTGGACCACGGTTACGGGGGACTCGACTCCTCTTCACATAACCACCTATTTCTTGAGACCATAACAGTACTACTGAGGAATCATATTACGGACAAATTACCTGAAAATATTTTTAAAAGGTCCTAGAGACCTAACTTGATTTCTTTAAAAGTAGGGAGGGCATACACAACACACACACACACACACACACACACACAACACACACCACACACACACACACACACACACCAACAATAACCTGTAAGGGAATAGAGGAGGTAAGAATCATACATTTTTATGGGACTCTTGATTAAGCCATGGAGCAGGAAAAAGAAGACCTAGTACGGAAAATGAAGAGGCGGGCCAGGGGCTAACTACCACTGCAACCACAAAAAAATAGGGAGATACACACAGCATTTCATATGGGGAAACATGATAAGTTATAAAGAATAGAAAGATGTTAAGTATAATGATTTCCATCACCACCACCGTACGACTACACCACCACCGTCACGACTATCACCCCCCCCCGTCAGAATCACCACCACCGCACGACATCACCCCCCACCACCTCCCACCACCGTCACGACTATCACCACCCCACCATCACCACCACCGCACGACTATCACCACCCCCACCATCCCACCCCGCACGACTATCACCACCACCACCATCACCACCACCGTCACGACATCCCACCACCACCATCACCACCCCCGTCACGACTTTACCACCACCACCCTCACCACCACCACACGAAATCACCACCACCACCATCACCACCACCCCCCACACCGTCACGCTAAACCCCCACCACCGTCACGACTACACACCACCACCCTCACCACCACCGTCACGACTATCACCACCACCCCCATCACCACCCCCGTCCCGACTATCACCACCCCCAAAATCACACCCCGTCACGACTATCACCAACCCCCACCCCACACCACCACCTCACGACTATCATCACCACCCCCATCACCCCCCGACGACATACCACCCCCACCATCACCACCACCGTCACGATATCACCACCACCCCCACACCCCCACCGTCCGACTACACCACCCCCCCTCACCACCACCCCAGCACACCACCCCCACCCTCACCACCACCGTCACGACTACACCACCACCACCATCACCACCACCGTCACGACTACACCACCACCACCACACCACCACCGTCACGACATCACCACCACCCCATCACCACCAAACCCCACGACTTTACCCCCACCACCATCACCACCACCTCACGACATCACCACCACCCCCTCACCACCACCGTCCGACTATCATCACCCCACCACACCACCCCGTCCACTATCCCACCACCACCATCACCACCCCCACCACACCCCACCGTCACGACTACACCCCACCACCTCACCACCACCGTCACGACAACACACCACCACCATCACCACCACCGCACGACTATCACCACCCACCATCCCAAAACCCCCACCAAACACCCCACCGTCACGACTATACCACCACCACCTCACCCCACCACCATCACCACCACCGCACGACTATCACCACCACCAAACCCTCACCACCACCCCTCCCCACCACCATCACGCTATCACCACCACCACCATCACCACCACCGCACCACCACCCTCACCAAAACCCCCCCAAAAAACACCACCCCACCACACCACCACCATCACCACCACCCACCACCACCTCCGACTATTACCACCCCCACCATCCCACCACCGCACCACCACCCACGACATCACCACCACCACCGCACCACCACCTCACGACTTCACCACCACCCCATCACCCCCCACCCTCCCAACTATCACCACCACCACCATCACCACCACCGTCACGACTATCCCACCACCACCACACCACCACCGTCACGACACTCCCACCACCATCACCCCCACCGCACGACTAAACACCACCACCACCATCACCACCACCCTCACGACTTCACCACCACCCCCATACCACCACCATCACCACCACCGCACGACTATCACCCCCACCACCATCACCACCACCATCACCACCACCCCCGTCACCACCACCGTACGACTATCACCCACCACCACCCCCCTCACTATCACCCCACCGCACCACCACCCCCACCACCACCACCGTCACCACAACCGCACACTATCACCCCCCCACCCCATCACTATCCCACCACCCCCTCACCACCCCGTCCGCTATCACCACCACCATATATCACCACCACCGTCACCACCACCGTCACGACTATCACCACCCCCACCACCCCACTACACCACCACCGTCACCACCACCTCACCACCACCATCACCACCCCGTCACCCCCACCGTCACCCCCACCAACCACCACCCCACCACCACCACACCACCGTCACCACCACCGCAGACTAACACCACCACCACCATCACCACCGTCACCACCACCGTCCGACATCAAACCACCACCACCACCATCACTATCACCCCCCCGTCACCACCACCATCACCACCACCGCACCACCACCCTCACCACCACCACACCACCACCGGCCCCCACCACCATCACCCAAACCCCCGCACCACCACCGCACCCCACCACACCACCCCGTCACCACCACCATCACCCCCGTCACCACCCCCGTCCCTGACTATCACCACCACCACCATCACCACCTCACCACACCACCCCGTCACGATATCACCACCACCACCACCTCCTATCACCACCACCGCCCACCACCATCACCACCACCACCCCCTCACCCACCACCATCAATAACCACCCAAAATTAAAAACCCCCATCACCCCACCTCAATAGACCACCACCTAAAAAACCCCCACATCAAACTACCACCGTCCATCACCAGGGACTGAAGCACCCCGGGCCATCACCAGGTATGAAGTACCGGTCCATCACCAGGTACTGCAGCACCTGGGCCATCACCCGATACTGAAGCATCTGGCCATCACCAGGCACTTTAAATACCTGGGCCTCACCAGGGACTGAAGCACCTGGTCCATCACCAGGTACTGAAGTACCTGGCCATCACCCGGGTCTGCAGCACCGGGCCCCTCACCAGGGTACTGGAACTCTGGTCCATCACCAGGGCACTTTAATACCTGGTCCATCACCAGGGGACTGAAGCACCTGGTCCCCTCACCAGGGTACGGAAGTACTGGTTCCCTCACCATGGTAAATGCAGCACCTGGGCCATCACCAGGGTACTGAACACCCGGTCCACACCCGGGTACTGAAGCTCTGGTCCATCCCAGGGGACGAAGCACCTTTTCCCTCACCAGGGTACTGAGCACCTGGTCCACACCAGGATACTGAAGACCGGGCCATCACCCGGTATGAACACCTTCCATCACCCGGTACTGAAGCATCTGGTCCATCACCCGGGATGAAGCCCTGGTCCATCACCAGGGACTGAAGCCCTGGGCCATTTCCCAGGGGGACGAAACACCTGGGCCATCACCAGGGTACTGAAGCACCGTCTATCACCAACAAAGAAGGACTGAGGGCCCCCGTCACAATTTAGCGAGGTCAGTGTCACAACGTCATCACCGCCACCCCTACCACCTGCCCCACCACCACCACTCCACACTGCCATCACCCCCACCCCATCACCACCCCTATCCAACCAAAGCCCCCACCTCCACCATCACTACCGTCACTGCCATCACCTCCACCCCCACCACTACTCCAACCACGCCACCACCTCCACCCCCACCTTTTTCACCTTACCACCACCCTACAGTAAAAAACACCACCACCCCATTAAAACAAAAATAACGTCGTTATGTGGACCTTGTCATCGTGACTGGACTTGCTGTGCGTACGTGACGGGTGCTCCCGTTCGCTACCTGAAGTGATGATGGGGTCCACACGAGCACTATATCTTCCGATGACTGGACCAACGAAGATGCTATTGAACGGAAGGGACAAAGCAAAAAAAGAAGTCCAGGAACTCCTGTCAAAAACCCAAAAACCTTTTTTCCTTTTTACAAAAAAATGTAATCAATCCTGATATCTGCCAACAAGAAATTATTTACGATACAGTGAAGCCAGCCCTGAAGACATCCCTGCGAAGATCATCTCTAAAACCTCGAAACGTAATGAAAATCGCCAGCGAGTAACAAAATTTTTTCAGCTGGGGAAAGTCAATTTAATTTTTTTTTTAGGCTTTTTTTCTAAGGTAGGAAAGGGGGCAGAGGGATTTTTTTCCCGAGGCTGGGGTGGAGATGATAGATCAACCAGGCTGTGATGGATATGTGGGGGAAACAGGCCCCCAGCAGAGACACCTGGTTTTTCGGGAAAACCCAGAGAGCCGGCCCATGGCTGGGGTCAATTGAAACTCTCGAAAAACTTCAAAGGTATATCAAAATTTTAAAAAGGGGCGTCCCCAAAGATATAGAGAGGTAAAAAGGGGAAAAACCTGTCTTAATGCTGGGGGCAACGATGTTGGCAGACTTGGAGTAGGACCGAAACAGGCATAGGCAGCAATAAATAATTAGGGAAAATGGGGGGGAACCCCGTATAATGGTATTTTGCCAAGAGAGGAGTTTGGGAAAAAATGGTTGTCCAGAACAATTGGTGTCAGTTTTCTGGGTGGACAAAAATTGTAAGGAAAATGCAGTAACATTTAATTGATACTGGGACCCTTTTAAGAGAAACGACATTTGGGGGGGGCAGGGTTACCTTCTAGTCTGGGGGGGGGCACTGGGCCCAAAGCAGTGGGGGGGAGCGTTTTGGGCTTTAAACTAGAAATAGTGGTAAGGGTGAGACAGTTTGGTCCCGAGGGTGAGAAAGTACTTGTACCCCCCCTATGGAAGACATAGGGATCAGACACTCCTACCATAGAAACCCAAAGGCCGGTCACCATCCTGAAAAAACCTGGGCCGGAAAATACCAGCAAAAAAGAGGGGGAAGGTATGGGTTTTTTTTGGGGGAAAAAAAATAGAGGGATATTTGGGAAAAGGGGTGGCACAAAGTCACAAAGAATAATAGGATGTGAAAAAAAAAAAAAAGAAAAGGGAAAAAAGTAAGGAGGGTCTTAAAAAACACGGGAAATTTGGGGTTTTAAAAATGTTTTTGTTAATTGATCATTTTGCCCCACTTGGCCCGATTATATATATCTTCTTCTTTTAACGTACCAGCCTATCCACTGAGGGGGGTGGCCCAAAAGAAAAAAATGAAGTTTCCCTTTTAAATTTAGTAAAAAAAACAAGAAGAGGGTTTCTGGGGCCCTTTCCCCGGGATTTTTTGTCGCCTCTTACAACACGCATGGTTACGGGGGAAGAATTCGTTTCCCTTCCCCATGGGGATAAAGGGAAAAAAACAAGAATAAGAACGAAAGAAAAAAGAAGAAAAACCCCGAGGGTGTGATAATTGGGTTGTACTTATGTGATGTGACCTAATGTAATAGAAGAGCAAACGAACCCGAAATCTTGCATGTTCTGAGACAGAAAAAAGACACCAGCAATCCCCACATGTAAAAAAATTACAGGCTTTTGTTTTTACACTCACTTGGCAGGGCGGTAGTACCTCCCTGGGCGGGTTTCTGTCTACCAAACCCCTACCATGATTTATAATATAATATATATATATATAAATATATATATATATTATAATATATATATATATTATAATTAATTACTACAACCCAGGATTCCAAGGCCTATTTTCCTGGGTGAAAGGGACAAAAAAAACACAGCAGAAAAACTTTTGACTTATCCTTTACCAATTTAGAACAAAGTATGTACACATAAACACTATTAAAAAGCAATAGTATTTGCACTCCACAGTAACAAGGCAGAATAGAAGCCAATAGAGAGCAACCGTGCTTCAACCCCTCTAAATGGGGAAAACATGGGGAGACAGGGGAGGGTACCCCAAAACCCTGCGTTTTCCAAAACCATCTTTTCATTGCTGGGAACCGGTACGGTTGAACGACGGGGCCCCCTCGCAACCCTCAGTCCCCTGGTTCCTGGTTGGAAATGAGAGTGTGTACATGCGCCGAATAAAAGGGTTTTTAAACCCTTTTCATGCCACAGTATATATATATATAAAAATATATATATAAATATATAATATATATAAATATATATATATCAAGGGAACGCTAATCAGCGAAATATACACAAACACGATCTCTGGGTGAAGGGGAAATCGAACCTACGAACCTTGGAACAAGGTACACATGCTATACCAAACACACCACACGGGCAATACCTTGAGTCCACTTGCCTGAAACCCTTTAACCAACAGCCAGTTTCAGGAGAAGGGGAAAGAAATGACAACTGTAAGCCTTTTCCCTGAAAGCTGGCTGCCTTGGGTTAAAGTTAGCGCAAGCTGACTCCAAGGTATTTTCCAATGTGGTAGTTTGGATAACACTGCGTACCTTGTTCCAAGGTTCTATTCGAGCTCCTTCACCAGAGACATGTTATATAAAATATATATAATAATTATAATAATATATATATATATAAAATTAATATGGAGAACAAGCTCTGTAAGAAATATAATAGAATTCCAACACTTTTGTGTTTCTAACACAAATTTTTGTAAGAATAAAAAAAAAACAACAGGAACAAAGGAACGAGACTGCATCTCACAGTCACCTTACAACACATGACTTTTTATAAGAAAAATGGAACACAGTTTATATTCACCCGAGCATTTAAAAACTTAATTGCCCTATGCATCTTAAAATTTTTTCCCAAATTAATTAAATTTTAAAGAATCCAATTTTTATAACCAAAAGAAACTTAGAAAACTTCCTAACCTTATTAAAACAAGCACAATTTAATTTTTGCCTAATCTAACTAAAAATATTTTAGATAAGTTTACAATACTTTTAAAAATAAACAAACACTTAAATGTTCTTTTTGTTTGGTTCAGAATGATTTTTTTGTGAAAAATCTGTAATAAAAATTTTCGCTTGCCCTATTCGGCAAGCGAAAATCGGCTTGCGATTTTGGCTTATTAACGCAATTCTTTCTTGCCGAATATGACAAGTAAAAATTTCCCAGCACTAGATGTCTTCCTACTCTGTTTTTGGGCCTTGTAAGATAAACTTCTATTATCTCTCACAATTGTCTGTGAACGTTTACGACTACCAAAGTTTGATATATAGAGATAAGTGACTATTACATCAGTTTGCCTGGAGGCAAAGCTCTCACATCACACGGTGAGGGCCCCGGTTCGATTCCCGGCGAAAGGGTAGGAACATCGGACGTGTTTCCTTACACGGGTTGTCTATGTTCACCCATCAGTAAAATGGGTACCTGCGTGTTAGTGGACTGGTGTGGGTCGCATCCTGGGTGTTAGTCGGCTGGTGTGGGTCGCATCCTAGGACAAAACCGACCTAATTTGCGGGAAATGCTCAGCATAACAAGGGGCTTTCTATATAGTAGTATGTCATTGATGCCAGCTATGATCTGTATACCTTGTACATGTACTTGTAGAAATAAAGATTACTATTATTATTATTATTATTATTATTATTATTATTATTTTTATTATTATTTTATTATTATTATTATTATTATTATTATTTTTATTACAGAGAAATATTGTGTCATTGATAAATGACTATTTAACTGAATTTGGAGAATTACTTGATTTAACTTTCTTGTTTAGCTTACTGGTCACTGTCGGGATGAGAAAATGGACTCCGGTCCTGACAATGTGTATTTTGTAAAAAACCTCCACCACCACCTCCACCAATAAAAAACTACCCACCCAGCACCCCCATCGCCAATTCCACCCTACATCACCACCACGCATTACCGCACGACCACAACCATCACCACCTCCACCAAACATCCCCACGACTTCCTCCACCACCCCACTTCCACCACCAATGCCATCACTACTGCTACCACCCCCATCACTACTGCTACCACCCCATCACTACAGCTACCACCCCCATCACAAACTGCTACCACCCCCATCACTACTGCTACCACCCCCATCACTACTGCTACCACCCCATCACTACTGCTACCACCCCCATCACTACTGCTACCACCCCCATCACTACTGCTACCCCCCATCACTACTGCTACCCCCCCCATCACTACAGCTACCACCCCCATCACTACAGCTACCACCCCCATCACTACTGCTACCACCCCCATCACTATGCTACCACCCCCATCACTACTGCTACCACCCCATCACTACTGCAAACCACCCCATCACTAACTGCTACCACCCCCATCACTACTGCTACCAAACCCCCATCACTACTGCAAACCACCCCCATCACTTCTAACTCCACCACCACCACCACCACCACCACCACCACCACCCCACCACCACCGCTATTTAACTGCCACCATCACTCGACAAAGAAGAGCAGCTCCTCGGTCAGCTGATAGCGTCACAACACTCCGTCACGTCAGCTGACAACGTCACGACACTCCGTCACAATCTACTCACACGTCATCTCCACATTATTATTTTTTTTTAATTCATTGTGTTACATTTCTCATTATTTGCTTCTTTCGGGGAAAAATCTCCTAAGCTGTGAGGTTGACATCTGGCTCCTGGTCCCTCCTGACCTTGATGTACCCATACTGTGTGTGGGAGTGATTCTCTGGCTCCTGGTCCCTCCTGACCTTGGTGTATCATACTGTGTGTGAGTATGATCTCTGGCTCCTGGTCCCCCCTGACATTGATGTATCATACGTGTGTGGGAGTGATCTCTGGCCCTGGTCCCTCCTGACCTTGATGTATCATACTGGGGTGGGGGAGTGATCTCTGGCTCCTGGTCCCTCCTGACCTTGGTGTATCATATTGTGTGTGAGTGTGATCTCTGGTCTTCCTGGTCCCTCCTGACCTTGGTTATCATATTGTGTGTGAGTATGATCTCTGGCTCCTGGTCCCTCCTGACCTTGATGTATCATACTGTGTTGTGAGTGTGATCTCTGGCCCTGGTCCCTCCTGACCTTTGGTGTATCATATTGTGTGTGAGTGTGATCTCTGGCTCCTGGCCCCTCCCCCACCTTGGTGTTTTCATATTGTGTGTGAGTGTGATCTCTGGCTCCTGGTCCCTCCTGACCTTGATGTATCATACTGTGTGTGAGTGTGATCTCTGGCTCCTGGTCCCTCCTGACCTTAAATGTATCATACTGTGTGTGAGTATGATCTCTGGCTCCTGGTCCCTCCTGACCTTGATGTATCATACTGTGTGTGAGTATGATCTCTGGCTCCTGGTCCCTCCTGACCTTGATGTATCTTTACTGTGTGTGAGTATGATCTCTGGCTCCTGGTCCCCCTCCTAAACCTTGATGTATCATATGTGTGTGAGTGTGATCTCTGGCTCCTGGTCCCTCCTAACCTTGGTGTATCATACTGTGTGTGAGTGTGATCTCTGGCTCCTGGTCCCTCCTCACCTTGGTGTATCATACTGTGTGTGAGTGTGATCTCTGGCTCCTGGTCCCTCCTAACCTTGGTGTATCATACTGTGTGTGAGTGTGATCTCTGGCTCCTGGTCCCTCCTGACCTTGATTATCATACTTTTGTGTGAGAAATAAATCTCTGGCTCCTGGTCCCTCCTAACCTTGGTGTATCATACGGGTGTGTGAGTGTGATCTCTGGCTCCTGGTCCCTCCTAACCTTGGTGTATCATGCTGTGTGTGAGTATGATCTCTGGCTCCTGGTCCCTCCTAACCTTGGTGTATCATACTGTGTGTGAGTGTGATTTCTGGCTCCTGGTCCCTCCTAACCTTGATGTATCATACTGTGTGTGAGTGTGATCTCTGGCTCCTGGTCCCTCCTAACCTTGGTGTATCATACTGTGTGTGAGTGTGATCTCTGGCTCCGGGGTCCCTCCTAACCTTGGTGTATCATACGTGTGTGAGTGTGATCTCTGGCTCCTGGTCCCTCCTGACTCTGGTGGATCATTTTGTGTGTGAGTGTGATCTCTGGCTCCTGGTCCCTCCTGACCTTGGTGGATCATTCCCTGTGTGAGAGTGATCTCTGGCTCCTGGTCCCTCCTGACCTTTGTGAATCATACTGTGTGTTGGAGTGATCTCTGACTCCTGGTCCCTCCTGACCTTGGTGGATCATACTCTGTGTGGGTGTGATCTCTGGCTCCTGGTCCCTCTGACCTTGGTGAATCATACTGTGTGTTGGAGTGATCTCTGACTCCTGGTCCCTCCTACCTTGGTGGATCATACTCTGTGTGGGATGATCTCTGGCTCCTGGTCCCTCCTGACCTTGGTGGATCATACTCTGTGTGGGTGTGATCTCTGGCTCCTGGTACCTCCTGACCTTGGTGAATCATACTGTGTGTTGGAGTGATCTCTGACTCCTGGTCCCTCCTGACCTTGGTGGATCATCCCTCTGTGTGGGATTTGATCTCTGGCTCCTGGTCCCTCTGACCTTGGTGGATCATACTCTGTGTGGGTGTGATCTCTGGCTCCTGGTCCCTCCTGACCTTGGTGGATCATACTCTGTGTGGGTGTGATCTCTGGCTCCTGGTCCCTCCTGACCTTGGTGGATCATTCTCTGTGTGGGAGTGATGTCTGCCCCTGGTCCCTCCTGACCCTGGTGGATCATACTCTGTGGGGGAGTAAATCTTGGCTTCTCTCCCACACATAACTGAGGAGCGGCTAAGGTACTAGAGCCCCAGTATAATTATAGAAGCCTTGAACCTCAGCCTGATGCTCGCTTCCTCTGTGTCACTGCAAGTTGAAGAGTCAGACAAAAGGTGCAACAGTTGGGTATCGTTATTGTTGACTAAAATGTGTCACATACACAGAAGGCTGCTTAAGTCAAATATAGAAGAGGTACGGTAAAGCTCTTGTAGTAGAGAGAGACTGGCCGTAGCAGCGACCAGCGAAGAGGCGGGGTAAAGGGCTGTGATTCGACCCATGCAACTACATTTAGGTTATTACAGAGGCATAAGGCATTTTATCGAATTAAAGATGATGTAATTAGTCCATTAGTCTTGGAGATACAGCTTTTTGAGGTGGTCAGTCCCTCAGCATGGAGACGTGTTCAGCTCCATGCCTCTGTATGTGACTGAAGAAGCCTGCTGTGTAGGCGATACGTTTCAGTCAACAATAAAGATACCCAAGTGTTGCATGTGTCTCACTCTTCAACTGCTGCATGTGTCTCACTCTCCAACTGTTGCATGTGTCTCTTCAACTGTTTCATGTGTCTCACTCTTCACCTGTTGCATGTGTCTCACTCTTCACCTGTTGCATTGTCTCACTCTTCACCCCGTTGCATGTGTCTCACTCTTCACCTGTTGCATGTGTCTCACTCTTCAACTGTTGCATGTGTCTCACTCTTCAACTGTTGCATGTGTCTCACTCCCCAATTGTTATATGTGTCTCACAATCCAACTGTTGCATGTGTCTCATTCCCCAATAGTTACACGTGTCTCACACTCCAACTGTTGCATGTGTCTCACTCCCCAATTGTTACATGTCTCACTCTCCAACTGCTGCATGTTTCTCACTCTACACCTGTTGCATGTGTCTCACTCTTCAACTGTTGCATGTGTCTCACTCTTCACCTGTTGCATGTGTCTCACTCTTCACCTGTTGTATGTGTCCCCACTCTTCACCTGTTGCATGTGTCTCACTCTTCACCTGTTGGGATGTGTCTCACTCTTCACCTGTTGCATGTGTCTCATCTTCGCCTGTTGCATGTGTCTCACTCTTCACCTATTGCATGTGTCTCACCTCCAATGTTGCATTTGTCTCACTCCCCAATTGTTACATGTCCCCTCTCTCCAACTGCTGCATGTGTCTCACTATTCACCTGTTGCATGCGTCTCACTCTTCACCTGTTGCATGTGCCTCACCCCTTTTACCTGTTGCATGTTTTCTCACTCTTCACCTGTTCCATGTGTCTCACTCTTCAACTGTTGCAATTTCGTCTCACTCACAACTGTTGAATGTGTCTCACTCTCCAACTGTTACATGTGTCTCACCCCAACTGTTTTCATGTGTCTCACTCTTCAAACCCGTTGCATGTGTCTCACCAATTGTTACATGTTCTCACACTCCAACTGTTGCATGTGTCTCACTCTCCAACTGTTACAAGTTTCTCCCCCCAACTGTTGCATGTGTCTCACTCTTCACCTGTTACATTTTGTCTCACACTCCAACTCCTAAAAGTGTCTCACCCCCAACTGTTGCATGTCTCTCATTCTCCAACTGTTACATGTGTCTCACCCCCAACTGTTGAATGTGTCTCACTCTCCAACTGTTGAATGTGTCTCACTCCCCAACTGTTGCATATGTCTCAATCCCCAACCGTTGCATGTGTCTCACTCCCCAACTGTTAAATGTGTCTCACCCCCCCAACTGTTGAATGTGTCTCACTCTCCAACTGTTGAATATGTCTAACTGTTGAATGTGTCTCACTCCCCAACTGTTGCATGTGTCTCAATCCCCAACTGTCGCATGTGTCTCACTCCATAACTCTTCCATGTGTTTCACCCACCAACTGTTGAATGTGTCTCACTCTCCAACTATTGCATTTGTCTGTCCAACTGTTGCATGTGTCTCACTCCCCAACTGTTGCATGTTTTCCCCTCTTGAACTGTTGAATGTGTCTCACTCCCCCAATGTTGCATTTGTCTGTCCAACCGTTGCATGTGTCTCATCTCCAACTGTTGCATGTGTCTCACTTTCTAACTGTTGCATATGTCTAACTCTCCAACTGTTTTCATGTGTCTCACTATCCAAAATGTTGCATGTGTCCCCACTTTCTAACTGTTGCATGTGTCTCACTATCCAACTGTTGCATGTGTCTCACTATCCAACTGTTGCATGTGTCTCACTATCCAACTGTTGCATGTGTCTCACTATCCAACTGTTTTCATGTGTCTCACTATCCAACTGTTGCATGTTCTCACTCTCCAACTGTTGCATGTGTCTCACTCTCCAACTGTTGCAAGTGTCCCACTCCGCAACTGTTGCATGTGTCTCACTCTCCATCTGTTGCATGTGCTCACTCTTCAACTGTGTCATGTCTCTCACTCCCCCACTGTTGATGTGTCTCACTCCCCAACTGTTCCATGTGTCTCACTCTCCAACTGTTGAATATGTCTAACTGTTGAATGTGTCTCACTCCCCCAAATGTTGCATGTGTCTCAATCCCCAACTGTCGCATGTGTCTCACTCCTAACTCTTCCATGTGTCTCACCCACCAACTGTTTGAATGTGTCTCACTCTCCAACTATTGCATTTGGTCCAACTGTTGCATGTGTCTCACTCCCCAACTGTTGCATTTTCTCACTCTTGAACTGTTGAATGTGTCTCACTCCCCAACTGTTGCATTTTGTCTGTCAACCGTTGCATGTGTCTCACTCTCCAACTGTTTCATGTGTCTCACTTTCTAACTGTTGCATTGTGTCTCACTTTCTAAAATGTTGAAAGTGCTCACTATCCAACTGTTGCATGTGTCTCACTATCCAACTGTTGCATGTGTCCCCACTATCCAACTGTTGCATTTTGTCTCACTATCCAACGTTGCATGTGTCTCACTCTCCAACTGTTGCATGTTTCTCACTCTCCAACTGTTGCACGTGTCCCACTCCCCAACTGTTGCATGTGTCTCACTCTCCATCTGTTGCATGTGTCTCACTCTTCAACTGTGTCATGTCTCTCACTCCCCAACTGTTGCATGTGTCTCACTCCCCAACTGTTGCATGTGTCTCACTCTTCAACTGTGTCATGTCTCTCACTCCCCAACTGTTGCATGTGTCTCACTCCCCAACTGTTGCATGTGTCTCACTCTCCAACTGTTGCATGTGTCTCACTCTTCAACTGTGTCATGTGTCTCACTCCTCAACTGTTGCATGTGTCTCACTCTTCAACTGTTGAATGTGTCTCACTCCCCAACTGTTGAATGTGTCTCACTCTCCAACTGTTGCATGTGTCTCGCTTTTCAACTGTTGCATGTGTCTCACTCTCCAACTGTTACATGTCTCACTATCCAACTGTTGCAAAGTCTCACTTTCCAACTGTTTTCAAAGTCTCACTTTCCAACTGTTTCATGTGTCTCACTCTCCAACTTTTGCATGTGTCTCACTTTCCAACTGTTTCATGTGTCTCACTCTTCTACTTTTGCATGTATCTCACTCTCCAACTGTTGCATGTGTCTCACTCTCCAACTGTTGCATGTGTCTCACTCTCCAACTGTTGCATGTTTCTCACTCTTCAGCTGTGTTACTGAAGGCAGCTGAAAGCCTCAAGTACTTTACACTTCACAACCTCAGAACTTTACAATTAGCTAACAAGTTAGAAGTTACAAGTGTTAGTGTTACATAATGTTAATTCATCTCTGCGTTCAGTTTTATTACTGGTTGTCTGGAACGGATTAATAGTATTTACATTAATTCTTATGAGAATTAATATTTCGGTTTCAGGCCGACCTTTTGGAACGGATTGCTGCCGATAACCGAGGGTCCATTGTGTTTACTTAAAGTTGCATTACATCATGGTCTACATTGTACTGATGGCAGACATTATCAACTATCTAGGCATGCTAGAGGCTTTCTTTGTAATTAATATTTTATAATGTATACAAACCACACATTGTAAGCTTTGCAAGGAAATGAATATTTTCATTTTTAACTAGTTGATCAACTACACTTGACTGCAAGACTTGTGCACCTCGCTGAAACACTGCACCTACACAACAGGATTCTTCAGTGGAGTGCAGGATAATTTAACACTGGAGGTATTGTGTGTGTGTGTGTGTGGGGTTGTGTGTGGGTGTGTGTTGTTGTGTGTATGTGTTGTGTGTGTGGCTGTATGTGTGGTGTTGTGTTGGTTGTGTGTGTGGGGGTGTGTGTGGTGTGTTGTTTGTGTGTGGTGTTGCACGTGGGGTTGTGTGTGTGTGTGTGGTGCATTGTGTGTGCTGTGTTGTGCTGTGTGTGTGTGTGGTTGTTGTGTGTTGTACTCCCTAGTTGTACTCACCTATTGATTGCGGGGGCGAGTCCGAGCCCCGGGCCCCGCCTCTTCACTGATCGCTTATAGGTCACTCTCCCTGAGCCGTGAGCTTTATCTACCTCTGCTTAAAGCTATGTATGGACCTGCCTCCACTACACGTTTCCCCAAACTATTCCACTTATGACTACTCGTGGCTGAAGAAAACTTCCTAACACCCTGTGATTCATCTGTTTTTCAGCTTCCAACTGTGCCCCCTTGTTACGTGTCCAATCTCGGGAAAACACCCTGTCTTTGTCCACCTTGTCAATTCCTCTCTTTTTTGTATGTCTTATCAGTCCCCCCTATCTCCTGTCCTCCAGTGCGTCGGGTTGGTTCCCTTTAAAACCTCTCCTGAGGACTACCTTTTAGCTCGGGGCTAGTCTTGTTGAAAACCCTTTTGCACTTCTCATTTTCTTCATGTGCTTGGCTGGGATGGGTTCCAAACGGTGCCGCAACCCCAAAATAGGGCCTAAAATACACGGTGTACGGGGTCCGAATGATTCCTTATTAAGATGTCGGAATGCGTTCTGAGGTTTGCTGGGGCCCCATATGCTGCAGCTTTTATTTTTTTGATGTCGTTCAGGAGATGTCCCTGGTTTTTATACTCACCCCAAGATCTTTTTCCTTTAGTGAGGTTTGTAGTCTCTGACCCCCTAGACTGTACCCGTCTGGGCCTTCTTTGCCCTTCCCCAATCTTCATGATTTGCGCTTGGTGGGATTGAACTCCAGGACCAATTGCTGGACCAGGTCTGCGCCCTTCCAATCCCTTTTAGTTCTCTCGGTCTTCGATTGAGTGAATTCTTCTCACAACTTCACGCACTGCAAAAGGGACACCTCAAGTCTATTCCTTCGTCATGTCGTTTACAAAAAACCGAAAAAAGCCCTGGTCCCAGGACTGACCCCTGCGGGGCCCCGTGGGGCACAGGGGCCCACTCTGACACCTCGCCACGTCCCCTGACTCGCTGCTGTTTTCCGAAAGTATTCCCGTCCCTTGTAGTGCCTCCCCCTTTTTCCCCGCTTGGTCCCCCCAGTTTTGCCCAACTCTTGTGTGGCTGTGCAAACGCCTTCTTTCAGTCCAAAAAATGCAATCCACCCCCCTCTCTTCTTGTCTTTCTGCGTCACCTGTCATAGAACTCCAGTAGGTTTGGACAAGGATTTCCCGTCCCGAAACCAGTTGGCTGCGTTTTTGAGATTTTCCCTTTTAGGTTTCCCCACCCTTTTCCTGATAAACTTCTCCATGATTTTGCTCTAAATTTTCAGTGACACTGGTCTGAGTTTAATGCTTCATGTTGTCTCCATTTTTTTAAAAATTGGGACTCATTTTTCTGTCTTCCAGCCTCAGGGAATCTCCCCGTTTTCGATAGATGTATTGAATAAATTTTTGTTAGGGGTACACATAGCGCCCTGCTCCCTCTCTCATACCCATGGGGAGATGTTATCTGGCCCCAATTTCCTTTGAGGTACTAGCTCACTCAGAAGTCTTTTACTTCTTCCCCGGTTGTGTGCACTGTGTCCACACTTGGTGGTGTGCCCCACCCCTCCGTCTTTCTGGGGTCCCTTTTGTCCCCTTTTGGGAAAACTTCTTTGAATCTCTTGTTTATTCTTCACATACTTCACGGGCATTTTTGTTGTCTCTCCTCCTTCCTTCCTTAGCCTGATTACCTGGTCCTTGGCTGTTGTTTTCCCCTCCTGATGTGGTGTACAACAGTTTCGGGTCAGTTTGGGTTTTGCTTATGTCATTTTCATATTGTCTTGTGCCTCCCTTCTTATCTGTGCATATTTGTTTCTGGCTCTACGACTGTTTCTCCTTATTCTCCTGGTCCCCTTTTCCTTTTATATTTCTTCCATTCCCAGCCACTTGGCTTTTGCCTCCCGCACCTTTGGGTAAACCATGGGGTCATCCTGGCTTTTTCATTAATCCTGTTTCCCTTGGTACAAACCCTCCTCAGCCCCCTTCATTTTTTTGCTCTATTCCATCATCTCATTAACTGGGGGTTCCCTGCCTTTTTCTGTCCCACGAAAACCCCTTCAGGTAGTTCCCCATTCCTGTTTTTAGTCCCCCTTTCTGTAGTTTGGCCCTTTATTCGTCCCCTG
>NC_069420.1:51266630-51271347 GCF_026875155.1 Cherax quadricarinatus | reverse complement strand
TTGGTCCTCCAGTTTTTGCACCAATCTCTTGTGTGGAACTGTGTCAAACGCCTTCTTACAGTCCAAGAAAATGCAATCCACCCACCCCTCTCTCTCTTGTCTTACTGCTGTCACCATGTCATAGAACTCCAGTAGGTTTGTGACACGGGATTTCCCGTCCCTGAAACCATGTTGGCTGCTGTTGATGAGATCATTCCTTTCTAGGTGTTCCACCACTCTTCTCCTGATAATCTTCTCTATGATTTTGCATACTATACATGTCAGTGACACTGGTCTGTAGTTTAATGCTTCATGTCTGTCTCCTTTTTTAAAGATTGGGACTACATTTGCTGTCTTCCATGCCTCAGGCAATCTCCCTGTTTCGATAGATGTATTGAATATTGTTGTTAGGGGTACACATAGCGCCTCTGCTCCCTCTCTCAATACCCATGGGAGATGTTATCTGGCCCCATTGCCTTTGAGGTATCTAGCTCACTCAGAAGCCTCTTCACTTCTTCCTCGGTTGTGTGCACTGTGTCCAGCACTTGGTGGTGTGCCCCACCTCTCCGTCTTTCTGGAGTCCCTTCCGTCTCCTCTGTGAACACTTCTTTGAATCTCTTGTTGAGTTCTTCACATACTTCACGGTCATTTCTTGTTGTCTCTCCTCCTTCCTTCCTTAGCCTGATTACCTGGTCCTTGACTGTTGTTTTCCTCCTGATGTGGCTGTACAACAGTTTCGGGTCAGATTTGGCTTTTGCTGCTATGTCATTTTCATATTGTCTTTGGGCCTCCCTTCTTATCTGTGCATATTCGTTTCTGGCTCTACGACTGTTCTCCTTATTCTCCTGGGTCCTTTGCCTTCTATATTTCTTCCATTCCCTAGCAGCACACTTGGTGTGTGTGTGTGTGTGTGTGTGTGTGTGTGTGTGTGTGTAAGAGTGAGTGTGTGTACTCACCTATTTGTACTCACCTATTTGTGGTTGCAGGGGTCGATTCATAGCTCCTAGCCCCGCCTCTTCACTGTTTGCTACTAGGTTCTCTCTCTCCATGCTCCATGAGCTTTATCATACCTCGCCTTAAAACTATGTATGGTTCCCGCCTGACTATGACTGAAGAATTACTTCCTAACATCCCTTTGATTCATCTGAGTCTTCAACTTCCAATTGTGACCTCTTGTTTCTGTGTTCCATCTCTGGAACATCCCGTCTTTGTCCACTTTGTCTATTCCTCGCAGTATTTATATGTCGTTATCATGTCTCCCCTGACCCTCCTGTCCTCGAGTGTCGTCAGGCCG
Source organism: Cherax quadricarinatus (assembly GCF_026875155.1). Lineage (NCBI taxonomy): Eukaryota > Metazoa > Arthropoda > Malacostraca > Decapoda > Parastacidae > Cherax > Cherax quadricarinatus. Next base: position 51,270,074 of record NC_069420.1, on the reverse strand, counting down.
ATTTCCCTCAACATTTCTTCGTAGGACAATCTCCTTATCTCTGGGACTATTCTTGTTGCAAACCTTTGCACCTTCTCTAATCTCTTGACGTGCTTGACCAGGTGTGGATTCTAAACTGGTGCTGCATACTCTAGTATGGGCCTGACGTAAATGGTATACAGAGTCTTGAACGATTCCTTACTGAGGTATCGGAACGCTATCTGTAGGTTTGCCAAACGCCGGTATGCTGCAGCAGTTATCTGATTGATGTGCGCCTCAGGAGATATGCTCGGTGTTATACTCACCCCCAGATCTTTTTCCTTGAGTGAGGTTTGCAGTCTTTGTCCATCTAGACTGTACTGTGTCTGTGGTCTTCTTTGTGCTTCCCCAATCTTCATGACTTTGCATTTGGCAGGGATAAACTCAAGGAGCCAGTTGCTGGATCAGGCTTGTAGCCTGTCCAGGTCTCTTTGTAGTCCTGCCTGATCCTCGTCCGATTTGATTCTTCTCATTAACTTCACATCATCTGCAAACAAGGACACTTCTGAGTCTATCCCTGTCGTTATGTCATTCACATATACCAGAAACAGCACAGGTCCTAGGACCGACCCCTGTGGAACCCCGCTTGTCACAGTCATGTCACGAGTCTTGGTACGTGACACCTCGTCACGTACCATGACTCGTTGTTGCCTCCCTGTCAGGTATTCTCTGATCCATTGCAGTGCCTTTCCTGTTATGTGTGCCTGATCCTCTAGCTTTTGCAGTAACCTCTTGTGAGGAACTGTGTCGAAGGCTTTCTTGCAGTCCAAAAAAATGCAGCCGATCCACCCCTCTCTCTCTTGTCTTACTTCTGTCACCTTGTCAAAAAACTCCAGTAGGTTTGTGACACAGGATTTTCCTTCCCTGAAACCGTGCTGGTTGTCAATTATACACTTGTTTCTTTCCAGGTGCTCCACCACTCTCCTCCTGATGATCTCCATGACTTTGCATACTATACACGTTAGTGATACAGGTCTGTAGTTTTGTGCCTCATGTCTGTCTCCCTTTTTAAAAATTGGGACTACATTTGCCATCTTCCATACCTCAGGGAGTTGCCCAGTTTCAATGGATGTGTTGAAGATCTTTGTTAATGGCACACACAGCATCTCTGCTCCCTCTCTAAGGACCCATGGAGAGATGTTGTCTGGTCCCAACGCCTTTGAGGTGTCAAGTTCACATAGCAGCTTCTTAAACTCCTCCATGGTTATGTGTACCTCATCCTGCACTTGTTGGTGTACCCCCCTGTTCTGATTTCCTGGAGTCCTACTGGTTTCCACTGTAAATACTTCTTTAAATCTCGTGTTGAGCTCCTCACATACCATTCGGTCGTTTCTTGTGAACTCCCCATCACCTTTCCTCAGTCTGATTACCTGGTCCTTGACTGTTGTTTTCCTCTTGATGTGGCTATACAACAGCTTAGGGTCATACTTGACTTTCGATGCTATGTCATTTTCAAATTGTCGCTGAGCCTCCCTTCTTATCTGTGCATATTCGTTTCTGGCTCTTCGACTAATCTCTTTATTTTCCTGAGTTCTCTGTCTTCTGTACCTTTTCCATTCTCTAGTACACCTAGTTTTTGCCTCCCTACACTTTTGGGTGATCCAAGGACTCGTTCTGTTCTTCCCATTATTTCTGTTTCCCTTGGGAACAAACCTCTCCTCTGTCTCCTTGCATTTTGTTGCCACATCCATCATTTCTTGTACTGGTTTTCCTGTCAGTTCCCTCTTCCACTGAATGTCTTGCAGGAAGTTCATCATGCCTGAGTAGTTCCCCCTTTTGTAGTTTGGTTTTTCCCATCCTATTCATGCTACTCTTTCCACTTGAAGCTCAACTATGCAGTCAAAGCACAGAACCACATGACCACTAGCTCATAGGGGCATTTCATACATGATATCCTTGATGTCCGAGCTACTCAAGGTGAATACAAGGTCCAGTCTTTCTGGATCATCCTCACCTCTCTCTCTCTGGTAGTGTCTCTAGCATGTTGATGCATGAGGTTTTCCAGTACCACATTCATCATCTTGGCTCTCCATGTTTTGGGACCCCCATGGGGCTCCAGGTTTTCCCAGTCAGTCTCCTTGTGATTGAAATCACCCGTAACTAGTAACTTTGCTCCCCCATGTGTGCTCTTCTGGCCACCTCGGCTAGTGTGTCGACCATTGCTCTGTTGCTCTCATCGTATTCTTCTCTTGGCCTCCTGCAGTTCTGTGGTGGGTTGTACATTACTGCAATTATCACCTTATGTCCCTCAGACTGGATTGTTCCTACTAAGTAGTCCCTTTCGCCTGTGCCATCCATTCCTTCCATTTTCTCTAAACCCCACTGGTTTTTTAATGAGCAGTGCAACTTATCCTACCCCTCTCCTTCCTCTGTCTTTCCTGAGGATTTGATATCAGAATGGGAAGATTGCATCTGTTATTATGCTGGTGAGTTTTGTTTCTGTGAGTGGTATTATGTCTGGGGATGTCTCCTTGATTCTTTCATGCCACTCCTCAAACTTATTTGTTATTCCATCTGCATTTGTATACCACACCTTCAACTTCTTTTCTAAGACTGTGGTCTGGGAGGTATATTCTGGTTGAGGAAGTGGGAGACCTGTTAAGGAACTATGGGTGGTTGCTGTGGTGGTGGAGTTTGTAATGCAGTGGGTGGGGGCATTGGATATGGCATGGGTGTTTTGGTTTAGAATGTTTGGTTGCACTGGGGTTGACCCAGTTGGGGGGCTTCTATAGGAAGTTGTGAGGGAGGCTGCAATTGATCTTCTTCCTGGGTCTGGGATCTCCTGTCTGTCTCCTCCATCCCCTCTCTTTCCTCCTTTCGCCTTTGTACCATCTCTGTTCCGTCGCGGTCGAGATACACCTTCCTGTATGCCAGCATGTCCCTTAATCTTGCTCTTTCCTGCAGGATCCTGTTCGGAGTCGATTCTGCCTTGAAAGTCACTTTCATTGGCCGGGTTCTTCTTCTTGCAAAGCCCCCCTATTCTTTGAAAATTTTCCAGCTGGGTCATGTCATCTTCTCCTATTGCTTTTATGATGCTTTCAATTGCTTTTTTTCCCCCTTGTTTTCTTGCTTCATATGTTTCCCCTTCAACTTCCTGGAGCCCATACACAAAGACTGACCTCTCCCTTTCATTCTCCCACTGCATAACGTTGTGTATCCCCCTCATTCAATTTAATTTCCTCCATTGCAACTTTCCTTTCTTTAGTTTCACTATCTATTGTACTAGGGCTCTGTGGCCTGTCATTTTCCCTTCTCGACTTTCCCTGGGCTCTGCTTTGGGCTGTTAGGGCCTCCACATATAGCTTAGCTCTTTCATTTACTACAGTTCCCTCTGATAGAGCTTTTACATGCAGTTTTGCTCCTTCTTTCCATACAGTCCCCTTATTTGTGACTGAGGTAGCAGTCTCTGATGTTATTCCCAAAATG
>NC_069420.1:51146630-51261630 GCF_026875155.1 Cherax quadricarinatus | reverse complement strand
TGACTATCAGTATAATATACATAGACATGACTATCAGTATAATAACATACACATGACTATCAGTATAATATACGTAGACATGACTATCAGTATAATATACATAGACATGACTATCAGTATAATATACATACACATGACTATCAGTATAATATACATACACATGACTATCAGTATAATATACGTAGACATGACTATCAGTATAATATACGTAGACATGACTATCAGTATAATATACATAGACACGACCATCAGTATAACATACGTAGACACGACTATCAGTATAATATACATAGACACGACTATCAGTATAATATACGTAGACACGACTATCAGTATAATATACATAGACATGACTATCAGTATAATATACATAGACACGACTATCAGTATAATATACGTGGACATGACCATCAGTATAATATACGTAGACATGACTATCAGTATAATATACATAGACACGACTATCAGTATAATATACATAGACACGACTATCAGTATAATATACGTAGACATGACTATCAGTATAATATACGTAGACATGACTATCAGTATAATATACATAGACACGACTATCAGTATAATATACGTAGACATGACTATCAGTATAATATACATAGACATGACTATCAGTATAATATACATAGACATGGCTATCAGTATAATATACATAGACATGACTATCAGTGTAATATACATAGACATGACTATCAGTATAATATACATACACATGACTATCAGGATAATATACATAGACATGGCTATTAGTATAATATACATAGACATAACTATCTGTATAATATACATAGACATGACTATCAGTATAATATACATAGACATGACTATCAGTATAATATACATAGACATGACTATCAGTATAATATACATACACATGACTATCAGTATAATATACATAGACATGGCTATCAGTATAATATACATAGACATGACTGTCAGTATAATATACGTAGACATGACTAACAGTATAATATACATAGACATGACTATAAGTGTAATATACATAGACATGACTATCAGTATAATATCCAAATACATGACTATCAGAATAATATACATAGACATGGCTATCAGTATAATATACATAGACATGACTATCAGTGTAATATACATAGACATGACTATCAGTATAATATACATAGACATGACTATCAGTATAATATACATAGACATGACTATCAGTATAATATACGTAGACATGACTATCAGTATAATATACATAGACACGACTATCAGTATAATATACATATACATGACTATCAGTATAATATACATAGACATGACTATCAGCATTATATACATAGACATGACTATCAGTATAATATACGTAGACATGACTATCAGTATAATATACATAGACATGACTATCAGTATAATATACATAGACATGGCTATCAGTATAATATACATAGACATGACTATCAGTATAATAAACATATACATGACTATCAGTATAATATACATATACATGACTATCAGTATAATATACATACACATGACTATCAGTATAATATACATACACATGACTATCAGTATAATATACATACACATGACTATCAGTATAATATACATACATATGACTATCAGTATAATATACATAGACATGGCTATCAGTATAATATACATAGACATGACTATCAGTATAATATACATAGACATGACTATCAGTATAATATACATAGACACGACTATCAGTATAATATACGTAGACATGACTATCAGTATAATATACGCAGACATGACTATCAGTATAATATACATACACATGACTATCAGTATAATATACGTAGACATGACTATCAGTATAATATACATACACATGACTATCAGTATAATATACGTAGACATGACTATCAGTATAATAACATACACATGACTATCAGTATAATATACGTAGACATGACTATCAGTATAATGTACATACATATGACTATCAGTATAATATACGTAGACATGACTATCAGTATAATATACATACACATGACTATCAGTATAATATACGTAGACATGACTATCAGTATAATATACATACACATGACTATCAGTATAATATACATAGACATGACTATCAGTACAATATACATAGACATGGCTATCAGTATAATATACATAGACATGACTATCAGAATAATATACGTAGACATGGCTATCAGTATAATATACATAGACATGACTATCAGTATAATATACATAGACATGACTATCAGTATAATATACGTAGATATGGCTATCATATATATCATAGACATGACTATCATATAAATACATAGACATGACTATCAGTAATAATATACATAGACATGACTATCAGTATAATATACATAGACATGACTATCAGTATAATATACATAGACATGACTGTCAGTATAATATACGTAGACATGGCTATCAGTATAATATACATAGACATGACTATCAGTATAATATACGTAGACATGGCTATCAGTATAATATAAATAGACATAACTCTCAGTATAATATACATACACATGACTATCAGTATAATATACATACACATGGCTATTAGTATATTATACATAGACATGACTATCAGTATAATATACATAGACATGACTATCAGTATAATATACATAGGCATGACTATCAGTATAATATACATAGACATGACTATCAGTATAATATACATACACATGACTATCAGTATAATATACATAGACATGGCTATCAGTATAATATACATAGACATGACTGTCAATATAATATACGTAGACATGACTAACAGTATAATATACATAGACATGACTATAAGTGTAATATACATAGACATGACTATCAGTATAATATCCAAATACATGACATCAGAATAATATACATAGACATGGCTATCAGTATAATTATACATAGACATGACTATCAGTGTAATATACATAGACATGACTATCAGTATAATATACATAGACATGACTATCAGTATAATATACATAGACATGACTATCAGTATAAATACGTAGACATGACTATCAGTAATATACATAGACATGACTATCAGTGTAATATACATAGACATGACTATCAGTAAAAATATACATAGACATGGCTATCAGTATAATATACATATACATGACTATCAGTATATATACATAGACATGACTATCAGCATTATATACATAGACATGACTATCAGTATAATATACTAGACATGGGCTATCAGTATAATATACATAGACATGACTATCAGTATAATATACATAGACATGACTATCAGTATAATATACATAGACACGACTATCAGTATAATATACGTAGACATGACTATCAGTATAATATACGCAGACATGACTATCAGTATAATATACATACACATGACTATCAGTATAATATACGTAGACATGACTATCAGTATAATATACATACACATGACTATCAGTATAATATACGTAGACATGACTATCAGTATAATATACATACACATGACTATCAGTAAAAATATACGTAGACATGACTATCAGTATAATGTACATACATATGACTATCAGTATAATACACGTAGACATGACTATCAGTATAATATACATACACATGACTATCAGTATAATATACGTAGACATGACTATCAGTATAATATACATACACATGACTATCAGTATAATATATCGTAGACATACTATCAGTATTTAATATACATACAAAATGACTATCAGTATAATATACATAGACATGACTATCAGTACAATATACATAGACATGGCTATCAGTATAATATACATAGACATGACTATCAGTATAATATACGTAGACATGGCTATCAGTATAATATACATAGACATGACTATCAGTATAATATACATAGACATGACTATCAGTATAATATACGTAGATTGGCTATCAGTATAATATACTAGACATGACTATCATATAATATAAAGACATGACTATCAGTATATATACATAGACATGACTATCAGTATAATAAAACATAGACATGACTATCAGTATAATATACATAGACATGACTGTCAGTAAAAATAACGTAGACATGGCTATCAGTAAATATACATAGACATGACTATCAGTATAATATACGTAGACATGGCTATCAGTATAATATAAATAGACATGACTCTCAGTATAATATACATACACATGACTATCAGTATAATATACATTCACATATCTATTATATATTTTACATAGACATGACTATCAGTATAATATACATAGACATGACTATCAGTATAATATACATAGGCATGACTATCAGTATAATATACATAGACATGACTATCAGTATAAAAATACATACACATGACTATCAGTATAATATACATAGACATGGCTATCAGTATAATATACATAGACATGACTGTCAGTATAATATACGTAGACATGACTAACAGTATAATATACATAGACATGACTATAAGTGTAATATACATAGACATGACTATCAGTATAATATCCAATATACATGACTATCAGAATAATATACATAGACATGGCTATCAGTAAATATACATAGACATGACTATCAGTGTAATATACATAGACATGACTATCAGTATAATTTTACATAGACATGACTATCAGTATAATATACATAGACATGACTATCAGTATAATATACGTAGACATGACTATCAGTATAATATACATAGACATGACTATCAGTGTAATATACATAGACATGACTATCAGTATAATATACATAGACATGGCTATCAGTATAATATACATATACATGACTAATCAGTATAATATACATAGACATGACTATCAGCATTATAAAACATAGACATGACTATCAGTATAATATACGTAGACATGACTATCAGTATAATATACATATACATGACTATCAGTATAATATACATAGACAGGGCTATCAGTATAATATACATAGACATGACTATCAGTATAATATACATAGACATGACTATCAGTATAATATACGTAGACATGACTATCAGTATAATATACATATACATGACTATCAGTATAATATACATATACATGACTATCAGTATAATATACGTACACATGACTATCAGTATAATATACATACACATGACTATCAGTATAATATACATACACATGACTATCAGTATAATATACATACACATGACTATCAGTATAATATACCTACACATGACTATCAGTATAATATACTTAGACATGGCTATCAGTATAATATACATAGACATGACTGTCAGTATAATATACATAGACATGACTAACAGTATAATATACACATACATGACTATAATATACATAGACATGACTATCAGTATAATATCCAAATACATGACTATCAGAATAATATACATAGACATGGCTATCAGTATAATATACATAGACATGACTATCAGTGTAATATACATAGACATGACTATCAGTATAATATACATAGACATGACTATCAGTATAATATACACAGACATGACTATCAGTATAATATACATAGACATGACTATCAGTATAATATACATAGACATGACTATCAGTATAATATACGTAGACATGACTAACAGTATAATATACATAGACATGACTATAAGTGTAATATACATAGACATGACTATCAGTATAATAACCAAATACATGACTATCAGAATAATAACATAGACATGGCTATCAGTATAATATACATAGACATGACTATCAGTGTAATATACATAGACATGACTATCAGTATAATATACATAGACATGACTATCAGTATAATATACATAGACATGACTATCAGTATAATATACGTAGACATGACTATCAGTATAATATACATAACATGACTATCAGTGTAATATCATAGACATGACTATCAGTATAATATACATAGACATGGCTATCAGTATAATATACATATACATGACTATCAGTATAATATACATAGATATGACTATCAGCATTATATACATAGACATGACTATCAGTATAATATACGCAGACATGACTATCAGTATAATATACATATACATGACTATCAGTATAATATACATATGACAGGGCTATCAGTATAATATACATAGACATGACTATCAGTATAATATACATAGACATGACTATCAGTATAATATACGTAGACATGACTATCAGTATAATATACATATACATGACTATCAGTATAAATACATATACATGACTATCAGTATAATATACGTACACATGACTACAGTATAATATACATACACATGACTATCAGTATAATATACATACACATGACTATCAGTATACTATACATACACATGACTATCAGTATAATATACCTACACATGACTATCAGTATGATATACATAGACATGGCTATCAGTATAATATACATAGACATGACTGTCAGTATAATATACATAGACATGACTAACAGTATAATATACACTACATGACTATAATATTCATAGACCATGACTATCAGTATAATATCCAAATACATGACTATCAGAATAATATACATAGACATGGCTATCAGTATAATATACATAGACATGACTATCAGTGTAATATAACATAGACATGACTATCATATAATATACATAGACATGACTATCAGTATTTAATATCATAGACATGACTATCAGTATAATATACGTAGACATGACTATCAGTATAATATACATAGACATGACTATCAGTGTAATATACATAGACATGACTATCAGTATAATATACATAGACATGGCTATCAGTATAATATATATAGACATGACTATCAGTATAATATACGTAGACATGGCTATCAGTATAATATACATAGACATGACTATCAGCATAATATACATAGACATGACTATCAGTATAATATACGTAGATATGGCTATCAGTATAATATACATAGACATGACTATCAGTATAATATACGTAGACATGGCTATCAGTATAATATACATAGTGAGAGACAGTAGTGAGAGACAGTAGCGAGAGACAGTAGTGAGGGACAGTATTGAGTGACAGTAGTGAGAGACAGTAGTGAGGGACAGTAGTGAGAGACAGTAGTGAGGGACAGTATTGAGTGACAGTAGTGAGAGACAGTAGTGAGAGCAGTAGTGGAGAGACATAGCGAGAGACAGTAGTGAGGGACAGTTGAGTGACAGTAGTGAGGACAGTAGTGGAGACAGTAGCGGAAGAAGTAGTGAGGGACGTATGAGTGACAGTAGTGAGAGACAGTAGTGAGGGACAGTAGTGAGAGAAGTATGAGAGACAGTAGTGAGAGACAGTATGAGGACAGTAGTGAGAGACAGTAGTGAGGACAGTATTGAGTGCAGTATGAGAGACAGTAAGTGAGAGACACTAGTGAGTGACAGTATGAGAGACAGTAGTGAGAGACAGTAGTGAGGGACAGTATTGAGTGACAGTAGTGAGAGACAGTAGTGAGGGACAGTAGTGAGAGACAGTAGTGAGGGACAGTATTGAGTGACAGTAGTGAGAGACAGTAGTGAGAGACAGTAGTGAGGGACAGTAGTGAGAGACAGTAGTGAGAGACAGTATTGAGTGACAGTAGTGAGGGACAGTAGTGAGAGACAGTAGTGAGAGACACTAGTGAGAGACAGTAGTGAGAGACAGTAGTGAGTGACAGTAGTGAGAGACAGTAGTGAGAGACACTAGTGAGAGACAGTAGTGAGAGACAGTAGTGAGAGACACTAGTGAGAGAAATAGTGAGAGACAGTAGTGAGAGACAGTAGTGAGTGACAGTAGTGATGACAGTAGTGAGAGACAGTATGAGAGGACAGTAGTGAGAGACAGTAGTGAGAGACAGTAAATGAGAGACAGTAGTGAAGACACTAGTGAGAGACAGTAGTGAGAGACAGTAGTGAGAGACAGTAGTGGAGTGACAGTAGTGAGTGACAGTAGTGAGAGACAGTAGTGAGAGGGCAGTAGTGAGAGACAGTATGAGAGACAGGGAGTGAGAGACACTAGTGAGAGACAGTAGTGAGAGACAGTAGTGGGGTGACAGTAGTGAGTGACAGTAGTGAGAGGACAGTAGTGAGAGACAGTAGTGAGAGACAGTAGTGAGAGACAGTAGTGAGAGACAGTAGTGAGTGACAGTATGAGAGACAGTAGTGAGAGACAGTAGTGAGAGACAGTAGTGAGAGACAGTAGTGAGAGACAGAAGTGAGAGGGCACTATGAGAGACAGTAGTGAGTGACAGTAGTGAGAGACAGTAGTGAGAGACAGTAGTGAGAGACACTAGTGAGAGACACTAGTGAGAGACAGTAGTGAGAGACAGTAGTGAGTGACAGTAGTGAGTGACAGTAGTGAGAGACAGTAGTGAGAGACAGTAGTGAGAGACAGTAGTGAGAGACAGTAGTGAGAGACACTGTGAGGACAGTTTAGAGACGTAGTGAGGACAGTAGTGAGTGACAGTAGTGAGAGACAGTAGTGAGAGACACTAGTGAGAGACAGTAGTGAGAGACAGTAGTGAGTGACAGTAGTGAGAGACACTAGTGAGAGACAGTAGTGAGAGACAGTAGTGAGAGACCTAGTAAGAGACAGTAGTGAGAGACAGTAGTAGAGACATATGAGGACAGTAGTGAGAGACAGTAGTGAGTGACAGTAGTGAGTGACAGTAGTGAGAGACAGTAGTGAGAGACACTAGTGAGAGACAGTAGTGAGTGACAGTAGTGAGTGACAGTAGTGAGAGACAGTGAGAGACAGTATTGAGTGACAGTAGTGAGAGACACTAGTAAGAGACAGTAGTGAGAGACAGTAGTGAGAGACACTAGTGAGAGACAGTAGTGAGAGACAGTAGTGAGTGACAGTAGTGAGAGACAGTAGTGAGAGACAGTAGTGAGAGACACTAGTGAGAGACAGTAGTGAGAGACAGTAGTGAGTGACTATAGAGACAGTAGTGAGAGACAGTAGTGAGAGACACTGTGAGAGCAGTAGTGACAGTAGTGGACAGTAGTGAGAGACAGTAGTGAGTGACAGTATGGTGACAGTAGTCAGAGCATAGTAAGAGACAGTATGAGAGACAGTAGTGAGTGACAGTATTGAGAGACAGTAGTGAGAGACAGTAGTGAGAGACAGAAGTGAGAGACAATATGTGAGAGACAGTATCAGAGACACTGTAAGAGGACAGTAGTGAGAGACAGTAGTGAGAGACAGGTAAAATTGAGAGACAGTAGTGAGAGACAGTAGTGAGAGACAGTAGTGAGTGACAGTAGTGAGAGACAGTAGTGAGAGACAGTAGTGAGTGACAGTAGTGAGAGACAGTAGTGAGTGACAGTAGTGAGAGACAGTAGTGAGAGACATATGAAGCAGTAGTGAGGACAGTAGTGACAGTAGTGAGAGACAGTAGTGAGAGACAGTAGTGAGAGACAGTAGTGACAGTAGTGAGAGACAGTAGTGAGAGACACTAGTGAGAGACAGTAGTGAGAGACAGTAGTGAGAGACAGTAGTGAGAGACAGTAGTGAGAGACAGTAGTGAGAGACAGTAGTGAGAGACAGTAGTGAGAGACAGTAGTGAGAACAGTAGTGAGAGACAGTAGTGAGAGACAGTAGTGAGAGACAGTAGTGAAGACAGTAGTGAAGACAGTAGTGAGAGACAGTAGTGAGAGACAGTAGTGAGAGACAGTAGTGAGAGACAGTAGTGAGAGACAGTAGTGAGAGACACTAGTGAGAGACAGTAGTGAGAGACAGTAGTGAGAGACAGTAGTGAGAGACAGTAGTGAGAGACAGAAGTGAGAGACAGTAGTGAGAGACAGTAGTCAGAGACACTAGTAAGAGACAGTAGTGAGAGACAGTAGTGAGAGACAGTGGTGAGGGACAGTAGTGAGAGACAGTAGTGAGAGACAGTAGTGAGAGACAGTAGTGAGAGACAGTAGTGAGAGACACTAGTGAGAGACAGTAGTGAGAGACAGTAGTTAGTGACAGTAGTGAGAGACAGTAGTGAGAGACAGTAGTGAGAGACAGTAGTGAGAGACAGTAGTGAGAGACAGTAGTCAGAGACACTAGTAAGAGACAGTAGTGAGAGACAGTAGTGAGAGACAGTGGGGGAGGACAGTAGTGAGAGACATAGAAGACATAGTGAGAGACAGAAGTGAGAGACAGTAGTGAGAGACAGTAGTCAGAACACTAGTAAGAGACAGTAGTGAGAGACAGTAGTGGAGACATGGTGAGGGACAGTAGTGAGAGACAGTAGTGAGAGACAGTAGTGAGAGACAGTAGTGAGAGAGACAGTAGTGAGAGACACTAGTGAGAGACAGTAGTGAGAGACAGTAGTTGAGTGAGCAGTAGTGAGAGACAGTAGTGAGAGACAGTAGTGAGAGACAGTAGTGAGAGACAGTAGTGAGAGACAGTAGTGAGAGACAGTAGTGAGAGACAGTAGTGAGAGACAGTAGTGAGGAACAGTAGTGAGAGACACTAGTTAGAGACAGTAGTGAGAGACAGTAGTGAGAGACAGTAGTGAGAGACAGTAGTGAGAGACAGTGAAGCGTGGTGAGAGACAGTTAGTGAGAGACAGTAGTGAGAGACAGTAGTGAGTGACAGTAGTGAGAGACAGTAGTGAGAGACAGTAGTGAGAGACAGTAGTGAGAGACAGTAGTGAGAGACAGAACTAGTGAGAGACAGTAGTGAGAGACAGTAGTGAGTAGACAGTAGTGAGAGACAGTAGTGAGAGACAGTAGTGAGTGACAGTAGTGAGACACAGTGACAGTGTGAGAGACAGTAGTGAGAGACAGTAGTGAGAGACAGTAGTGAGAGACAGTAGTGAGAGACAGTAGTGAGTGACAGTAGTGAGAGACAGTAGTGAGAGACAGTAGTGAGAGACAGTAGTGAGAGACAGTAGTGAGAGACAGTAGTGAGAGACAGTAGTGAGAGACAGTAGTGAGAGACAGTAGTGAGTGACAGTAGTGAGAGACAGTAGTGAGAGACAGTAGTGAGAGACAGTAGTGAGAGACAGTAGTGAGAGACAGTAGTGAGAGACAGTATGAGAGACACTGTGAGAGACAGTAGTGAGAGACAGTAGTTAGTGACAGTAGTGAGAGACAGTAGTGAGAGACAGTAGTGAGAGACAGTAGTGAGAGACAGTAGTGAGAGACAGTAGTGAGAGACAGTAGTGAGAGACAGTAGTGAGAGACAGTAGTGAGTGACAGTAGTGAGAGACACTAGTTAGTGACAGTAGTGAGAGACAGTAGTGAGAGACAGTAGTGAGAGACAGTAGTGAGAGACAGTAGTGAGAGACAGTAGTGAGAGACAGTATGAGAGACAGTAGTGAGAGACAGTAGTGAGAGACAGTAGTGAGAGACAGTAGTGAGAGACAGTAGTGAGAGACCTAGTTAGTGACAGTAGTGAGAGACAGTAGTGAGAGACATAGTGAAGACAGTAGTGAGAGACAGTAGTGAGAGACAGTGGTGAGAGACAGTAGTGAGAGACAGTAGTGAGAGACAGTAGTGATGACAGTAGTGAGAGACACTATTAGTGACAGTATGAGAGACAGTAGTGAGAGACAGTAGTGAGAGACAGTAGTGAGAGACAGTAGTGAGAGACAGTAGTGAGAGACAGTAGTGAGATGACAGTTGAGAGACACTAGTTAGTGACAGTAGTGAAGACAGTAGTGAGAGACAGTAGTGAGAGACAGTAGTGAGAGACAGTAGTGAGAGACAGTGGTGAGAGACATAGTGAGAGACAAATAGTGAGAGACAGTAGTGAGTGACAGTAGTGAGAGACACTAGTTAGTGACAGTAGTGAGAGACAGTAGTGAGAGACAGTAGTGAGAGACAGTAGTGAGAGACAGTAGTGAGAGACAGTAGTGAGAGACAGTAGTGAGAGACAGTAGTGAGAGACAGTAGTGAGAGACAGTAGTGAGAGACAGTAGTGAGAGACAGTAGTGAGAGACACTAGTTAGTGACAGTAGTGAGAGACAGTAGTGAGAGACAGTAGTGAGAGACAGTAGTGAGAGACAGTAGTGAGAGACAGTAGTGAGAGACAGTAGTGAGAGACAGTAGTGAGAGACAGTAGTGAGAGACAGTAGTGAGAGACAGTAGTGAGAGACAGTAGTGAGAGACAGTAGTGAGTGACAGTAGTGAGAGACACTAGTTAGTGACAGTAGTGAGAGACAGTAGTGAGAGACAGTAGTGAGAGACAGTAGTGAGAGACAGTAGTGAGAGACAGTAGTGAGAGACAGTAGTGAGAGACAGTAGTGAGAGACAGTAGTGAGAGACAGTAGTGAGAGACAGTAGTGAGAGACAGTAGTTAGTTAGTGACAGTAGTGAGAGACAGTAGTGAGAGACAGTAGTGAGAGACAGTAGTGAGAGACAGTAGTGAGAGACAGTAGTGAGAGACAGTAGTGAGAGACAGTAGTGAGGAGACAGTAGTGAGAGACAGTGGTGAGAGACAGTAGTGAGAGACAGTAGTGAGAGACAGTAGTGAGAGACAGTAGTGAAGACAGTAGGGGAGTGAGAGACAGTAGTGAAGACACTATTAGTGACAGTAGTGAGAGACAGTAGTGAGAGACAGTAGTGAGAGACAGTAGTGAGAGACAGTAGTGAGAGACAGTAGTGAGAGACAGTAGTGAGAGACAGTGGTGAGAGACAGTAGTGAGAGACAGTAGTGAGAGACAGTAGTGAGAGACAGTAGTGAGAGACAGTAGTGAGAGACAACACCCAACAACAACAAAACAACAACAATAACAATAATAGTAAAATAATAATATTAATAATAATAATAATAATAATCCCATACCCATCGTGTGGACGCTGTACTTACCTGGAGAGTGTCCGTGAGCCAACGCCCCTGCTGCCCGGTTCATGACCAAGCCTCCCGGTGGATCAGACAGGGCATGATCCACAAGGCTGTTATTGCTGGATGCACGAAGTCCGAGGCACGAACCACAACACACCTAATCAGGAATTGACTAATTGACTAATCCAGTTTCCTCTTCAAGAGAGCAAGGGTTGTACAAGTATGTCCCCTCGTGTATAATGGAAGGCTGCTGCTAAATAGTCTTGAGCCCCTTACCTCGAGGATGTTCCAGGTGTAAATTATGATGTATCTTTCTCTCCTGCGTTCCAGGGAGTACAGAACGAGATATTTCAAACATTCCTAGTAACTAAGATTTTGACTGAACTTATATATGCAGTGAAAGTTCTCTGGATTTTTTCTAGGTCAGTAAATTCGCCTGGAAAGAACGAGTGACTTAAAGAGGATCATTATAAGCATGGTAGCCCTTATTTTGAAGCTTCGCATTATCCAACCTATCATTTTCCTCGCAGTTGTGATAATGACATTGTTGTGATCCTTGAAGGTGAGATTCTCTCACATTGTTGCCACTTAGTCCTTCACATCAGAATATCGTGGATAAAATGTATTTCAGTTTCTGTTCTAGCCTCTGTTTCCATCTTCTGGACCTGAGTCAGCCTATAGCCAGCCTATGGACGGTAGTCCCCCCATTTTCTTAATGTCTGCAGTAGTCACTACATACACATTTTTAACTAATAAAAGAATCACGGAGGGACAGATACCCAAGAATGTGTCCTGAGCCACACATGCGTAAAGACATACCTTTGAACAGTTAGCCAATATATTTGTTTTTCATCCCTCAAATTGTAGGTATGCGTGAATTCAGTTAGTTTAGGCGAGATTCATTAGGGAAGTGGACAGATGCTCTAAGATTAACTCATCCAGGGGCCTCGTGACTGCAGTCCGCCACAAGGTTTTACGCGGCCCACAATGTTTTGAATTATCTATAAATAGCAAAACTAACAAACTCTTATTTTCAGTCACTTGAAGTTAAGAATTTTGTTGCTTGTAACAATTAATCACAACTTTTTTTTTTTAAATTTTAGTTCTAATCTTTTCATTTTTCAGATATATTCTTCGGTTATGGACATAAAAACGAAAAGAACAGTGCAGAGTGCTACGTCTTTAATGACGAATATGACGTAAAGTACTTCTTTAGACGAGCAGGTGATAAAGCCTCGTGCGTTGTATACAACGAAAGTGTCGCTGTTTTGATGGAGTACAATGTACGTCGTCAGTATGAGACCAAACTTAAGTTATTCTCAATTCACAGGAACACAGAGTTCGGAAACAGTGGTGGTTTCCAGGCAGAAGACAGCTGAAAGTGAATCTTTTTAACAAGGTCCAGTTACAAAGTAGCTTATGCGTTAGCTGAAAGATTAAAGCCATTCACCGAAGAAGATCTGATCAAGGAGTGTATGATGGAAGCAGAGGCAGAGTTATGCCAAGAAAAAAGCAAATCTGTTCGAAATCCTCAGTCTTGTTCCAAATACTGTTGCTCGTAGAACTGAGGATATAGGATGCAATGCTAGAAGTTATGATGTGAGTGACATCATAATTTCTAGTATACATCCGTGGTGTAGACAATGAATTTAATGTCACACAAGAATTAGCATCAATGCACAGCATCCACAGGACAGGAACCGGAGAAGACATCTTCAAAATAAAAAACAACTGTGAAAGAACATGTCTGGGATGAGGAAAGGTTTGGTTGTACAGATCACAAAAGCTGGTGAGTGAGTTATCCATCAGTAAGCATTATGAGGATAATATGTGGATATGTCTTATATTTTTAAACCTGTTGTTTCAACAGTGATTTTCATTCAATCTCACGGGCTTAATGATCGCCAGTTTCGTGATTTTCTGAAACTGATTCTGGGTTCGTTGACTTGCCTTATTATACAGCTGTGGAAAGGTTCTATTACGATTCTTTCAACTCAGAAAAGAAATGGATTCATTTCTAACTGGGAACAATCGACCCGAACCTCTTTTATCAAACGCTGACTGGCTTTTGAAATCGATATTTTTTTGAGACGTGACAAATCATACGAATCAACTGAATCTGAAGTTGCAAAGTGAAACAAATTTGATTTGTGATCTATTCAGGCAAGTCAAAGAATCCAGGGCAAAAGTGATGCAATTTGAAAGACAGGTCAAAGTTTCTAACTCAAAATTTCATGACGAAAGTGAAGAATACACTTCAATATTTGCAGAAAAAATTATTAATGACTTATAATTTCAGAAACGAGTTTTTGATCTTGATGGAAAAACCATGAAATAAAACTGTTTTAAAACCCATTAGAGAACATTGTTGCAACACTCCCAAGTCGGTTTCAGATTCAAATTACTGATCTCTAATCAGAGGAAGGAAATCTGATCCAATTTTATAAATCTTTACAGCCTAAACTACTTCTAAACTCGAAGCATTTTGCTTTGTATTATCAGTTTATAGCAGAATGTACCTTTGTGAACCAAGATTTTTAAAAATGATGTTATGTCCAAATATAGCATATTACAACCCAGGATTCCAAATGTCCTGTTATCCCGGGTGTAATGGGAGCAAAAATAAACACAGCAGAAAAAGTTTAGACTTATATTATCCTTCACCAATTTAGAACAGCAATATGTACACTATGTACAGTGATAAGTATAGTGCACTCCACGGTAAGCAAGGCAGAAATAGAAGCCACAAGATAGCAGACCGTGCTTCAACCAGCTCTAGAATGGGAATGATGAGCATTTGAAGTTCATTCTAGTAACTGGCTCCTCGAGCTTAAAACTTCAGTTCAGCAGTATTTGGAAATTTAAAAAAAAAGTTCGATCATTCCCATTAATCTTGAGTCAGCTTCTTCGTCTGCAGTTCAGAACATTGGCTTAAGTCTGACTTTTTACTCATTTTATATTAATTTTGAGTGTAAGCAAGGTGTTGTTTCTTGGTAATTGTCAGGTGGTTGGAGTTCTGCCTCATCTGGGGTACTGGTCCTTTGATGATCCACCACTTTAAGTTATATGACCGAGGCTTTTCGCTGGCTTACCGGTCCACCCGTGGTAAGCTTAAAGATGACATGGTTTGATGGTAGTTCGTGAATTACGGAAAGCACAAGAAATTCTTGTTAAAATCGAGCCATGTGAATAAGGATTGTGTGAGCCATGTATGGCATCCTGTGCATTGTTGGCATAGGTGGCACCCTACTCATGTTACATATATGTTGACCCCCTGTCCACTGCTGGCGTGTGTGGCATCCCTGCCCTTGTTTATGCATGTGACACCCTAACCATGGACGAGGTGCTATATGTGAAGAATCCTGTTTATTATTTACAAATGTGGCACCTTGCTCACTGTTTGCACGTATGGCACCCTGTAAATTATTTACATTTTGAAACCTTGACTATTGTTTACATTTGTAGCACCCTGTTCATTGTTCACCTATGTGGCACTCTACCAATTGTTTATATATGTGGCGCCATTTCCATTGTTGACAAATATGGCACCCGGCACATTATTTACATGTGAGGTGCCCTACCCAATGTTGCAAAAACAACTTAGGAATGCCACTTCACGTGTCCATTTGGCAGTGGTCGCTAGCACTGCTATAAAGGAAGGGGGAGCAGAAAAGTAGGGGGAGCAGGTGGAGTGGGAAGAGGAGAAGGAGAGGGAGAAGGTTGGAGGAGAAGGAGAAGGTTGGAGGAGGAGGAGGAGGAGGAGGAGGATAAGGAGAAAGGAAAGAAGAAGAAAAATAAAGGTAGGATAAAGGAGAACGGCTTCTACTCAACCCTCTCTTCGTTCTCTCTGCTCCTCCCTCTCTCTCCTCTACCACTCTCCCCTTTCCCTCTCTCAGCTGCCACCTCTGTCCTCTCTGGCCACCCAGACAGTAAGGAATGCTTCACCACCATCATCGCTGCTAACAAAGATAACACAACGTCGCCAGCGTCAAGTATCAGTAGCATATGTACCCTTGATAGCATCTTAGCAAGGGTCGTCATAGCTTCTTGCAGCTACGGAGACAAAACACGACTTTCTTAATAGCCATCTTGAAGTCAAGGTTGTCTCTATAACCCCTTGCAACCAGGGGAAGAAATCACGGATGTCTAAAGAAATGGTATAAAATACAAACGTGATAGATTAAGATATATATACAATATAACGTGATCCTTTATTGAGAACGTTTCGCGCGCACACTGGGCTTTATTTCTGACTTGAGGAAGCCCACTGTGTGGGCTGAACCATGTCAATAAAGGTTCGCATTATACTGTATTTGTGTCTTTTTCCAAGTGGCGGCTGTCTAAATAATCATCTTGCAACCACTGTGGCAAGACCCAGCTTGTCACGGTGGTCACGACTACATTTATCGATAGCACCTTGAGGTCACGGAAAAGGCGTTTAAAAGGCAGGACCTTAACAAGTCATGAGTGAGACACATCCACTCGTCATCCTCCATGAATGTATCGCCCTCAGTGCAGGTGTTTTCTACTGCTTTCTAGGCTCCTGTGTTCTCATGATCTGCCTAGCATGGGTTATTATTGTTATTGAGGGTAATTCCCTGAGAAACTTAGAGGATTGGTTAGTCAGATATATTGATAAGGTTAGATTAGAGGAGGACCTTACAAGAATGGGTCAGTAGGTCTCCTGCAGTGTCTAACGCGACGGGCTGGAGTTTTGAGACTCTATGACCGCGGGTTCACTCCCGGCCGGGGGTATGGTTTGTTTGCAATCGTGTCATTACGATTTCTTGAGTCATGTTGACGGCAGTGAAGGGACTTGAGCTAGAGTTCGTCACGGCCACGCTAGCTGGAGATTCGTCTGTAAAAACTTGCATTTGTGGTCACAGAGGTGCCTGTGCTAACCTTCCTATGGTGTAGAAATATACCTAGTTGGATGAATCTTATTGTGGCTAGCTGGTCTAGTGGCTAGCGCGACGGGCTGGAGTTCTGAGACTCTATGACCGCGGGTTCAATCCCGGCCGGGGGTATGGTTTATTTGCAATCGTGTCATTACGATTTCTTGAGTCAGAGTCGTGTCCGGCAGTGTTCTTCCATTCTTAGGGTTTTATTACGAATAGACTTTGAATACTACACTACAGTGCCCTTTTTTTTCATTATTTTCATCTATTTCTCTTTGCCTTCATATATTCTTTCTCCTGTTCCTTTCAGCACAGAATTTTTGACATTGATATAGCTCGCGTCTTGGCGGTTACTAATGTTTATGTACACAGAGAGGGCCCTAGTGAACCTCAGGGCCCCAAAGTGTGTAGCTCAAAACCCAAGGGAATGCATTAAAAAACCCGTGAGATTGTACGGGTAAACTACTTTTACCAAAAAAGTGTAATAAATTAAAGTGTTACGGTCAGGGAAACCCAAATGGGATACACTTCATGGTTTATTCACCCCTTGTGAAGGGATATGAGAGCTCTTTAAACCAGTGTTTGTGTATATGAAGCTTGTAAACCAGTGTTATGCATAGGAGCTTTGTAAACCTGTTTGTTTTTTGAATCTTGTAAACCAGTGTTGGTATAGGACTCTTGAAAACCTGTTAGGTAATGAGGTCTTGAAAACCCGTTTAGTGTAAGAGGGGGTCTTGTAAACCGTGTTAGTGCATATGAAGTCGAAACCGTGAGTGTTATGAGAGCTCTTTTAAACCAGTGTTTTGTGCTATGAAAGGGCCTTTTAAAAACCGTGTTAGTTATTGAGGCTCTTTTAAACCAGTTAGTGTAAGAGGCTTGTAAAACCTGTTGTGTAATGAAAGCTTTGTAAAAACCCTGTTAGTGTATTGGGCTTTAAACCCGTGTTATGAATTTTAAAGGGTCTTGTAAACCGTGTAAGTGTTTGAGAGCTTTGTAAAAAACCTATTAGGATTGAAGTCTTGTAAACCAGGGAAGTGTAAGAGGTCTTGAAACCTGTTAGTTTATATGAGAGCTCTTGGAAACCCGTGTTAGTGTATATGAGAGTCTTGAAAAACCACAAATGATATAGAGTTGTAAACCAGTGTTTTTTGTTAGAGAGCTCTTGTAAACCCGGGGAAATTTAAAAAGAGAGCTCTTTTAAACCCGTGTTTTTGTTTATGAGGCCTTGAAACCATGTTAGTTAATGAGACTCTTTTAAACCAGTATTAGGTATATGGGGCTCTTGTAAACCATGTAAGTGAATGAGAGCTTTTTTTTAAACCGGGTAATGTATTGAGACTTTGTAAACCAGGGAAGTGTATAGAGAGCTCTTTTTAAAAAAGTATTTTTTTTAATGGAAACTCTTTTTAAAACCCTGTAAGTGTATATGAAGCCTTGTAAACCAGTGAAGTGTATTGAGAGCTCTTTTTAAACCGTGTTAGTGTATAATGAAACTCTTTAAACCACTGTAAGGTATAGAGACTTTGTAAACCTTTTAAGGTATATAAAGCCTTGTAAACCCGGTAAGTGAAAATGAGAGCTCTTGTAAAAACCCTATTATGTATATGAGAGCTTTGTAAACCCCTTAATGAATAGAGTCTTGTAAACCCTTAAGGTAATGAAGCTCTTTTAAACCAGGGGGAAGTGTATATAGAGCTCTTGTAAACCATATTAGTGTAAGGAATCTTGTAAACCATGTAAATGTATATGAGGCCTTTAAAAGGAAGGTTATGGGGGCCTTGTAAAACCCGTGTTAGGTATATGAGACTCTTGTAAACCACTGTAAGGTATTGAAGCCTGAAACCATGTAAGTGAATGAAGCTCTTGAAACCATGTAAGTGTAAATGAGAGCTCTTGTAAACCCGGTTAGTGTATATGAGAGCCTTGTAAACCGTGTTGTGAAATGAGAGCTC
Source organism: Cherax quadricarinatus (assembly GCF_026875155.1). Lineage (NCBI taxonomy): Eukaryota > Metazoa > Arthropoda > Malacostraca > Decapoda > Parastacidae > Cherax > Cherax quadricarinatus. The sequence continues at coordinate 51,242,132 of NC_069420.1, read as the reverse complement.
TTGTAAACCAGTGTAAGTTATATGGAGTCTTGTTTAAAACCCGTGAAGGATATGAAGCCTTGTAACCAGGTAAGTGTATAGAGAGCTCTTTTAAAACCCGTGTAAGTGATATGAAGGTAAACCGTGAAGTGTATAGCTGAGGCCTCCCGACCCCCCTAATTTTTATTGCTACAAAAAAAATTATTATTAAAAATATTATAATTACTAATTTTTATTATTTTTTAAAATTTTATGTAGTTATAGTGTATAGAGTAGTAGTTAAAAAAACACAGACGCGCAGCATAGTAGTGGGAGTAGTAGTGTATGGTGTGTAGTTTAAAATTGAAATAGAAATAGCGGTATAGTTAGTATATAGCATTGAAGTATAACAGTAGAGTAGTGTAGAAAGTACGGTAGTGAGTAATAGTATAGCAGTAGTATAGAATAGTTTTTAAACAAAAATTGTATAAAATAGTATGTATTTTGTATAGTAGTTAGTGTAGTAAAAAGCAGTGTAGAAAAGTGTGGTAGCAGTACAATTTCCCCAAAATTTTTTGGCCTTCTTTAAAACCCTTTCCCCACCCCCCCTTGAAAATCATCAATTTTTATATTAATCATTTTATATATAAAACATGCCTTTGTATTATAAATCATTATTATTAAAATCATGGCCTTTTTTAATATAAATCTTTTTTGTATAAAAATCGTGGCTTTACCAGAATGGACAAAGTCCCAATAGACCAAAGAACTAAACGATGTACACGGGGAGCATACCCAGTACATGGACTTGGGAACTGAGCATCCTGGCTGACTATGGGGAAATGCAGCAACCTCTGCCATTGATAGGCACACTGCACAACCAGTGACAGTACTAGGCCACTGCCCGCATACTACGCCCTGTGACTAGGCCACGCAGCAACCTACTTTAAATGGGACTAGGCAACTGGCATCCTAGGGGATGTGACTATGGCACCTGCGCATACCCACTGACAGTGATATGGCACACTGAGCTACCCACGACATTGGCCGGGCCCCTGGGAACCTCGGGCATGTGACTATGCACACGCAGATACCTACTGACATGTGACTTGGCCCTGCAGCATACCTACGAAAATGACTGGCAAGCGCTACCTACTGACATGTGACTAGACACGCTGCAGCTCCCACTGAATTGACTTGGGACATGCAGCATACCTACTGAATGGACTATGACCACTGAGCATACCTACTGACAGGGGGACTATGGCACACTGCCAAAACCTATGCGTGCTATGGCACCGCGCATACCACGAATTGACAGACATGCGCATACCTCGAAGGCTATGACACACTGCCATTCCGAAAAGTGGGAATGGAAATGCAGCATACCTACGACAGTGCTAGACGCGCAGCAACCTACTGACATTGCCCATGGCACCGCAGATACCTACGCCATGTGACTAGACACACTGAGTACCTTGCAGGACTATGCACTGGAACCTACGACAGTGACTTGACACTGCAGCATACCCCGACATGGACTAGGCACACTCAGCACACCTTCTGCCGGACTTGGCACACGCAGTACCACTGACATGTGCTATGACACTGCAGCATCCTATACTGGACTTGACATGCAGCATACCTACTGACTGTGACATGGCACACTGCGCTACCAAAGCCCTGTGCTATGCACCGGGAATACCTACTACATGTGTATGGCCACTGCAGCTACCACGACATTGACTATGGGACACTGCAGCATACCTCGACAGTGACTAAGGGCCCCTGCAGATACCTACTGCATGGGCATGGGACCTGCAGTACCCCACGAATGTGACTAGGGACATGAGCATCCACTGCCTGTGACTAGGCACACTGCGCATACCTACTGACATGTACTATGGGCCCCTGCGCTCCTAAGCAGGACTTGGCCACTGATCATACCCAGCATGGACTATGGCAAACTGCGCATACCCATGAATGGACTTGGCCCCCGCAGCATACCCACTGCCATGTGAAAGCACTTCAGCATACCCCCGGGGATGTGATATGGCACACTGGAATACCCACGCTGGACTATGGCACACGCAGCATACCTACTAGCATGTGACTATGGGACACTGCTTTAACCTACTAGCAGTGACTATGCAACTGCAGCAAAATACGCCATGGATTGACACACGCGCAAAAACCCACTGCAAGGACTATGACCTGCACATACCCACTGACATGTGACTATGACAAGGCAGCAAAATCTGACATGTGCTATGGCACATGCGAACCTTTGCCATGGACTATGGCACACTGCAGCATACCACGAAGTGACATGACACTGCAGCAACCTACTGACAAGTGACTATCACTGCACTACCTACGACATGTGATATGGGAACTGCGCATACCTCTGCCATGTGACTATGACACATGCAGATACCTACGACAGTGACATGGCACACGCAGCATACCTACTGACATGGACTATGGCACACGCACATACCTACTGACTTTTCTATGGCACCTGCGCATCCTATGCCCTTGACTTGGCAACTGCACATCCTACTGACAGTGACTTGAAAGCAGCAACCTACTGAAATGTGACTAGGGACACTGCAGCATACCCACTGCCAGTGACTTTCGGCACAGGGACTACCACTGACATGTGACTTAAAAACCGCAGCAACCACTGCATGTGCTATGGCCACACGGGACAACCTATGACAGTGACATGACACTGGATACCTACGCCATTGACTATGGCACACTGCAGCACCACGACATTGACTAACACGCAGCTCCACTGAAGGACTAGACATGAGCAACCTACTGAATGGACTATGACACACGCACAAAACCTACTGCCCTGGGCTAGGGAAATGCAAAACATACCATGACAGTGACATGACACGCAGCATCCTACGACATTGATTGGCACCTGCACAATAATTGAAGTCATGGGACAGGCAAACCTACGACATGAAAGGCAACTGCAGCAACCACGACATGTCATGAAACTGCACATACCATGACATGTGTAGGGACACGCAGCTACCTATTGACATTGATATGGCACCTGCGCCCTACCACTGCCCTGTATATGACACACTGCGCATCCTCTGACATGGACTAGACCACTGCAGCTACCTACTGCTTGTGGCCAAGGCACCGCAGCAAAATACTGACTTGATTGGCCCTGCAGTGTACTACGACATTGACTATGGCCACTGCAGCCAACCACTGACGTGAATGGCCACTGCATTAAAACCACGACATGGACTATGCACCTGCAAACCTATGTCAGTGACTTTGACACCGCGGCATCCCAAAGCATGACATGGAATGTAAACATACCTATTAGCGTACTAAAAACACTGCAGCATACCTACTGCATTGACTATGGGAAACCCCGCAGCATACTGACTGTGACTATGGCACCTGCAGCCTACATACTGACATGTGCTATGGACATGCAGCATACCTAAAGAATTTGACTGGGACACGCGCAAAACTACGCATGTGACTTTGGGACAGCAAAAACTACTGACAGTGACTAGACACTGCAGCATACCTACGAAGTGACTATGGGACCTGCGATCCCCTGATTGACTGGCACCCGCAACCCAAAAATTATAGCATAATCAACTAAAATGTGACTAGGACCTGCAGCAACCCACGAAAGTATATGGCACACTGCAGATCCTACTGCTTGACTTTTCACTGCAAACACCTACTGAAGTGACTATGACACTGAGCTCCTACGACATTTACATGACACGAGCATACCTACTGCCCGTGATATGGCAACGCGCATACCCCCGCAGTGACTATGACCTCAGCATACATGAATGTGACATGACATGCGATACCACTGACAGTGACTATGACCCCTGCAGCATACTACTCAGTGACTATGCACACGAGCATACCCCTGCATGTACTATGACACGCGATACCACTGCATGTGACTATGACACGCACTACCCATTTAAAGTATATGGGACACTGAGCATCCATGTTTGGGCTATGGGACACTGCAGCATACCACTGACATGTGACTATGACACGCAGCATACCTAGAATTGACTATGGCAACTGCAGCTCTATGAAAAGTACTATGGGACACGCAGCATACCTATGCATGTGACTATGGCACATGCAGATACCTACGCATGTGACTATGACACATGCAGCAAACCCTTCTGCTTGTGGGGCCATGGGACACTGCACAACCACTGACATGTGAAATGGGACACGCGTTAACTACGACATGTGACATGGCCACGCAGCACACCTCGAAAGTGACAGGACACGATTCCCAAAGACAGTGACATGGCACACTGCAGAAAATACTGTATGTGACTAGAACACGCGGCTACCCGCATGTGACTATGGGACACTGACATACCTATTAGCATGTGATAAGCACACTGCAGCATACCTTCGAATTTGGGCATCCACTGCCTACCTACGACATTGACTATGGCCCTGCAGCATAATAAATGACAGTGCTATGGCACCCTGCAGCATACCTACTGAAAGGGCTGGGCACATGCGCATAAAACGCTGTGACTATGGCACACTGCGCAAATTTCTTAATGTGACTATGGGACCCTGCAGCAAACCCACGACATGTGCTATGGCACACTGCACAACCTACGCTAATACTAAGGCACACCCTACATACCTACTACAGGGACATGGCACAGCGCTACCCACTAGCATGTGACATGGGACCTGCGCTACCTAATAACATGTGACTATGGGAACCCAAACATACCTACTGCCCGTGACAGGGGACCTGCAGCTTACCTATGACATTGCTATGCCACTGCAGATACCTACGACGTGACTATGGCACACGCATCATACCCACTAGCATTGACTATGGGAACTGCATATAACCTACTGCATGTGACTATGGCACACGACATACCACTGCATTGACTATGGCACAGCATCATACCTCTACTTGACTATACACACTGCATCAAAACCACACATGTGCTTGACACATGCATCTACTACTAGCGTGACTATGGACACTGCATATACCCACTAGCATGTGACTATGCACACTGCATCATACCTATAATGTGAATGAAAGCATCTACCTAAGCATGTGACTATGACACACGAAAAACTACTAAAACTAGACAACCCGCATATACCTACTACATTGGGCTAGGCACACTGCATCCTACCCAACCATTGACTGTGGCACACTGCATCATACTTCGCATTGACTATGACACACTGCATCATACCTACACATTGACTATGAACACTGCCTCAACCTACTAGCATGTGACTATGGCACACTGCATCCAACCCCTACATAGACATGGCCATGCATCAACCTACTAGCAGTGACTATGGCACACTGATCTACCCACTAAATATGACTATGGGACATGCAGCATACCTATGACAGTTACTGGGACACGCAGGGACCTACAGCGGGGACTTGGGACAATGCATCATACCTACAACATGTGAAAGGGAAATCATCAAAATCAACATTGACTATGACCACTGCACATACCCCAAACATGTAAAGGACACTGCTCTACCCCACAACATGTGACTATGGGACACCTGCATCTACCAAATAGATGGTATGGGACACTGCATATACCTCTAGATGTGACTAGGGACACTGCAACTACCCACTAACAGGACTATGCACACTGCATCATACCAAATAGCATGTGACTATGGCACACGCATCATCCTCTAGCATGGACATGGACACTGCATCCTACCCAATACCATGTGACAGGCACAGCATATACCCACTAGCATGTGACTAGGGGACACTGCATCAAAACCTACTAACAAAGCTAGGCACTGCGAAACTGACTGTTAAATATGGGGGCACTGCAGCGTACCTACTGCATTTCTATGCACAATGCACATACCACTAACAGTGACTATGGCACATCATCAAAAAAAACATGTGACTTGACACAGCACTTTCCCACTAGCATGGATATGGGACACTGCATCAAACCTATAGCGTGACTGGGCCCCGCATCATACCTACTAACTGGACAGCACACTGCATCATACCTACTAGCATGTGACTATGGCAAGCATCATCCTAAGCATGTGCTAGAACCGCATCATACCTACTAGCATGTACTAGGCACACTGCATCATACCTTTAGCATGTACTATGGCACCGCATCAACCCACTGCAGTGACAGACACACTGCATCATACCCACACAGTGACATGGGACACTGCACATCCTATTGCATGTACTAGGGACACGCATCTACCACTAGCATGGACTAGACACCGCATCAACCTACGCTGTGCTAGACACACGCATCATACCACTAGATGTGACAGAACACGGCTCATACCACTAACAGTGACATGGGACACTGCTCTACCTACTACATGGACTATGCAAAACTGCATCATACCCACTAACAAGGACATGGATGCATCATACCCACCAATTGACTTAACCCCCTGCATCATACCCACCATGTGACTATGACACACGCATCATCCTATAGCAAGTGACTTGACACACTGCATCATAACTAAGCATGTGACTTGGCACCGCACAACCACTAGCATTGCTAGGCAGTAAAATTAAACAATCAGGTACGACTGTATCTTTCCCCACTTAAACATACTTCTGTCAAGTGTAAAAGTGTGGGTTTGCCCGTTAAATTTTGCCCCATGTAAAACACTTTTCTTTTTCCTTCAAACAAATAAACAAAAAAAAATAAATACATTAGCAACAAAAGGAGTGAACTGACAGCAGATATTGTGTTAGGTTAAGAAATATGAGATGAACCACGAGTCTGGATGCTGGAGGTGATGTTGATGCTGTTGCTTCCAACCATAACAGAAGAAACACTGTAATAACGTATCAGTTAGTTACCCTGAGTTTGTTATTTGAGAAAGCACTGAATATATTTACTTCCTATTTATATTGGCCATTAATATTCCTTCTAAAAACAGCTTATTTGTTCCGCAGAATCTCCTGGTACCCTGGTACCCTAGTGCCCTGGTACCCTGGTGTCCTGGTACCCTGGTGCCCTGGTACCCTGGTGCCTTGGTGCCCTGGTACTCTGGTGCCCTGGTACCCTGGTACCCTGGTGCCTTGGTGCCCTGGTACTCTGGTGCTCTGGTACCCTGGTACCCTGGTGCCCTGGTACCCTGGTGCCCTAGTAACCTGGTGCCCTGGTACCCTGGTACTCTTGTGCCCTGGTACCCTGGTGACCTGGTACCCTGGTACCCTTGTGCCCTGTACCCTGGTGCCCTTTTCCCTAGATCCCATGGCCTTCTGGTACCCTGGTGCCCTGGTCCCTAGGTCCCATGGCCCTCTGGTCCCCTGGTGCCCTGGTCCCTAGGTCCCATGGCCCTCGGTCCCTGGTCCCTGGCCCTAGTCCCTGGCCCTCTGTACCCTGGGCCTGTCCCAGTCCATGGCCCTCTGGTCCCTGGTGCCCTGGTCCCTAGGTCCCATGGCCCTCTGGTCCCCTGGTGCCCTGGTCCCTAGGTCCCATGGCCCTCTGGTCCCCTGGTGCCCTGGTCCCTAGGTCCCATGGCCCTCTGGTCCCCTTGCCTACCAGATATCCAGTCCTAAGCTATCCTAGTGCAGAAATTTTGGAGGCACCGATGGATGTGATGTTTCTGATATTACTCTGACGATTCCCTTTTTCAGGAGAGAGAGAGAGAGAAATGTGTGTGTGGAGAATGTAATGAACATATTGTCGTAAATCTGCAACTGCAAGTGCTGAGGGCAGAAAATGTAATTACATTCTCACCAGTGCTCTCTCTCTCTTCCATCCTCTTACTCTCCTTTCTTTCCTCTCTCCCTCTCTCTATTTCTCTCCCTTTCTGTCCCATTCTTTCTCCATTCTGCTGTCTCTTCTTTCCCTCTTGTCCTCTCCCGTCCTGCCCTATCTATCTTTTAATCCTATTGGTCTCTCTATTTCTTGATATTATTACTTTCCTGCCTTCCCATTATCTCTAACTCCTTATCCTACCTTTCTCACGACCTTCATGTATCTGACCTTCAGAAGCGCCTACTTGCGAATGAAGCTCGTCAGTACAATGGAGCTCGTGTCAGTAATGAAGCTCGTCAGTACAATGGAGCTCGTGTCAGTAATGAAGCTCGTCAGTACAATGGAGCTCGTTTCAGTAATGAAGCTCGCCACACACGGTATAATAGCATTTTCTTGGCTGGGATTCGTTATCATTTTGCATTACCCCTGGTGGGCACCGCCCCAGTCTCACCCCCTGGAGGGCACCGCCCCCGTCTAACCCCCTGGTGGGCACCGTCAACCCTCCCCACATCTATATAATTCCCCTCCCCCGTCTCACCCCCTGGTGGGCACCGTCCTCGCTCCCCACATCCATATAATTCCCCTCCCCCGTCTCACCCCATGGTGGGCACCGTCCTCGCTCCCCACATCCATATAATTCCCCTCCCCGTCTCACCCCCTGGTGGGCACCGTCCTCTCTCCCACATCCATATAATTCCCCTCCCCCGTCTCACCCCTGTGGGCACCGTCTCGCTCCCCACATCCATATAATTCCCCTCCCCGTCTCACCCCTGGTGGGCACCGTCCTCCTCCCCACATCCATATAATTCCCCTCCCCGTCTCACCCCCTGGTGGGCACCGTCCTCGCTCCCCACATCCATATAATTCCCCTCCCCGTCTCACCCCCTGGTGGGCACCGTCCTCGCTCCCCACATCCATATAATTCCCCTCCCCGTCTCACCCCCTGGTGGGCACCGTCCTCTCTCCCCACATCCATATAATTCCCCTCCCCGTCTCACCCCCTGGTGGGCACCGCCCTCGCTCCCCACATCCATATAATTCCCCTCCCCGTCTCACCCCATGTGGCACCGTCCTCGCCCCCACATCCATATAATTCCCCTCCCCGTCTCACCCCATGTGGGCACCGTCCTCGCTCCCCACATCCATATAATTCCCTTCCCCGTCTCACCCCATGGTGGGTACCGTCCTCTCTCCCCACATCCATATAATTCCCCTCCCCGTCTCACCCCATGGTGGGCACCGTCCTCGCTCCCCACATCCATATAATTCCCCTCCCCGTCTCACCCCTGGTGGGCACCGTCCTCGCTCCCCACATCCATATAATTCCCCTCCCCGTCTCACCCCATGGTGGGCACCGTCCTCGCTCCCCACATCCATATAATTCCCCTCCCCCGTCTCACCCCCTGGTGGGCACCGTCCTCGCTCCCCACATCCATATAATTCCCCTCCCCGTCTCACCCCATGGTGGGCACCGTCCTCGCTCCCCACATCCATATATTCCCCTCCCCCGTCTCACCCCCTGGTGGGCACCGTCCTCGCTCCCCACATCCATATAATTCCCCTCCCCGTCTCACCCCATGGTGGGCACCGTCCTCGCTCCCCACATCCGTATAATTCCCCTCCCCCGTCATCACCCCCTGGTGGGCACCGTCCTCGCTCCCCACATCCATATAATTCCCCTCCCCGTCTCACCCCATGGTGGGCACCGTCCTCGCTCCCCACATCCGTATAATTCCCCTCCCCCGTCTCACCCCCTGGTGGGCACCGTCCTCGCTCCCCACATCCATATAATTCCCCTCCCCGTCTCACCCCATGTGGGCACCGTCCTCGCTCCCCACATCCGTATAATTCCCCTCCCCGTCTCACCCCCTGGTGGGCACCGTCCTCGCTCCCCACATCCATATAATTCCCCTCCCCGTCTCACCCCATGGTGGGCACCGTCCTCGCTCCCCACATCCGTATAATTCCCTCTCCCCGTCTCACCCCCTGGTGGGCACGTCCGTCCTCCCTCTCCCCCACATCCCTAATATAATTCCCCTCCCCCGTCTCACCCTCCACTACTTCGCCGCTTCCGTCTGAGTCATTATCGTGTCACGTCAGCTGTGCACCGTGAAGTTGAGAACATCCAATATACTTTTATTATGTCCCAGGTGTAGTTCCGGACTTTACTGCGAGGGGCATATATGTATATGTATATTCACAGGGAGGTGCTGTCATTAGTGCCTTTACTCACGCAAGTGTATATATATATATATATATATTATATATTTATATATATATATATAATATAATATATATATATATTTATATATATATATATATATATATATATTATATATTATATGTCGTGCCGAATAGGCAGAACTTGCGATCTTGGCTTAAATAGCAACGCTCATCTTGCCATATAGGACAAGTGAAAATTTGTGTATGCAATAATTTCGCCAAAATCATTCTGAACCTAACGAAAAAAATATATTTCACTGTGTTTGTTTAGTTTTAAAAATTATTGTAAACAAGTCTAAAATACATTTAGTTGGGTTAGGCTAAAATAAATTGCTCTTGTTATAATAAGGTTAGGTAAGTTTTCTAAGATTCTTTTGGTGCAAAATTAAAAAAATTTACATTAACATTAATGAAAAAAATATATCTTTAAACGTATAAGAGAAAATTTCAGAAAGGGGCTTAATTTTAAACGTAGTTCTTGCTAATTGACCAGTTTTACATATTCGGCACGACATATATATATATATATAATATATTATTATATATATAATATATATATATATATATATATATATATATATAAAATATATATATATATAGCAAGGGACGAGATGAAAAGCTGAAAGCCACCTTCCTCCTTATGTGTGTTGGAAGGTAGTTGAACAGTCTTGGGCCCCTGACACTTATTGTGTTGTCTCTTATCGTGCTAGTGACACCCCTGCTTTTCATTGGGGAGATGTTGCATCGTCTGCCGAGTCTTTTGCTTTCATAGGGAGTGATTTTCGTGTGTAAGTTTGGTACTAGTCCCTCTAGGATTTTCCAAGTGTATATAACCATGTATCTCTCCCGCCTGCTTTCTAGGTAGTACAGGTTGAGGAACTTCAAGCACTCCCAGTAATTGAGGTGTTTTATCGCAGTTGTGTGCGCCGTGAAGGTTCTCTGTACATTTTCTAGGTCAGCAATTTCACCTGCCTTGAAAGGTGTTATTAGTGCGCAGCAATATTCTAGCCTAGAAAGAACAAGCGACCTGAAGAGTGTCATCATGGGCTTGGCATCCCTAGTTTTGAAGGTTCTCATTATCCATCCTGTCATTTTTCTAGTAGATGCGATTAATATGATGTTATGGCCTTTGAAGGTGAAATCCTCTGACATGATCACTCCCAGGTCTTTCACATTGTTTTTTTTCGCTCTATTGTGTGTTTAGAATTTGTTTCATACTCCGAAATAGTTTTAATTTCCTCACGTTTTCCATATAAGAGTAGCTGAAATTTCTCGTCAATGAACTTCACATTGTTTTCTGCGGCCCATTTAAAGATTTGGTTGATGTCCGCCTGGAGTATTGCGGTGTCTTTAATGGTAGACACTCATACAAATTCGGGTGTCATCTGCAAAGGAAGACACTGTGCTGTGGCTGACATCCTTGTCTATGTCAGATATGAGGATGAGAAACAAGATGGGAGCGAGTACTGTGCCTTGTGGAACAGAGCTTTTCACCGTAGCTGCCTCAGACTTTACTCTGTTGACTACTACTCTTTGTGTTCTGTTTGTTAGGAAGTTAAAGATCCTTCTACCAACTTTTCCTGTTATTCCTTTATCACACCATGGTCACACTTGTGAATGGCTTTCGCAAAATCTGTGTATATAACATCTGCGTTTTGTCTTCTAGAGCATCCAGGACCTTGTCATAGTGGTCCAGTAATTGGGACAGGCAGGAGCGATCTGCTCTAAACCCGTGTTACCCTGTGTTGTGTAACTGATGGGTGGTGACCTTGCTTCTTAGAACCCTTTCAAAAAATTTTATGATATGGGATGTCAGCACTATCGGTCTATAGTTCTTTGCTATTCGTTTACTGCCGCCTTTGTTGAGAGAGGCTATGTCTGTTGTTTCCAGCAGCTGTGGGACGACACATGTGTCCATGCTCCCTCTCCATAAGATGTTAAAAGCACATTATGTGAATGTGAATGATGTGTTTGTGAAGATTTCAACTGTTTTGCGAATTGTAAACATTGTAAAAACCTCTCGCCGGTCGATGCATGCAGGAGATGAGATGAAAAGCTGAAGGTCACCTGCCTGAAGGCTGGCTGCCTTGGACCACAACGTCTAGTGTTAGCTGGGCGCCAAGGTATTGAACCAGTGTGGTACGGTGGTAGAGCACTGCGTACATTGTTCCAAGATACGTAGGTTCGAGTCTCCATCGACCTGATATTTAGTGTTTGTGAATATTTCGCCTGTTCTGCGAATTCTAAACATTATTATATATATATATATATATTATATATATTATATATATATATTATATATATATATATATATATATATATTATATATATATTATATATCACAGCGAACCAGGAAATAATCAATGCTGTGTGAAGAATCCTCCCAGAAGTCTCTACTACCACTCCGTCCAACAGTACCCTCCTGGGAGCACCGCTGGGTCACCAGGCCATCGACACAGTCCTCAAGGACAAATTGAATGACCTGATGAGAATGGAGGAGAGAATAAGCAATCTTGATGCCCATGATGCTCTGTATCTCCTCACAAGGTGCCTTACTATTCCAAGACTCACTTACTTCCTGAGGTGTGCACCCTCTTTTGACAACCCAACACTCGACGAATATGACGCACACCTGAGGTCAACCCTTAAGAAGGCACTGAACCTGTCACTAGAGGATCACCAATGGGATCAGGCAACCCTCCCAGTGCGACTGGGAGGTATAGGGGTGCGCAAAGCAACGCATGTTGCTTTACCTGCTTTTCTGTCTTCGTGTTTGGCTTCAAGTGCATTAGTCAAGAAGATTGTTCCCGAACACTTGAGAGACGTGGTAGAGCTCAAGACCCCAGGTTTACTGAAGCAGCGATTCAGTGGGACACCTTACAGATTCTCCAGTAGACCAGGTCCTCCTAAAGAACACAAACATCCCACTGGGACAAACCGATCATGGAAAAAACCGCCAACACAATGCTCTCCAATGCTCAGGAAAGGACAAAAGCTCGTCTCCTGGCAGTGAAGGCACCACACTCAGGAGATTTCCTGTTAGCTGTTCCCAATTCCTCCTGGGCACCGTCTCGACCCACAGGCCATTCGGATTGGTGTTGCTCTTCGCCTAGCCGCCCCATCCTCACCGAACATAGGTGTATTTGCGGCAGGGCGGACAGCTGATCAATTCGAACTTCATGGTCTCGTGTGTCACACAGCAGAAGGGAAGTATGCCAGGCATGAGGAGGTCAATGACATCATAAGAGAAGCCTCGCCACAGCCGTTGCCCAGCTCAACGGGAACCCCAAGTGCAGAGGTCTGACAGAAGTCAAAAGCGTCCTGATGGAGCCACTATGCTACCTTGGAAGGATGGAAAGCCGATTGCCTGGGGACTACACATGTGCCGCCACATTGGCAGACACCTACTTGCCATACTCCGTAGTGGAAGGGGGTGGAGCTGCCAGCCACAGGGAGACCCAGAAGATCCGCAAATATGAGACTTCTCCCTTGCTATAACTTCATCCCAATAGGGTCGGAGAGCCTTGGAGCATGGGGCAAGTGTGCTCTAAAGTTCCTAATAGAGCTGGGTGAAAAGTCATCATAGAAACCAAGGACCACAGGGCGACCAGCTTCCTCTTTCAGAGACTCAGTGTTGCAATCCAGAGAGGAAATGCCTGCAGCATTCTGGGCACGCGACCCACCGCGGGGAGCTGGACGAAGTATTCGAGATGTAGCTCTGAGTCACCTATGTTGTTTTACTTTCTATCGTATTTTTGTGAATGTTTTGTCAATGTATTTGTCTTTAAATAAAATATAGATAAAATATAGGGGGTGGTAGGAGAAAATTCTCAAACGCTTCAGGGAGAACCTTGAGTTTCCCCTGAAGCAAGTTTATTCTTTTCTCTGAGGATGAGGGTCCCTATGACAGTTTAGAGGTGGTACCTCCCTATATTATATATATATATATATATATTATATATATATATATATATATATATATATATATATATATTATATATTATATATATATATATATATATATTATATATATACAGTCGACCTCAACTACGGCGCTTAAGGTAACGCAATTGTCGGTAACGGCGCTTTTTGCATAGAAAAATGGACTTAACAACGCGAAAAACTTAATCAAAACGTTTGTCTGGAACGTGTGGATTCCCCTGAGCGCGGCCCTGAGCGGGCCCAGCCACTAACACTCATGTGCATTGTTTACAAGCTTTTTGTGGTGGGTTTTCCCACGTGTCCCGCCCATATTTTTCCCAAAAATTCCCAAATTTCAGGTGTAACCAAAATAAGCCCCCGGGTCCCAAAAAAGTTATAGTGCCAAACCTGTGAAAAAAGGGTGAGAATTCGGGAAATGAAGTCCTTCTGGAAGGGGATTCTCCTTAAAAGCAATAGACTTTTCTGAATTTCCCTGCTGCTGGCAATATCTCAAAAAATTTCCACAAAAGGAAGTGGTATTTATTGTTTTTTTGCTGTCTCTTTTTTCCATAAAAGGGAAAAATTATTTTATGTAATTTTTTTTTTCAGACTTTGGGGTTCAAAAAACGAATTTAATTTTTTTCCCTTATTTCTTAGAGGAAAATTAACCGACCAACAGAAAGCCCTCCGGAATGGTTTAAATGCCGGGGTTGAGGGCCCACTATATATATAATATATATTAAATATATAATATATATTATTTTATTAATATATATATTAATATATAATTATAAAAATATATAAATATATTAATATAATATAATATATATATACTATGTATATATAATATATTTAAAATTTTATTTATAAGGGAAAGGGGTTGTTAGGTGGTTCGGACTGTAAGAGAATGGAGCAAAAACAAAATGACTTAAAGAGTTATCAGTCTGTAGTGGAAGGAAGGGGGGGTAGGGGGCGGCCTAGGGGGGTTTGGGGGGGGGGTAAAGGAGGTTTTGTGTGCGAGGGGTTGGACTTCCCGGCATGCTACGTGTTTGATAGGAGTGAAAGGGGACAAAAGGTTTTTAATATTGACGGCTGTTGGGGTGTGAGCAAAGTAACATTTATGAAGGGATTCAGGAAACCGGGAGCCGACTGGGCCCCGGAGTGGGAAGTCAGTGCCTGCCCTGAAGGAGGGGTGTTAATGGGTTTAGTTTAAAAACTTAGTGTAAAGCACCCCCGGCAAGACAGTGATGGAGGAAGAGGTGAAAGTTTTTCTTTTTGGGGCCCCCCTCCCCTTTGGGGGGAATCGGCCCGGGGTGTAATAAAAAATAAAAAAAAAATATTTATTTTTATATTTAATTATTTTAAAAAAATTTTATATAATATATATATATATATATAATATAATAAATATATTATTTTATTTTTTTTTTATTTCACACTGCCATTCCCACCAAGGCGGGGGGCCCAAAAAAAAAAACTTTCACCATATTTTACCATCCCTGTCTTGCCAAAGGGTGCTTTACATAAATTTTTAAACTGCAACTTAACCCCTTCCTTTTGAGTGCAGGGGACTGTACTTCCATCTCCAGGACTCAAGTCCGGCCTGCCGGTTTTCCCCGAACCCCTTCATAAATGTTTCTTTGCTCACACTCCAACAGCACGTCAAGTATTAAAAACCATTTTTTCTCCATTCACTCCCATCAAAACCTCACCACCGCTGAATCCCCAAACCCCTCGCCCAAAACCCCCTTTACCCCCTCTCTCCAACCCTTTCCTGGGCCCACCCCCACCCCCTTCCTTCCACTACAGACTGAACACTCTTAAGTCATTCTGTTTCGCTCCCTTTTCCCCTACATTTCCAACCCCCTAACAAAACCCCTTCCCAGCCCTCTGGCAACAGGGGGGGGGTTAGAGGGGGAAAGGTTTTTTGCGGATTCTTCCGGGTCTACGTGGTGAGTATTAAACAAGGGTTTTAATATTTTGGGGGAATGTGGCAAACAATGGGTTCAGGAATCGGGCCCCCCTTAGCGGAGATGGGAATTTAGGGCCTACTTAAAGGGTGTTATTTGGTTTGAGTGTGAACC
Organism: Cherax quadricarinatus; assembly: GCF_026875155.1. NCBI lineage: Eukaryota > Metazoa > Arthropoda > Malacostraca > Decapoda > Parastacidae > Cherax > Cherax quadricarinatus. The sequence goes on along the minus strand of NC_069420.1, from coordinate 51,226,138 downwards.
CCTGTGGCCAGCAGTTTTTATATTGAAATTTTCTTTCTGGCCCTCCCTTTGGTGGGAACCCGGGTTTAATAAAAATTAACTTGTTTTAAATAAATATTTTAATTTTTAAAATTTTAAAAAAATAAAAATTTTTTTTCAACTAAGAATTAGGCAGCCAACAGGAAAATTTATTTTCCTTTCCGGGGGGGGGTTTTTCTTTTTTAAGCATTTAAATTTTGGGGGCGATTTTTTCCCCTTCGGTTTGTCCCGGGGCGTTTTGCCCTTTTGGGGGGGGGTTTTTCTGGGGGTTTTTAAATTTCCCCTTCCCTTTCTTTAAACCGGGGGTTAGCCCCTAACCCCCCCGGGGCAATTTTTTTACAAACCCAACCCCAAAAAAAAAACAGAAAAACCGCCTCTTTTCCCCACCCCCTTTCCCCGGAAATTTTTTCCTTCCCCCTTTTTAAAACCCTTCTTTTGTCAGGTTGGTATTTAAAATTTTTTTCCAAAAAAAGGGTTTCCATAAAAAAATTTTCTTAAATGAGGCCCTTTTTGGGGGGAAAAAAACCCCCCCCTTAAATTGTTTTTCTTCCCCCATTTATTCTTCTTTGCCCGAAAGTTCTGTTACGACTTTCCCCCAAATACTTTCTATTTAGTTAACTTCTTTTCCCCGCCCTTTAAAAAATTTTTTTCTTTTCAATTTTTTGGGGGTTTTTTTTTTTTTTTTCCCAATTTTCCCTTTTTTTCACCTTTATCCCCCCAACCTTCATACCCCAATCCTCATTCCCGAATTGAGCCATGCTAGGCAATTTTCTTAACCCCAACAAAAATAAGTGGGTCCCCTTAACCCCCTTTGAAGATTTTAAAAAATTTCTTCCCCAAAAAAAAAAAGGGGAACCAACAACCTGGCAAAACCCACTTTTCCCAAATAACTTTTAAAATAATTTAATTGGGCCCTTTCTTTTTTCACTGTGTACCCTTCCCCATACTGCACTTCCCGCCTTGGGCCCAAAACCCGTTGGGTTTAATAAATGGGGGGCCACTTTTTCTACTTCTTTTTAAAAAAAAACGGGAAAATGTTTTAACCAATTTTATTCCCCACCCCTTTAAAATTTTTTCCCCCCAAAATAATTTTTTTTTTTTTTAAAATTAAAGGTTGTTGGTTGTTTTTGGTGGGAATTTTGTTTGTTTTTAATTTTTTTTTTTTTTTTTTTTTTTTTTTTTTTTTTTTTTTTTTTTTTTGTTTTTTTAAAAAGGTTAAAAGGTTTTTCGTTGCCCCCGGAAAAAAGGGAATGGACGGGGGGGTCACCCTGCTGAACCCTTGATGATTGATTTGAAATGAGGGTTTGCTGTAGCCAGCTGAAATGAAGGGAAAGAGACTGGGGAACCGAACCCGAACAGCTGGCAAAACAGCATCTCTCTTCACCATATTAAAGGCATTTCTAAAATCAAGTTTAACTATGGCCTTGTCTTTTGGTAGGTCACTGATGTAGGCCCTTGCCGCATGAGCTGCAGCTTCACTGCCTTGAGAGACCCCAAAGCCCAGTTGGTGTGGCTGGAGTAAAGTGGCAGCTTCTAGGCGAATGTTTCTCACTGCTGCTTTAGCAAAGAGACGGCGAAGAGTGTTTCCAACTGCAATGGGTCTGATTCCCCTATCCCTCTGCTTCAAAGCACATAGTGAGGCTCCAGAAAAGTAAGGTTTTATTTCTTCTGGGATTCGACCAGCCAGGCAATTGTTGACGAAAATTGTTAACTCGGTGAGAAGAATTTATGTATATGTATATATATGTATATATATATATATATATATATATATATATATATATATATATATAATATTATATATATATATATATATATATATATATATATATTTTATATATGCAATAAGATCACAGTAAACAGGTGATTTCAGAATATGCAAAACAACCACTCTGAAAGAATAGAGAAATTCCAAGGGCTTTCGTGACTACTCACATTATCAAGGAACTATGTTTAATGTGAGTAGTCACGAAAGCGCTTGGAATTTCTCTATTCTTTCAGAGTGGTTGTTTTGCATATATTTTATATATATATTATATATATATATATATATATATATATATATATATTTATATATATATATATATATAATTATATATATTATATATATATATATTATTCTATTTTTTATTAACACACTGGCCGATTCCCACCAAGGCAGGGTGGCCCGAAAAAGAAAAACTTTCACCATCATTCACTCCATCACTGTCTTGCCAGAAGGGTGCTTTACACTACATTTTTTAAACTGCAACATTAACACCCCTCCTTCAGAGCGCAGGCACTGTACTTCCCATCTCAGGACTCAAGTCCGGCCTGCCGGTTTCCCTGAATCCCCCCATAAATGTCACTTTTCTCACACTCCAACAGCACGTCAAGTATTAAAAACATTTGTCTCCATTCACTCCTATCAAACACGCTCACGTATGCCCCCTGGAAGTCCAAGCCCCTCGCACAAAACCTCCTTTACCCCCTCCCTCCAACCTTTCCTAGACCGACCCCTACCCGCCTTCCTTCCACTACAGACTGATACACTCTTGAAGTCATTCTGTTTCGCTCCATTCTCTCTACATGTCCAAACCACCTCAGCAACCCTTCCTCAGCCCTCTGGACAACAGTTTTGGTAATCCCGCACCTCCTCCTAACTTCCAAACTACGAATTCTCTGCATTTTATTCACACCACACATTGCCCCAGACATGACATCTCCACTGCCTCCAGCCTTCTCCTCGCTGCAACATTCATCACCCATGCTTCACACCCATATAAGAGCGCTGGTAAAACTATACTCTCATTTCATTCCCCTCTTTGCCTCCAAGGACAAAGTTCTTTGTCTCTACAGACTCCTAAGTGCACGCTCACCCTTTTCCCTTCATCAATTCTATGATTCACCTCATCTTTCATAGACCCATCCGCTGACACGTCCACTCCCAAATATCTGAATACATTCACCTCCTCCATACTCTCTCCCTCCAATCTGATATCCAATCTTTCATCACCTAATCTTTTGTTATCCTCATAACCTTACTCTTTCCTGTATTCACTTTTAATTTTCTTCTTTTGCATACCCTACCAAATTCATCCACTAATCTCTGCAACTTCTCTTCAGAATCTCCCAAGAGCACAGTGTCATCAGCAAAGAGCAACTGTGACAACTCCCACTTTATATGTGATTCTTTATCTTTTAACTCCACGCCTCTTGCCAAGACCCTCGCATTTACTTTTCTTACAACCCCATCTATAAATATATTAAACAACCACGGTGACATCACACATCCTTGTCTAAGGCCTACTTTTACTGGGAAATAATCTCCTCTTTCCCTACATACTCTAACTTGAGCATCACTATCCTCATAAAAAACTCTTCACTGCTTTCAGTAACCTACCTCCTACACCATACACCTGCAACATCTGCCACATTGCCCCCCTATCCACCCTGTCATAAGCCTTTTCCAAATCCATAAATGCCACAAAAACCTCTTTAGCCTTATCTAAAAACTGTTCACTTATATATTTCACTGTAAACACCTGGTCCACACACCCCCTACCTTTCCTAAAGCCTCCTTGTTCATCTGCTATCCTATTCTCCGTCTTACTCTTAATTCTTTCAATAATGTAATATTATTATATATATATATATATATATATATAATAATTATATAATATATATATATATATATATATGCAAAACAACCACTCTGAAAGAATAGAGAAATTCCAAGCGCTTTCGTGACTACTCACATTATATATATATATATATTATATATATATATTATATATATATTATATATATATATATATTATATATATATATATGTGTGTGTGTGTGTGTGTGTGTGTGTGTGTGTGTGTGTGTGTGTGTGTGTGTGTGTGTGTGTGTGTGTGTGTGTTCGTGCCGAATAAGTAGAACTTGGTCAATCAACAAGAATACATTTAACATTAAATCCTTTCTAAAATTTTCTTTTATACGTTTAAATGTATATATTTTTCATTTATGTTAATGCCAAAAATTAATATTTTTGTACCAAAAGAGCCTTAGAAAACTTAACTAACCTTATTATAACAAGCGCAATTTAATTTAGCCTGATCCAACAAAATATATTTTAGGTAAGCTTGCAAAAATTTAATAATAAACAAACACAATGAAATACATTTTTCTCGTTAGGTTTATAATAATTTTGCGAAATTATTGCATACACAAATTTTCGCTTGTCTTATTACTGTTATTATTAAGGAAATTTAGATATTACTTTCTATATGATGATTTGTCAATGCCTTTTCTGATTCCTTGCAAGTTGTCAAAGATAATATTTAGCCACACTATTAACTGATACTACACTGCTCTGTTGTAATCTTGTCGAGCACTGAGACACAGGAATGGTGTTACGGAAGACGGTGATACCTTTCTTGATATCGCCTTGACTGAAATACGTGTAATTTCTGTATTAATTTTGGGTTATAAAGCCGTGCAACAGGAGGAGGAGTGGGAGAATGGGTGGGGAGGAAGGGAGAGGCGGAGGAGAGTAGAGAATCGATTGAAGTTGGAAGGATAGTGTACTAGCCAATTTGTGCCCACCTGTTTAAGGGGTTCGGGAGGCGGAATCTCTGCTCTTCTCCCAGCTACTCCACTTGCTGCTCTTTGTTTCTCTTCTGACATCATGGTTCTATCATACCTTTTCTTAAAACTACGTATGGCCTAAACTCATCTACGTCACTGCCTTTGGTCGTTCCACTCCTAGATCAATGTAAGGATAAAGAATTATTTCCTAACTTCTCTCTGAGTTATGTGTTATTATCTTCAAGTTTTGCCCTCGTGTTACCTGAGATCCGCCTCTCAAACTAAGTCGTCTCGTCCATTCACACTATCAGATCCTCTCAGTATTTTGTGCCTCGTAATCTTCTCAGCCCTGTTTTTGTCTGCCCTCTAGTGTCGTCAGCTTGGCTCCTCTAGTCTCTTCTCATAACTCACATCCCTCAGCTCCGGTACTAGTACCGCAACAAACCCATGTAGTGTTTCCAGCTTCGTTATTTGGTATATCAGCTGCGCTAGATACCCCGAGACGGGCCTCACATATACTGTGTATAGGGGTGTGAATGCCTGCTAGTTGACTATTCTGAAAGCTACTATTAAATCTACTATTCTCGCGATGCTTGAGGAAACTGAGGGTTGAAGGAGATAAAGAGTTTAGATGGAGGGAAGAAATTGCCCTTGAAGGTACAGTTGGGTACATAAGAACATAAGAAAGAAGGAACACTGCAACAGGCCTACTGACCCATGCGGAGCAGGTCCATGTCCCCCCCCCCGATTAGCCCAATGACCCCCCCACCGGATTAGCCCAATGACCCACCCAGCCTGGTCACCTCCACTCAAGGATGGAGCACGGCACCAGACCCAGCAGCACAAGATATTCAGGTCCAACTCACACCCACCCACACCCACTCATGCATTTATCTAACCTATTTTTAAAACTACACAACGTTTTAGCCTGAATAACTGTACTCGGGAGTTTGTTCCACTCATCCACATCTCTTACCAAACCAGTGCTTTCCTATATCCTTCCTGAATCTGAATTTTTCCAACTTGAAACCATTGCTGCGAGTCCTGTCTTGGCTGGAAATTTTCAGCATGCTATTTACATCCCCTTTATTTATTCCTGTTTTCCATTTATACACCTCGATCATATCCCCCCTAATTCTACGCCTTTCGAGAGAGTGCAGATTCAGGGCCTCAGTCTATCCTCATAGGGAAGATTTCTGATACATGGGATCATCTTTGTCATCCTCCTCTGTACGTTTTCCAGAGCATTTATATCCATTCTGTAATACAGTGACCAGAACTGAGCAACATAGTCTAAATGAGGCCTAACCGAGGATATATAGAGTTGAAGAACAACCTGAGGACTTCTATTATTTATACTTTTAGATATGATGCCAAAAATTCTGTTAGCTTTATTGCAAACACTAATGCACTGTTGTCTTGGTTTTAGATTACTGCTAACCAGAACTCCTAAATCCTTTTCACAATCAGTAATATTAAGATCTACATTATTTAGTTTATATGTGGCATGGTTATTTAACTGTCCAACATTTAGAACTTTGCATTTGTCAATATTAAACTGCATCTGCCACTTCTCCGACTACTGCATCAGTCTATTCAAATCATCCTGGAGTGCTCTAGTGTCCTCGTTAGAATGAACTGGACGGCCTATTTTGGTGTCATCAGCAAATTTGCTTATGTCGCTATTTATTCCTTCATCTATGTCGTTTATGTAAATTGTGAACAACAACGGGCCCAACACTGACCCCTGAGGAACACCGCTTGTGACGTGCCCCCATTATGATTTCTCCCCATTTATGCAAACTTTCTGCTGCCTATTTGTCAGCCATGCTTCTACCCAGGAAAATTCTCCTCCCATTCCGTGTGCCTTAAGTTTCCTCAACAGCTTCTGGTGTGGAACTCTATCGAAAGTCTTACTGAAGTCCATATACACAATATCATATTCATTACCATGATCTACCAACTCAAACACCTTAGTGAAAAAAGTTAGTAAATTCGTAAGACAGGAACTCCCTTTTGTAAAACCGTGTTGAGATTCATTAATCAATCTGTGCCTGTCAAGATGGCTACGAATTGCTTCGGCAGTTATTGATTCCATAAATTTTCTCACTATGGAGGTAAGGCTTATTGGTCTATAGTTCGAAGCCAAGGACCTGTCACCTGCCTTGTAAATAGGTATGACATTTGCCATTTTCCACTTATCAGGCACTATGCCAGTTTGTAGTGATATGTTAAAAAGATTAGCCAAAGGTATGCTAAGTTCCTCTTTACATTCCTTTAACACCCTTGCAAACAGTTCATCAGGGCCTGAGGATTTGTTAGGTTTTAATTTCTCTGTTTGTCTTAGGACCATGTAACTAGTTACTGCAGTCGCACATAGTTTATTATCCTGTTGTACATAATCTATTATTTCAGGAATATCGCTAGTATTTTCCTGGGTGAAAACTGAGAGAAAGTAGGTATTTAGAATTTCACACATATCCTTATCACTGTCAGTGATCTGACCAGAGTTACTCTTAAGTGGCCAATCTTGTCCCTAATCTTACTTCTGTATACCTGAAAGAACCCTTTTGGGTTAGTCTTTGAATCCCTTGCGACCTTAGCCTCATAATCCCTTTTTGCTTTTCTTATTCCTTTCTTTATTTCCTTCTTTAATTGAATATATTGATTTCTTAACTGCCCATCCCCTCTTTTGATACGCCTATATATGCCACTCTTTTGACCAATGAGATGTTTTAATCTATTGTTCATCCATTTGGGATCACTTTTATTTGATCTAATTTCCCTACTCGCAACAAAAGTTGTCTTGGCAGCTAGAACTATGCTCTGAAAAACGTCATATTGGCAACCAAGATCACCTACCTGACCCATAGTCAGGACATCCCAATTTAGCCCACCCAGGTAATTGTTCAGTCCCATGAAGTCTGCAAAGTGAAAATCTGGGACAGAGATTTGATTGCAGTTATCTGGGTAATTCCATGATATATTGAAACTAAGTGATTTGTGATCACTTTGCCCAAGCTCACCATTAACCTCAAGATTATTAATTAGTGAATCTTTGTTGGTAGATGAGAATTTGCCATACTTGGTGGAGCTCCTTCTCTCACTTGAAGGGTTCTGGCACTCATAAGAAATATAACATAACCTGTGGTCCTTGACGTAAGAAACCTGCCTTTGGAGATCTTTATTTATTAAATGTGCACAAATGCACGCTCCTGAAATACAATTATTGCAAGTATATTGTTAAATATTTTTTCATTGGGTCTCGTTATTTCAGTGGGAGAAGACAAGTTTTTTTTATTAAGACATCGGCCGTTTCCCACTAAGGCAGGGTGACCCGAAAATGAAGAAAATGTCTTGCCAGAGGCAGGTTATCAGCACTCCTCCTTCAGAGAGCAGGCACTGTACTTGCAGAATAAAAAGAAAAAGAACTATTTAGAAAAATAGGGGCAAAATCAGATCGGACCAAGGCAAACACATAGCTACGTGCTGTGTGCTTGGTTCTTGTAGGATCAGTGGCACAGTGGTAAGGTGATGCGTACATTGTGCTGTCTCTGGAGGCGTTACGAGGTTCGTAGGGTCGAGTCCTGGCTTGCCGCAGTTTGGTAAATACATGTATATATAGTATTGCTAAGTATAAGCAGAAGTAGCAAGATGTACCTATTTTCCTGCGTGTTCACGAGACAGAAAGAAAAACATACCAACATACCTGCCAGAGAGTAAAATAATTACAGGTTTCGGTTTGACAGTACGGTAGTACCTACCTAGGTGGTTGCTGTCTACCAGTCTAGCAGTACCCACCACAAGTACGGTATTACCTACCTAGGTGGTTGCTGTCTACCAGTCTACCAGTACCCACCACAAGAACGGTAGTACCTACCTAGGTGGTTGCTGTCTACCAGTCTACCAGTACCCACCACAAGTACGGTATTACCTACCTAGGTGGTTGCTGTCTACCAGTCTACCAGTACCCACCACAAGAACGGTAGTACCTACCTAGGTGGTTGCTGTCTACCAGTCTACCAGTACCCACCACAAGTACGGTATTACCTACCTAGGTGGTTGCTGTCTACCAGTCTACCAGTACCCACCACAAGTACGGTAGTACCTGCCTAGGTGGTTGCTGTCTACCAGTCTACCAGTACCCACCACAAGTACGGTAGTACCTGCCTAGGTGGTTGCTGTCTACCAGTCTACCAGTACCCACCACAAGTACGGTAGTTGATGATAAATTAGACATGTGCAACTCTTGGGTATCTTTATTGAGGAAACGTTTCGCCACACAGTGGCTTCATCAGTCCATACATAGGAGAAACTTGAAGAACAGGAGGAGAATGAGGTAATCAGTCCCTCAACCTTGGGTCGATGTGTTCAGTCCATCAATCTTGAATAGAATAAGGCATATCAGCGGAGAAGCAGCTTATAAACCGTATGGCAGGAGAGGTGCAGCAGTCATAGGTGGTGTCACATTTGTTCAATGTGGAAGTAGGTCGTGCCCAAGAATTAGGCAAGCGAAGAATTCCTAAGTATTAAGATCCCAAGAAGTTGCAGTGTCTGACAGATTTGTAGATGAATGGTTCAGAGAACCGACATGCTGATAAATTAGACACATGTGCAACTCTTGGGCACGACCTACTTCCACATTGAACAAATGTAACACGACCTATGACTGCTGCACCTCTCCTGCCATACGGTTTATAAGCTGCTTCTCCGCTGATATGCCGTATTCTATTCAAGATTGATGGACTGAACACATCGACTCAAGGTTGAGGGACTGATTACCTCATTCTCCTCCTGTTCTTCAAGTTTCTCCTACGTATGGACTGATGAAGCCACTGTGTGGCGAAACGTTTCCTCAATAAAGATTCCCAAGAGTTGCACATGTGTCTAATTTATCAACATATCGGTTCTCAGAACCATTCATCTACAAAGTACGGTAGTACCTACCTAGGTGGTAAGTTCCAGTCTACCAGTACCCAGCACAAGCACGGTAGTACCTACCTAGGTAGTTACTGTCTACCAGTCTACCAGTAACCAACACAAGCACGGTAGTACCTACCTAGGTGGTTACTGTCTACCAACCTACCAGTACCCACCGCAAGTACGGTAGTACCTACCTAGGTGGTAAGTTCCAGTCTACCAGTACCCAACACAAGCACGGTAGTAACTACCTAGGCGGTTACTGGCTACCAACCTACCAGTACCCACCGCAAGTACGGTAGTACCTACCTAGGTGGTAAGTTCCAGTCTACCAGTACCCAACACCCTACCTACGTGGTTACTGTCTACCAACCTACCAGCACCCAACACAAGCACGGTAGTGCCTACCTAGGTGGTTATTGTCCACCAGTCTACAAGTACCCACCACAAGCACGGTAGTACCTACCTAAGTGGTTGCTGTCTACCAGTCTACCAGTACTCAACACAAGTACGGTAGTACCTACCTAGGTGGTTACTGTCTACCAGTCTACCAGTACCCACCACAAGCACGGTAGTACTTACCTAGGTGGTTGCTGTCTACCAGTAGCCACCACAAGTACGATAGTACCTACCTAATTGGTTGCTGTCTACCAGTCTACCAGTTCCCACCACAAGCACGGTAGTACCTACCTAGGTGGTTGCTGTCTACCAGTCTACCAGTACCCACCACAAGAACGGTAGTACCTACCTAGGTGGTTGCTGTCTACCAGTACCCACCACAAGCACGGTAGTACCTACCAAGGTGGTTGCTGTCTACCAGTCTACCAGTACCCACCACAAGTACGGTAGTACCTTCGTAGGTGGTTACTGTCTACCAGTCTTCCAGTACCCACCACAAGAACGGTAGTACCTACCTAGGTGGTTGCTGTCTACCAGTCTACCAGTACCCACCACAAGTACGGTAGTACCTACCTAGGTGGTTACTGTCTACCAGTCTACCAGTACCCAGGACAAGCACGGCAGTACCTACCTAGGTAGTTACTGTCTACCAGTCTACCAGTACCCAACACAAGCACGGTAGTACCTACCTAGGTAGTTACTGTCTACCAGTCTACCAGTACGCAACACAAGCACGGCAGTACCTACCTAGGTAGTTACTGTCTACCAGTCTACCAGTACCCAACACAAGCACGGCAGTACCTACCTAGGTAGTTACTGTCTACCAGTCTACCAGTACCCAACACAAGCACGGTAGTACCTACCTAGGTGGTTACTGTGTACCAACCTACTAGTACCCAACACAAGCACGCTAGTACCTACCTAGGTAGTAACTGTCTACCAGTCTACCAGTACCCAACGCAAGCACGGTAGTACCTACCTAGGTGGTTACTGTCAACCAACCTTCCAGTACCCAACACAAGCACTTTAGTACCTACCTAGGTGGTTATTGTCTACCAGTCTACCAGTACCCAACACAAGTACGGTAGTACCTACCTAGGTGGTTACTGTCTACCAGTCTACCAGTACCCACCACAAGCACGGTAGTACCTACCTAGGTGGTTGCTGTCTACCAGTCTACCAGTACCCAACACAAGCACGGTAGTACCTACCTAGGTGGTTACTGTCTACCAACCTTCCAGTAAGTACCCAACACAAGCACGGTAGTACCTACCTAGGTGGTCACTGTCTACCAACCTACCAGTACCCAACACAAGCGCGGTAGTACCTACCTAGGTGGTTACTGTCTACCAACCATCCAGTAAGTACCCAACACAAGCACGGTAGTACCTACCTAGGTGGTTACTGTCTACCAACCTACCAGTACCCAACACAAGCACGGTAGTACCTACCTAGGTGGTTACTGTCTACCAACCTACCAGTACCCAACACAAGCACGGTAGTACCTACCTAGGTGGTTACTGTCTACCAGTCTACCAGTACCCAACACAAGCACGGTAGTACCTACCTAGGTGGTTACTGTCTACCAACCTACCAGTACCCAACACAAGCACGGTAGTACCTACCTAGGTGGTTACTGTCTACCAACCTACCAGTACCCACCACAAGCAGGGTAGTACCTACCTAGGTGGTTACTGTCTACTAACCTACCAGTACCCACCGCAAGTACGGTAGTACCTACCTAGGTGGTTACTGTCTACCAACCTACCAGTACCCAACACAAGCACGGTAGTACCTACCTAGGTGGTTGCTGTCTACCAGTACCCACCACAAGCACGGTAGTACCTACCAAGGTGGTTGCTGTCTACCAGTCTACCAGTAACCACCACAAGCACGGTAGTACCTACCTAGGTGGTTGCTGTATACCAGTCTACCAGTACCCACCACAAGTACGGTAGTACCTACCTAGGTGGTTACTGTCTACCAGTCTACCAGTACCCAGGACAAGCACGGCAGTACCTACCTAGGTAGTTACTGTCTACCAGTCTACCAGTACCCAACACAAGCACGGTAGTACCTACCTAGGTAGTTACTGTCTACCAGTCTACCAGTACGCAACACAAGCACGGTAGTACCTACCTAGGTGGTTACTGTCTACTAACCTACCAGTACCCAACACAAGTACAGTAGTACCTACCTAGGTGGTTACTGTCTACCAACCTACCAGTACCCAACACAAGCACGGTAGTACCTACCTAGGTGGTTACTGTCTACCAACCTACCAGTACCCACCACAAGCAGGGTAGTACCCACCTAGGTCGTTACTGTCTACCAACCTACCAGTACCCACCGCAAGTACGGTAGTACCTACCTAGGTGGTTACTGTCTACCAACCTACCAGTACCCAGCACAAGCACGTTAGTACCATCCTAGGTGGTTACTGTCTACCAACCCACCAGTACCCAACACAAGTACGGTAGTACCTACCTAGGTGGTTACTGTCTACCAACCTACCAGTACCCAACACAAGCACGGTAGTACCTACCTAGGTGGTTACTGTCTACCAACCTACCAGTACCCAACACAAGCACGGTAGTACCTACCTAGGTGGTTACTGTCTACTAACCTACCAGTACCCAACACAAGTACGGTAGTACCTACCTAGGTGGTTACTGTCTACCAACCTACCGGTACCCAGCACAAGCACGGTAGTACCATCCTAGGTGGTTACTGTCTACCAACCTATCAGTACCCAACACTAGCACGGTAGTACCTACCTAGGTGGTTACTGTCTACCAACCTACCAGTACCCAACTCAAGCACGTTAGTACCTACCTAGGTGGTTAGTGTCTACCAACCTACCAGTACCCACCGCAAGTACGGTAGTACCTAACTAGGTGGTTACTGTCTACCAACCTACCAGTACCCAACACAAGTACGGTAGTACCTACCTAGGTGGTTACTGTCTACCAACCTACCAGTACCCAACACAAGCATGGTAGTACCTACCTAGGTGGTTACTGTCTACCAACCTACCAGTACCCACCACAAGCACGGTAGTACCTACCTAGGTGGGTACTGTCTACCAACCTACCAGTACCCAACACAAGCACAGTAGTACCTACCTAGTGGTTACTGTCTACCAACCTACCAGTACCCAACACAAGCACGGTAGTACCTACCTAGGTGGGTTACTGTCTTACCAACCTACCAGTACCCAACACAAGCACGGTAGTACCTACCTATGTGGTTACTGTCTACCAACCTACCAGTACCCAACACAAGCACGGTAGTACCTACCTAGGTGGTTACTGTCTACCAACCTACCAGTACCCAACACGAGCACGGTAGTAATTACCTAGGTGGTTACTGTCTACCAACCTACCAGTACTCATAACAAGCACGGTAGTACCTACCTAGGTGGTTACTGTCTACCAGTCTACCAGTACCCAACACAAGCACGGTAGTACCTACCTAGCTGGTTACTGTCTAACCAACCTTCCAGTAAGTACCCAACACAAGCACGGTAGTACCTACCTAGGTGGTTACTGTCTACCAACCTACCAGTACCCAACACAAGCGCGGTAGTACCTACCTAGGTGGTTACTGTCTACCACCATCCAGTAGTACCAACACAAGCACGGTAGTACCTACCTAGGTGGTTACTGTCTACCAACCTACCAGTACCCAACACAAGCACGGTAGTACCTACCTAGGTGGTTACTGTCTACCAACCTACCAGTACCCAACACAAGCACGGTAGTACCTACCTAGGTGGTTACTGTCTACCAGTCTACCAGTACCCAACACAAGCACGGTAGTACCTACCTAGGTGGTTACTGTCTACCAACCTACCAGTACCCAACACAAGCACGGTAGTACCTACCTAGGTGGTTACTGTCTACCAACCTACCAGTACCCACCACAAGCAGGGTAGTACCTACCTAGGTGGTTACTGTCTACTAACCTACCAGTACCCACCGCAAGTACGGTAGTACCTACCTAGGTGGTTACTGTCTACCAACCTACCAGTACCCAACACAAGCACGGTAGTACCTACCTAGGTGGTTACTGTCTACTAACCTACCAGTACCCAACACAAGTACGGTAGTACCTACCTAGGTGGTTACTGTCTACCAACCCACCAGTACCCAACAGAAGTACGGTAGTACCTACCTAGGTGGTTACTGTCTACCAACCTACAAGTACCCAACACAAACACGGTAGTACCTACCTAGGTGGTTACTGTCTACCAGCCTACCAGTACCCAACACAAGCTCGGTAGCACCTACCTAGGTGGTTACTGTCTACCAGTCTACCAGTACCCAACACAAGCACGATAGTACCTACCTAGGTGGTTACTGTCTACCAACCTACCAGTACCCAACACAAGCACGGTAGTACCTACCTAGGTGGTTACTGTCTACCAACCTACCAGTACCCACCACAAGCAGGGTAGTACCTACCTAGGTGGTTACTGTCTACTAACCTACCAGTACCCACCGCAAGTACGGTAGTACCTACCATAGGTGGTTACTGTCTACCAACCTACCAGTACCAACACAAGCACGTAGTACCTACCTAGGTGGTTACTGTCTACTAACCTACCAGTACCCAACACAAAGTACGGTAGTACCTACCTAGGTGGTTACTGTCTACCAACCCACCAGTACCACACAAGTACGGTAGTACCTACCTAGGTGGTTACTGTCTACCTAACCTACCAGTACCCAACACAAGTACGGTAGTACCTACCTAGGTGGTTACTGTCTACCAACCTACCAGTACCCAACACAAGCACGGTAGTACCTACCTAGGTGGTTACTGTCTACTAACCTACCAGTACCAACAAAGTACGGTGTACCTACCTAGGTGGTTTACTGTCTACCAACCTACCAGTACCCAACACAAGTACGGTAGTACCTACCTAGATGGTTACTCTCTACCAACCTACCAGTACCCAACACAAGCACGGTAGTACCTACCTAGGTGGTTACTGTCTACCAACCTACCAGTACCCACCACAAGCAGGGTAGTACCCACCTAGGTGGTTACTGTCTACCAACCTACCAGTACCCACCGCAAGTATGGTAGTACCTACCTAGGTGGTTACTGTCTACCAACCTACCAGTACCCAGCACAAGCACGGTAGTACCATCCTAGGTGGTTACTGTCTACCAACCTACCAGTACCCAGCACAAGCACGGTAGTACCTACCTAGGTGGTTACTGTCTACCAACCTACCAGTACCCAACTCAAGCACGTTAGTACCTACCTAGGTGGTTAGTGTCTACCAACCTACCAGTACCCACCGCAAGTACGGTAGTACCTAACTAGGTGGTTACTGTCTACCAACCTACCAGTACCCAACACAAGTACGGTAGTACCTACCTAGGTGGTTACTGTCTACCAACCTACCAGTACCCAACACAAGCATGGTAGTACCTACCTAGGTGGTTACTGTCTACCAACCTACCAGTACCCACCACAAGCACGGTAGTACCTACCTAGGTGGGTACTGTCTACCAACCTCCAGTAAGTACCCAACACAAGCACAGTAGTACCTACCTAGTGGTTACTGTCTACCAACCTACCAGTACCCAACACAAGCACGGTAGTACCTACCTAGGTGGTTACTGTCTACCAGTCTACCAGTACCCAACACAAGCACGGTAGTACCTACCTAGGTGGTTACTGTATCTACCAACTACCAGTACCCAACACAAGCACGGTAGTACCTACCTATGTGGTTACTGTCTACCAACCTACCAGTACCCAACACAAGTACGGTAGTACCTACCTAGGTGGTTACTGTCTACCAACCTACCAGTACCCAACACGAGCACGGTAGTAATTACCTAGGTGGTTACTGTCTACCAACCTACCAGTACTCATAACAAGCACGGTAGTACCTACCTAGGTGGTTACTGTCCGCCAGTCTACCAGTACCCAACACAAGCACGGTAGTACCTACCTAGGTGGTTACTGTCTAACCAACCTTCCAGTAAGTACCCAACACAAGCACGGTAGTACCTACCTAGGTGGTTACTGTCTACCAACCTACCAGTACCCAACACAAGCGCGGTAGTACCTACCTAGGTGGTTACTGTCTACCAACCATCCAGTAAGTACCCAACACAAGCACGGTAGTACCTACCTAGGTGGTTACTGTCTACCACCTATCAGTACCCAACACAAGCACGGTAGACCTACCTAGGTGGTTACTGTCTACCAACTACCAGTACCAACACAAGCACGGTAGTACCTACCTAGGTGGTTACTGTCTACCAGTCTACCAGTACCCAACACAAGCACGGTAGTACCTACCTAGGTGGTTACTGTTACAAACCTACCAGTACCACACAAGCACGGTAGTACCTACCTAGGTGGTTACTGTCTACCAACCTACCAGTACCCACCACAAGCAGGGTAGTACCTACCTAGGTGGTTACTGTCTACTAACCTACCAGTACCCACCGCAAGTACGGTAGTACCTACCTAGGTGGTTACTGTCTACCAACCTACCAGTACCCAACACAAGCACGGTAGTACCTACCTAGGTGGTTACTGTTCTACTCAACCTACCAGTACCCAACACAAGTACGGTAGTATCTACCTAGGTGGTTTACTGTCTACATACACCACCAGTACCCAACAGAAGTACGGTAGTACCTACCTAGGTGGTTACTGTCTACCAACCTACCAGTACCCAACACAAGCACGGTAGTACCTACCTAGGTGGTTACTGTCTACCAACCTACCAGTACCCAACACAAGCACGGTAGTACCTACCTAGGTGGTTACTGTCTACTAACCTACCAGTAACCAACACAAGTACGGTAGTACCTACCTAGGTGGTTACTGTCTACCAACCTACCAGTACCCAACCAGTACGGTAGTACCTACCTAGGATGGTTACTCTCTACCAACCTACCAGTACCCAACACAAGCACGGTAGTACCTACCTAGGTGGTTACTGTCTACCAACCTACCAGTACCCACCACAAGCAGGGTAGTACCCACCTAGGTGGTTACTGTCTACCAACTACCAGTACCCACGCAAGTACGTTTGTACCTACCTAGGTGGTTACTGTCTACCAACCTACAGTACCAGACAAGACGGTAGTACATCCTAGGGGTTACTGTCTACCAACCCTCAGTACCCAACACAGTACGGTAGTACCTACCTAGGTGGTTACTGTCTACCAACCTACCAGTACCCAACCAAGCAGTTAGTACTACCTAGGTGGTTACCCCTCACCAACCTACCAGTACCCACCCAAGACGGTAGTACCACCTAGGTGGTACTGTCTACCAACCTACCAGTACCCAACACAAGCACGTAGTACCTACCTAGTGGTTACTGTCTACCAACCTACCAGTACCCAACACAAGCACGGTAGTACCTACCTAGGTGGTTACTGTCTACCAACTACCAGTACCCAAACACAAGCACGTAGTACCTACCTAGGTGGGTACTGTCTACCAACTACCTAGTACCCAACACAAGCACGGTAGTACCTACCTAGTGGGTTACTGTCTACCAACCTACCAGTACCCAACACAAGTACGGTAGTACCTACCTAGGTGGTTACTGTCTACATCTACCAGTACCAACACAAGCACGGTAGTACCTACCTAGGTGGTTACTGTCTACCAACCTACCAGTACCCAACACAAGCACGGTAGTACCTACCTAGGTGGTTACGTCTCAACCTACCAGTACCCAACACAAGCACGGTAGTACCTACCTATGGTGGTTACTGTCTACCAACCTTCCAGTACCCAACACATGCACGGTAGTACCTACCTAGGTGGTTACTGTCTACCAACCTACCAGTACCAACACAAGCACGGTAGTACCTACCTAGGTGGTTACTGTCTACCAACCTACCAGTATCCCAACACAAGCACGGTTAGTACCTACCTAGGTGGTTACTGTCTACCAACCTACCAGTACCCAACACAAGCACGGTAGTACCTACCTAGGTGGTTACTGTCTACCAACCTACCAGTACCCAACACAAGCACGGTAGTACCTACCTAGGTGGTTACTGTCTACCAGCCTACCAGTACCCAACACAAGCACGGTAGTACCTACCTAGGTGGTTACTGTCTACCAACCTACCAGTACCAACACAAGCACGGTAGTACCTACCTAGGTGGTTCTGTCTACCAACCTACCAGTACCCAACACAAGCACGGTAGTAACCTACTAGGTGGTTTACTGTCTACCTAACCTACCAGTACCCAACACAAGACGGTAGTACCTACCTAGGTGGTTACTGTCTACCAACCTACCAGTACCCAACACAAGCACGTAGTACCTACCTAGGTGGTTACTGTCTACTACCTACCAGTACCAACACAAGCACGGTAGTACCTATCCTAGGTGGTTACTGTCTACCAACCTACCAGTACATACACGAAGACGGTAGTACCTACCTAGGTGGTTACTGTCTACAACCTACCAGTACCAACACAAGCACGGTAGTACCTACCTAGGTGGTTACTGTCTACCAACCTACCAGTACCCACACAAGCACGGTAGTACCTACCTAGGTGGTTACTGTCTACCTAACCTACCAGTACCAACACAAGCACGGTAGTACCTACCTAGGTGGTTACTGTCTACCAACCTACCAGTACTCAACACAAGCACGGTAGTACCTACCTAGGTGGTTACTGTCTACCAACCTACCAGTACCCAACACAAGCACGGTAGTACCTACCTAGGTGGTTACTGTCTACCAACCTACCAGTACCCAACACAAGCACGGTAGTACCTACCTAGGTGGTTACTGTCTACCAACCTACCAGTACCCAACACAAGACGGTAGTACCTACCTAGGTGGTTACTGTCTACCAACCTACCAGTACCCACACAAGCACGTAGTACCTACCTATGTGGTTACTGTCTACCAGCCTACCAGTACCCAACACAAGCACGGTAGTACCTACCTATGTGGTTACTGTCTACCAACCTACCAGTACCCAACTCAAGCACGTTAGTACCTACCTAGGTGGTTAGTGTCTACCAACCTACCAGTACCCACCGCAAGTACGGTAGTACCTAACTAGGTGGTTACTGTCTACCAACCTACCAGTACCCAACACAAGTACGGTAGTACCTACCTAGGTGGTTACTGTCTACCAACCTACCAGTACCCAACACAAGCATGGTAGTACCTACCTAGGTGGTTACTGTCTACCAACCTACCAGTACCCACCACAAGCACGTAGTACCTACCTAGGTGGGTACTGTCTACCAACCTACCAGTACCCAACACAAGCACGGTAGTACCTACCTAGTGGTTACTGTCTACCAACCTACCAGTACCCAACACAAGCACGGTAGTACCTACCTAGGTGGTTACTGTCTACCAGTCTACCAGTACCCAACACAAGCACGGTAGTACCTACCTAGGTGGTTACTGTCTACCAACCTACCAGTACCCAACACAAGCACGGTAGTACCTACCTATGTGGTTACTGTCTTCCAACCTACCAGTACCCAACACAAGCACGGTAGTACCTACCTAGGTGGTTACTGTCTACCAACCTACCAGTACCCAACACGAGCACGGTAGTAATTACCTAGGTGGTTACTGTCTACCAACCTACCAGTACTCATAACAAGCACGGTAGTACCTACCTAGGTGGTTACTGTCTACCAACCTACCAGTACCCAACACAAGCACGTTAGTACCTACCTAGGTGGTTACTGTCTACCTACCTACCAGTACTCAACACAAGCACGGTAGTACCTACCTAGGTGGTTACTGTCTACCAACCTACCAGTAGTGAACACAAGCATGGTAGTACCTACCTAGGTGGTTACTGTCTACCAACCTACCAGTACCCAACACAAGCACGGTAGTACCTACCTAGGTGGTTACTGTCTACCAACCTACCAGTACCCAACACAAGCACGTAGTACCTACCTAGGTGGTTACTGTCTACCAACCTACCAGTACCCAACACGAGCACGGTAGTAATTACCTAGGTGGTTACTGTCTACCAACCTACCAGTACTCATAACAAGCACGGTAGTACCTACCTAGGTGGTTACTGTCTACCAACCTACCAGTACCCAACACAAGCACGTTAGTACCTACCTAGGTGGTTACTGTCTACCTACCTACCAGTACTCAACACAAGCACGGTAGTACCTATCTAGGTGGTTACTGTCTACCAACCTACCAGTAGTGAACACAAGCATGGTAGTACCTACCTAGGTGGTTACTGTCTACCAACCTACCAGTACCCAACACAAGCACGGTAGTACCTACCTAGGTGGTTACTGTCTACAACCTACCTAGTACCCAACACAAGCACGGTAGTACCTACCTAGGTGGTTACTGTCTACCAACCTACCAGTACCCAACACAAGCACGTTAGTACCTACCTAGGTGGTTACTGTCTACCAACCTACCAGTACTCAACACAAGCACGGTAGTACCTACCTAGGTGGTTACTGTCTACCAATCTACCAGTACCCAACACAAGCACGGTAGTACCTACCTAGGTGGTTACTGTCTACCAACCTACCAGTACCACACACAAGCACGGTAGTACTACCTAGGTGGTTACTGTCTACCAACCTACCAGTACCCAACACAAGCACGTTAGTACCTACCTAGGTGGTTACTGTCTACCAACCTACCAGTACCAACACAAGCACGGTAGTACCTACCTATGGTGGTTACTGTCTACCAACCTACCAGTACCCAACACAAGCACGGTAGTACCTAACCTATGTGGTTACTGTCTACCAACCTACCAGTACCCAACACAAGCACGGTAGTACCTACTAGGTGGTTACTGTCTACCAACCTACACAGTACCCAACACAAGCACGGTAGTACCTACCTAGGTGGTTACTGTCTACACACCTACCAGTACCCAACACAAGCACGGTAGTACCTACTAGGTGGTTACTGTCTACCACCTACCAGTACCCAACACAAGCACGGTAGTACCTACCTAGGTGGTTACTGTCTACCAACCTACCAGTACCCAACACAAGATCGGTGTACCTACGTAGGTGGTTACTGGTCTACAACCTACAGTACCAACAAGTGGCTGAAGACGGAGTACCTACTTAGGTGAGAGCTGTACAAGGACAGTCCATTAAGAGACACGGTTAGTACAATCTGCTTTGAAAGCTTTCAAGCTTCAGCTGTAAAACAAGAGACGGGATAGTCTCTGGGGTAAGGGGGAAACCGCTAGAAGATCTCTTCAAATTAAACTATTGATTAATTAGAATTAATAATTCTTAATTAGCAAAAAAACGTTGTGTTTGAGTTAATACAGGAGTAATTCAGGGAAATAAACTAAAAATGAACATATGTATATTATATTTAATAATATATATATATATTTATATATTACTATATATATATTATATAGGCGTTCATTGTTTAGATATAAATAAATAATTCATATAGATAAATTATATATATTTAATAATATATTTATATATATATATATATATATTATATTTATATATATATTGTCGTGCCGAATAAGCAATATTGCGACTTGGCTTAAATAGCAAACGTCATCTTGCCATATAGGACAGTGAAAATTTGTGTATGCAATAATTTCGCCAAAATCATTCTGAACCTAACGAAAAAAATATATTTGATTTTGTTTGTTTAGTACTAAATTATTGTAAACGTATTTAAAATATATTTAGTGGGGTTAAGTTAAAATAAATTGCTCTTGCTATTATAAGGTTAGGTAAGTTTTCTAAGATTGCTAATTGACCAGTTTTACATATTCGGCACGACATATATATATATATATATATATATATATATATATATATATATATATATATATATATATATATATATATATATATATATATATATATATATATATATATATATCTTGCCAGAGGCACGAGTGATAACATTGATAACTCTCTGTGAATCTGGCAACACCTGACACCCAACGTTCTGTTTCTCCTCTGATTTCTGTCCGCCTGTAATAAGTCTTCATTAGTTGAATTGGTTAGGATTTTCTATTCCGTAATCCATGTTCTTTCCTTTTAAGAATGTCTGTGTTCTGTAGGTAGTCCACTGGTTACTTATTATTTAATCAATAATCTCGCATGAAAAGCGTGTTGGGGGTTCCTGATCTAGAGTACAGTGGCACCACACTGTCGCCACTCCTCAATATTGCAATAACACTAGCTGCCTTGCAGGACTCTAGCTGACTTCCTCAAAACTGCGTCTTAGAGGGCGATAAACTGATTATATCGTCTATACATTTCTCCTCCTTCTGTTGCCTCTTTCTGTATTCCACCTTCATGTTGCACGTATACGCTGCATTCCGTGATGTACTTTGAAATACGAGGCAAAAAAATATTTGAACCGAGCTTGTTGCACAGAACGATCCAGAGTGAGGATCACGTGATACATCGTGAACTAGCTGCACGGCTGCATTCTCTAGTGACTTCGAAATTACTAGCTGATATACTCTTCTGCTAGTGACCTAGAGATCAAGTTGGGCGCTTCTCACGCTAGATTAAGTGCATGTCGATTTTATCTAGCGCGAGATTTTTCTAAATAGCGCAGACTCGCTTTATAGCGTTTTATGAGTGGTTCTAGTTAGGTTTATGTGCAATAAACAAAATCCTAAATAAAAGATAATCAAAAATAAAACTAAGCTTAATATTGCGTCTCACCAGACAGCTTTCCGAAATTCTGGAGGAAGCTTTCCGAAATTCTGGAGGAAGCTTTCCGAAATTCTGGAGGACAGGTCAGGATCATATTCAATCGTGACTCACCAGATGTGAATGATCCTATGACTGTCACACAGTCTGTCAGTCATTGGATCACAGCCCAGGACGCAACACTCACGTCAAGTGAGTCACAACTGAACGTGATCCTAACCTGTCCACCCGAACTTCGGAAAGCTGCCTGGTGAGACGCATGAAACATCCAGTGCACAAGTTCAGGTTTGTTTACACCACGATTTCAGAGTCCAGTGAACAAAACTGGTTAAGGACGATGACACAAAATGATTTTGCAAGTTTTGCAGGTTTTCAATTACAGCTGAACAGTGATAGGCACAAAAATACTGCCAAGCCTATGAGAACTGAAGAACTATTCTGCACACAAAGACAAACGATGCTTCAATTTGAAGAACAAAGTGATGATGCAAGAAGAACAGAGGGAAATATATGTTCATTACCAGCCGTTGACTACTTAAGTGAACTCAGGAAAGAACATTTTGCTGACAGTTCCAGATGTAAAAACTTTATGCTGAGGATAAAATATGAAGTTGACAATGTTCTTGTATTTTAGTGATGACTTGAATGTTGATATTGGAAATAGCAAATTTATCTCATTAATAGATGAAAGAAACGATATTTCTGTAACTAAACTGAGTGAGAAAATTAAATAATGGTTACTTATTAAGACCTAGTAGAACTGTGATGCTGATGTTATATACGAGGCTTTCAAGGAATCTTTGAAAAGTAATTGGCTAGAATTACAAAAAAAAAACATTGTTCTAGGCACTGATAATGCTTCTGTTATGACCGGTGTCAACAACGGTGTGTATAAAGCATACCACGGGTGATATGCTGGACAAGTGACTAACGCGTCGGTCTGGAGTTTTGTGATTCTCTGACCGTCGGTTCTAACCCCAACCGTGGTATGGTTTGTTTACAATCGCGTCATTACGATTTCGTGAGTCATGGAGCGTTTTCAAAATTAAAATCTGAATTTGAGTATCAAGAGTTTGAGAGCTGTTTTGACTAATAAATACGGACTGAGAAGACATGGTAGATGCTGCTGTGATTACGAACTACCGAAGAAAGTCATAAAAAATATATATAGCTATATCGATGCATGTCGGCCTTGTTCTTCTTGTCAATAATCACAAGACACAGCTACACACACTGAGGCAGAGATGGTTAATTGGAATTTATCAGATCTATAACCTAACTGATGTTCATGTGTCTTATCAACTTGTCGGTATTGTATACCATTATCATGTTGTTAGGTAAGACACATATGCAACAGTTAGGTATCTTTATTTAGAAACGTTTCGCCTACACAGTAGGCTTCTTCAGTCGAGTACAGAAAAGTTGATAGAAGCAGAAGATACTTGAAGACGATGTAATCAGTCCATCACCCTTAAAGTTTTGAGGTGGTCAGTCCCTCAGTCTGGAGAAGAGCATTATTCCATAGTATGAAACAATATGGAGATGAAGTGACAGGATGGAGCCTTATATAGCGCCATGAGGTGAGACGTAGGCCACTAGAAGAGGTAAGAACTCAGATGTTGGGAGGTCAGGTCCCTCTCAAACCCAGCCACTCTCACTAGTGGAAGTTGTCGAAGTTGATTGCAGGTCTGTACCAAGATACCCTTGTGTTGCAGTGTCTGACAGATTGAACATTAAAATGGTATAAAATACCGACAGGTTGTTAGGTAAGACTGAGGGACTGACCACCTCAAAACTTTAAGGGTGATGGACTGATTACATCGTCTTCAAGTATCTTCTGCTTCTATCAACTTTTCTGTACTCGACTGAAGAAGCCTACTGTGTAGGCGAAACGTTTCGAAATAAAGATACCTAACTGTTGCATATGTGTCTTACCTAACAACCTGTCGGTATTTTATACCATTTTAATGTTCATACCATTATCATATTCTTCCTGTAACAGGTGACAGTCGGAGGTTTGTTCACTAGTTCACTCGGAGTGCTCAGTGTTAAAGTTCACTCCTGCAAGAGCTGTGTTTAGTGTTCTTCGCACTTTCAGGTGGTGTGTTCAGTGGTTTAGTTCACTCGTCAAGTGTCTCAGCCAAAGACAAGTGGGATACCACTTCGATAGAGACAATGAAGTTAGTTAAGGTTTCTTCCACAGACTCTCTTTATCAGGCGTTCTCTATATTATTATTATTATTATTATTGTCATAATTATAATTACTATTATTATTATTTTTATTATTTTCAATATGATATTTATTATTTTTTTCATTACAGTTATTTTATTAATATTTTCATTATTATAATTATCATTATCATATCGTTTATAATTATCATCATCATCATAAAGGCAATCCAGTGACTACGAAATAGGAAGTAACCAGGTTTGATCCGAGGAAAGGAGGGTAGCTCAATACCCTTAATTGAGACTGTGCAGATTCTGTCACACGTATTACCTCACGAAGCTGCGGTTCTGTCTAGTTGCTGCCACCACCCAGAGATGGCACTCTCCGTGAGTAACCTGACATGCGCAACAACTTTGCAACTCGCAAGCCCAAGGAGTCGAGGTTCTGGCTCGGTCTTGGACGTCGCGGTCTGTATCTAATACTCTCCTGCGCGCACTGCATCCTCGCCACAAGCAGGCAACAATTGCACCCACTGAAGAGGTTTTCATCGATCCCCGTTGAGGAGGAGAATTATAGTCTACGGTATCGCCTCTATCCCGTGATGTCACATCGTGTGAAGATATCAACTACCAGTTTTATTGCAAAAGAGTTGTGGATGTGTGGAACAAACTCCAGAGTAGCGTTTTAAAAATAAGTTAGAGAAATACATGAGTGGGTGTGAGATGAACCTGCCTAGTATGGGCCAGTAGGCCTGCTGCAGTGCTTCTTCTTTCTTATGTTATGTTGATGAAAGTTAAGACACATGTGCAATATCTGGGTATCTTTATTGTAGACGTTTCGCCATCCAGTGGCTTTATCAATACAGATTCAACAACATAATTGGAAGTCAGTAGAATTATATACAAAAAGATGAGGTAATCAGTCCCTCAGCCTTGGAGTCGGTGTAGAGCACCGTAGTCGTGAAGATTCTGAAGCACAGACGAGAAGGCTGGCGCTTATATACTGGCGTCAGGTGGTAAGGGACGGGTAGCAGATAAAGACATTATCACTGGTAGGCGGGATTCCCCAGTGGAAGTAGGTCATATCCGTAGTAGTTGTGGAGATGTCCTCTGAACCAAGAGTCCACGATGTTGCAGTGTCTGACAAGTTGTACATGAATGGTGTACGGTACCGACAAGATGAAAAATTAGACAAACTTTCCGCTAAGGGCACGTTCTATAAGGGGATGTTAAGGGAACTCAACCTGACGACACTGGAGGACAGGAGGGATAGGGAAGCAATATGAAAACAACGTATAAAATAATGAGAGGAATTGACAAAGTGGATAGGGACAGAATGTTTCAGAGATGTGGCACAAGAACAAGGGATCCCAGTTGGAGGTTAAAAACTCAGATGAGCCTTAGGGATGTTAGGAAGTATTTTTACAGCCTTAGAGTTGTCAGGAAGAGGAACAAACTGGAGAGCGAAGTAGTGGAGGCTGGATCCATACATAACTTTGAGAAGAGGTATGATAAAGATCTTGGAGCAGGGAAAGAGGGGCCTAGTAGCCACCAGCGAAGAGGCGGAGCCAAGAGTTGTGACTCAACCCCTTGAACCACATATAAATGAGGGCACACATACGAACTACATTAGTCAGTACACACGTACTCACTACGACTTTCACCATCACACATGTACTCACAGATGCCGAGTACCAGACATTGATGGACTATGTAGCCCTGCCAGGGGCTACACCCTTTTATTAACCACTTTTATCTTGTTTTAAGCATAAACAATGAAGATATTTCCATTTTTCCCCTTTTTTCTATGTCTTATTTTCTGTGGTTTTGATTGAATTATGTCTATGATTTCAGAAAAGGGTATTTTGGGCTTCGTATTTTGTTCATGATGTCAGAGTATTGATGACATCACTGGGGCTCCAGGGTTTAGCAGATCAATACAAACCTAACAACCCAATAATTCCAACCGAAAGCCGGTTGGAATTATTGGGTTGTTCCTCACAGACATGTCACTTTACCTTAATCCTTCCCGACACTCAGAAACACACACACACACACACACACACACACACACACACACACACACACACACACACACACACACACACACACAAAACACACACACACACACACACACACACACACACACACACACGCACACACACACACACACACACACACACACACACACACACACACACACACACACACACACACACACACTCGGACTCGACCCCCGCAACCTCAACTAGGTGAGTACACACACACACATACACTAAGATCAAAGGACAGGTCCGAAGACAATGAAGGTATGTTATATGCAGAGACTCTAACAGCCAACTGCAGCAGCAACGAACAGCTGATCATGAAAGACAGTTCCCTGAGAATAGAAGTTTCAGATCGGACAGGGACTGAAGGCAAGAACATTTCAATGGAAGGAAATAAAACACCTCAGAGGATGCAAATGGATACTCAGTGGGAGGAGGAAAGGGAGAGGTCAGTTTTTATCTACGGGCTCCAAGAAGCCAAGGGGGACAACATCAAAGAAATAAAACAGGAGGAGGAAAAAATGATTGAAGGCATCATGAAAACAATAGGTGAGGGCGATATGACCCAGGTGACAAATTTTCGGAGAATTGGGTGGTTTGCGAGTGGAAGGATACGGCCTGTCAAAGTAATTTTCAAGGAAGAATCAGTTCGAACCAGGATTCTGCAAGAGAAAGCACGACTGAGGGACAAAGAGGGGTACCAGAGAGTATACCTCGACCGCGACAGAACACAGGAAGAAAGGACTACACTGAAAGAGAGGGTACAGAGACGCAAGGAGGAATGAGAGGCAATGAAGATGAGCAGGACCCAGACACAGGAGGAAGGGGAAACACACCCCGCAGAATCTCCCACCGAAAGACTCCAACCGCGACAATCCCAACGCAACTGAGCAACCCAAACCACAACCCACTCACTGTTCCCTCTTCCACCAACACCCACATCACAAACCTCACCCCAATAGCTGTCCCTTTTGGGCATTCTGACGCCACCCCCATCATCACAAACCCCACCTACACCACAGCCCCCCATAGGCTCCCATCAAGGCTCCCGCTCCCCCAACCCCAATATTCTTGCAGGACCACAGTGATAGAAAAGAAGCTGAAAGTTTGGTACACAAATGCGGATGGAATAACGAATAAACATGAGGAATGGCATGAAAGAATCAGTGAGAAATCCCCAGACATCATAGCAGACACAGAAACAAAACTCGCTGAGACAATAACAGACGCAATCTTCCCACCGGGATATCAGATCCTGAGAAAAGATAGAAGGAGTAGAGGGGGAGGAGGAGTTGCACTGCTCATAAAAAACTGATGGGGATTTGAGGAAATGGAATGCATGGACGTGATTGGAGAAAGAGACTATATAGTAGGTACAATTCAGTCTGGAGAACATAAATTAGTCATTGGAGTGATGTATAACCCACCACAGAACTGCAGGAGGCCAAGAGAGGAGTACGAAGAAAACAACAGGGCGATGGTGGACACACTGGCTGAGGTGGCAAGAAGAGCTCACTCGAGTAGAGCAAAGGTAATGGGCGATTTCAACCACAGGGAGATCGACTGGGAAAACCTGGAGCCACATGGGGGTCCCGAAACATGGAGAGCCAAGATGATGGATGTGGTACTTGAAAACCTCATGCATCAACATGTCAGAGACACTACCAGAGAGAGAGAGGGGAGGATGAGCCAGCAAGACTGGATCTTGTGTTCCCCCTGAGCAGTTCAGACAGTGAGGACATCACTTACGAGAGGCCCCTTGGAGCTAGCAATCACGTGGTTCTGAGTTTTGATTATATAGTAGAGTTACAAGTGGAGAAGGTAACAGGGATTGAATGGGAAAAGCCAAACTACAAAAGGGGGGACTACACAGGTATGAGGAACTTCCTGCAAGAGGTTCAGTGGGACAGAGAATTGGTAGGAAAATCAGTAAACGAGATGATAGAATATGTAGCAACAAAGTGCAAGGAGGCAGAGGAAAGGTTTGTTCCCAAGGGAAACAGTAATAATAGGAACACCAAAGCGAGTCCTTGGTTTACCCGAAGGTGTAGGGAGGCAAAAACTAAGTGCACCAGAGAATGGAAAAGGTACAGGAGGCAAAGGACCCAGGAAAATAAGGAGATTAGTGGAAGAGCCAGAAACGAGTACGCACAGATAAGGAGGGAGGCCCAGCGACAGTATGAAAACGACATAGCATCTAAAGTCAAGTCTGACCCGAAACTGCTGTATAGCCACATAAAAACTGCTGTATAGCCAGGTGATAAGGCTGAGGAAAGAAGGTGGAGAACTCACAAGAAACGATCAAGAGGTATGCAAGGAGCTCAACATGAGATTTAAGGAAGTATTTACAGTGGAGACAGGAAGGCCTCCCGGGGGACAGATCAGATGGGGACACCAGCAAGGAATATAAAAACAAGTGTTGGATGACATACAGATGAGGAGGAGGTGAAGAAACTGCTAAGGGACATCGATACCTCAAAGGCAATGGGACCGGACAACATCTCCCCGTGGGTCCTTAGAGAGGGAGCGGATATGTTGTGTGTGCCACTTACCAAAATCTTCAACACATCCCTGGAAACTGGGCAACTACCTGAGGTATGGAAGACGGCAAATGTAGTTCCCATTTTTAAAAAAGGAGACAGAAAAAAGGCACTAAACTATAGACCTGTGTCACTGACATGTATAGTATGCAAAGTTATAGAGAAGATTATCAGGTGGAGAGTGGTGGAGCACCTGGAACGGAACAAGAGTATAAGCGCCAACCAGCATGGATTCATGGAAGGAAAATCCTGTGTCACAAACCTTCTGTAGTTTTATGATAAAGTAACAGAAGACGAGAGAGAGGGGTGGGTTGATTGCATCTTCTTGGACTGCAAGAAGGCCTTTAACACAGTTCCTCACAAGAGATTAGTGCAGAAGCTAGAGGATCAGGCTCATATAACAGGAAGGGCACTGCAATGGATCAGAGAATACCTGACAGGGAGGCAACAACGAGTCATGGTGCGTAATGATGTATCACAGTGGGCACCTGTGACGAGCGGGGTCCCACAGGGGTCGGTTCTAGGACCAGTGCTATTTTTGGTATATGTGAACGACATGATGGAAGGGTTAGACTCAGATGTGTCCCTGTTCGCAGACGATGTGAAGTTAATGAGGGGAATTAAATCAGACGAGGACCGGGCAGGACTTCAAAAAGACCTGGAGAGACTGGGCACCTGGTCCAGCAACTGGCTTCTCGAATTTAACCCCGCCAAATGCAAAGTCATGAAGATAGGGGAAGGGCACAGAAGACCGCAGACGGAGTATAGGCGGTGGCCAAAGACTGCAAACCTCGCTCAAGGAGAAAGATCTTGGAGTGAGTATAACACCGAGCATGTCTCCGGAAGCACACATCAACCAGGTAACTGCTGCAGCACATGGGCGCCTGGCAAACCTGGGAACAGCGTTCCGATACCTTAATAAGGAATCGTTCAAGACACTGTACACCGTGTACGTCAGGCCCATACTGGAGTATGCAGCACCTGTTTGGAACCCACACTTGATAAAGCACGTCAAGAAACTAGAGAAAGTGCAAAGGTTTGCGACACGGTTAGTTCCAGAGCTAAGGGGGATGTCTTATGAAGAAAGGTTAAGGGAAATTGGCCTGACGATACTAGAGGACAGCAGGGTCAGGGGAGATATGATAACGACATATAAAATACTGCGCGGAATAGACAAGGTGGACAAAGACAGGATGTTTCACGGAGGGGACACAGAAACAAGAGGCCACAATTGGAAGTTGAAGACAGATGAGTCAGAGAGATATTAGGAGGTATTTCTTCAGTCATAGAGTTGTCAGGCAGTGGAATAACCTAGAAAATGACGTAGTGGAGGCAGGAACCATACATAGTTTTAAGGCGAGGTTTGATAAAGCTCATGGAGCGGGGAGAGAGAGGACCCAGTAGCAACCGGTGAAGAGGCGGGGCCAGGAGCTAAGACTCGACCCCTGCAACCACAAATATTTGAGTACAAATAGGTGAGTACACACACACACACGCTCACTATCCACTAGGGAATCTCAAAACGACATCTTCCTCACCTCTCTCCACCTGTCTTATTTATCTCTACAAAAAATAACTCGCAAATCCCCACCGGAGCACTAACCCACCAACATATCACTTCAGAAAGAGGGATTTTCTACTGTGTGTCTGAGTGTCTGTGTGTGTATGTGTCTGTGCTCTCCAACTCACATGTGGTTACAGGGGTCGCTTCACAGTTCCTGGCCCAACCTCTTCGCTGGTTGCAACATATCCACTCTCTCTTCCGGCTTCAAGACCCTTGCCGTATGTCTTCTTAAAGCTGTGTTTAGATCCCGCCTCTACCCCTTCACTCTCCACACTGCTTCACTTCTTGACAACTCTGAGGCTGAAGAAATACTTCCTAATATCTCTATGACTCATCTGAGTTTTCGGCTTCCAGCTGTGCCCTCGTGTTCCTGTGTTCCAGTTGTAAAACATTCTGTACTTGTTCACCTTGTCAGTTTGTCTCAGTATTTTGCAAGTCGTAATAATATTTCCCCTAATCTATCTATCCTCCAGTGTCATCAGGTTGATTTACTTAAACTCTCCTCACAGGACATACCCCATAGATCCAGGACTAGTCTTGTTGCAAGCAAATGCACTTCAATTTATTCATATGCTTGTCAAGGTCTGGGCTCTCTACTGGTCCTGCACACTTCAGTATAGATCTGACGTACACAGTGTACAGCGTCGTGAATGACTCCTTCCTTAGATATCGAAAAACTATTTTTAGATTTGCCAGACGCATTTGCTGCAACAGTTATTTGGTTGATGTTCACCTAAGGAGATATGCTCGTTATGATATTGACCCCAAGGTCTTTCTCCTTGAGTGAGGTTTGCAGCCTGTACTACTCTGTGATCTACTTTGTCCTTCCCCAAACTTCATAACTTTGCACTTGCTGAAGATAAACTCAAGAGCCATTTGTCACACCAGGCCTTTAGTGCATCCAGATCTCCTTGTAGCATCTCTTGGTCCTCGCCTACTTATTAATTTCATGTTATCTCTGAAGAGAGATACCTTTGATGTCATTCATGTATACAAGAAAGAAACTGAATCTTGTGGAACCTCACTCTTCACATGTGCTCATTTCGATGCCTCATCATGGACCATCACTCGTTGTTTTCTTTCTGTCAGATTTTCCTTGAGCCATTGCAGTGTTTTTTCCTGTTTTTCCTGCCTGCTCCTCTAGCATTTGTACCAGTCTCTTTGCCAGTACTGTGTCAAAAACCTTTTTATAGTCCAAGAAAATTCAGTCTACCCATCACTGTCGTGTCTTATTTCTGTTACCTCGTCGTACAACTTAAGAAGGTCTGAGACACAGGATCCCTGAAGCCGTGCTGGTTGTCATGTATGGCCAACTCCTTTCTTTGCATGATAAACATGTCAGTGACACTGGTCTGTAGTTTACTACTGCCTGTCTCTCTCCTTTCTTAAAAACTGTGACTGCATTTGCTGTCTTCTACACATTTGGCAGTTTATATGTGTCGGCAGACTTGTTGAAGATTGTTGTTAGTAGAGTGCATAGTGCCTCCGCTCCTTCTTTCAGATCCCAAGGAGAGATATTATCTGGTTCCACCTCCTTTGAGGCATCAAGCTAACATAGTAGCTGATTCACCTCCTCCTCGGTTGTGTGTACTGTGTTTAGCACTTGCTGATGTTCTCGACAACCTCGGTTTAGTGGAAACCTTTCTTTCTCCCCTGAGAATACTTCCATTAATCTCATGCTAAGCTCTTCACAGAATTCCTGGTCATTCATTGTGAGCGCCTCTCCTCCTTCAGCCTGATTACCTTATCCCAGACTGCTGTCTTCCACTTCATGTGGCTGTATAACAACTTTGGGTAGGATTTCGCTTCCAATGCACTGTCATTCTCCTGTTGCTGCTCTGGGCCTTCATCTTTATCCATACATATTAGTTTCTGGCTCTTCATCTCAGCTTCATGTATCCTTAGTTCTTTGCTTCTGTATTTTTTTTTAAGTTTTTGCGAACTTGGCTTTGGTCTTTCAGCACCTATAGATTAACTATAGGCTCACTCTGGTTTTCCCATTCTTTTATTGCTCCTGGAAACAAACTTCTCCGCCTCGCAACATTTTCTGGCCCCATGCTCCATCATCCCATTGTTTTTCTAGTTCCCTTTTCCACATTCCTATATAGTAGCATGCCTATATGCCGCTTGCCTATATAAGCCTCTCTTTTGAAGTTTGGCTTCTCACTTTTCCGTGATGTTTCACTCAGACCGAGTCGGGGGGGCTTTGACCCCCGAAATCCTCTCCAGGTAAACTGTTAACTCTACAAGGTATTTGAGACTCATGACCATGTGTCTGCTAGCACCTAGGGGCGACTGTTTTTTTAGGGGCGTTTGTGTAATATCCCCTTTATGAGAACCACTCACGGTGAATTCAAGGTCCAGCCTTTCTGGGTCAATTCCTCCTTTTCTCTCTAGTCGTGTCCTTAATATAGTGATGCATGAAGTTCTCCACTACCATCTCCATCATCTTTGCTATCCACTTTTCTGGCCCCCTGTGTGGTTCTTGGTTCTCCAAGTTAATCTCCTTGAGGTTAAAGTTCCCCATGATCTGCCTATGTGGGCCGTTCTGCTCACCTCAGCTACAGCATTCACCATTGCACTGTTGCTTTCATTAAACTCTTGTCTTGGCCTCTTGCTATTTAGAGAAGGGTTGTACATCATTGCGATCACCACCTTGGCATCCCAGGTCTTAAGTCTGCCTATTATGTAGTCATCAGCTTCCCTCCGTCTATTCCTCCTACCTGTTGTTAGGTAAGACACATATGCAACAGTTAGGTATCTTTATTTCGAAACGTTTCGCCCACACAGTAGGCTTCTTCAGTCGAGTACAGAAAAGAAAAGAAGCCTACTGTGTGGGCGAAACGTTTCGATTTAAAAATACCTAACTGTTGCATATGTGTCTTACCTAACAATCTGTCGGTATTTTATACCATTTTAATGTTCATTCCTCCTACCTAAAAACTTAACAGTTTTCTGATGAGCGGTGCAACTCCTCCTCCTCCTCGTCCTCCTCCTCTGTTCCCTTTGTTTCTCCTCAGAATCTGATAGCCAGTTGGGAAGATCGCTTCTATTGTCATCTCTGTATGCTTTGTTTCCCTAACTGCTATAATGTCTGGGGATGCCCCCATGATTCGTTCCTGTGTGTACGAGAATGGGCAGAAAAAGCAAGAGAGAGTAGGTAGAGAGAGAGAGAGAGAGAGAGGAGAGAGAGAGAGAGAGAGAGAGAGAGAGAGAGAGAGAGAGAGAGAGAGAGAGAGAGAGAGAGAGAGAGAGAGAGAGAGAGAGAGAGAGAGAGAGAAGTAAGCAACAATCTCCTAAAGAAAAGCAAGTGGTAACGGGCTACAACACCCAATACAATTACCCAAAACACCACATACAATACACCCAATACAATTACCCAATACTGCCAACACTTCAGACACACTCAACACAATTAACTAACACAAACCATACCACGGGCGGGGATAGAACCCGGGATCAGAGAGTCTCAAAATTCCGGACCGTCGCGTTAGCCCAGTGGCTAAAGCGACGGTCTGGAGTTTTGAGACTCTCTGATCGCGGGTTCTAACCCCGCCCGTGGTATGGTTTATTTACAGTCGTGTCATTACGATTTCGTGAGTCATCTTGACTAACACAGCCTACTCAGTCAACATTGCCAGCACTACCAACACAGGAAACACAGGCATTACTACCAATACTGTCAACACTGTGAACACTCAACACTGCTAACAGAGTTAAGACCGGTCAACACTGTCAACACTATCAACATAGTCTTTCAGCGTGCTCCGCCGTGCTCCGCCGTGCTCTACGTGTTCCACGTGCTCCGCCGTGCTCCACGTGTTCCACAGTGCTCCGTCGTTCTCCACGTGCTCCGTTGTGCTCGGGTGTGCTCCGCCGTTCTCGCGGATTATCGCAGTTTCTGTTGCCCGCTACAAGCTTTAAAATGTGCCAGTGAACTTATGACGAGCTTCCCTCCAGCGCCTGCAACTAATGTAGTAAATAACAGTAGACATTAAGCCTAGAAAAGGATAAACAATACGCAAAACATAGCGGATCCGTACTCCCAGAGAGGAACTACAGGTCTAGGGTACCGTACTCTCAGAGGGGAACTACAGGTCTAGGGTACCGTACTCCCAGAGGGGAACTACAGGTCTAGGGTACCGTACTCCCAGAGGGGAACTACAGGTCTAGGGTACCGTACTCCCAGAGGGGAACTACAGGTCTAGGGTACCGTACTCTCAGAGGGGAACTACAGGTCTAGGGTACAGTACTCCCAGAGAGGAACTACAGGTCCAGGGTACCGTACTCCCAGAGGGGAACTACAGGTCTAGGGTACCGTACTCTCAGAGGGGAACTACAGGTCTAGGGTACCGTACTCCCAGAGGGGAACTACAGGTCTAGGGTACCGTACTCTCAGAGGGGAACTACAGGTCTAGGGTACCGTACTCCCAGAGGGGAACTACAGGTCTAGGGTACCGTACTCCCAGAGGGGAACTACAGGTCTAGGGTACCGTACTCCCAGAGGGGAACTACAGGTCTAGGGTACCGTACTCTCAGAGGGGAACTACAGGTCTAGGGTACCGTACTCCCAGAGAGGAACTACAGGTCCAGGGTACCGTACTCCCAGAGGGGAACTACAGGTCTAGGGTACCGTACTCTCAGAGGGGAACTACAGGTCTAGGGTACCGTACTCTCAGAGGGGAACTACAGGTCTAGGGTACCGTACTCCTAGAGGGGAACTACAGGTCTAGGGTACCGTACTCTCAGAGGGGAACTACAGGTCTAGGGTACCGTACTCCCAGAGGGGAACTACAGGTCTAGGGTACCGTACTCCCAGAGGGGAACTACAGGTCTAGGGTACCGTACTCTCAGAGGGAACTACAGGTCTAGGGTACCGTACTCTCAGAGGGGAACTACAGGTCTAGGGTACCGTACTCCCAGAGGGGAACTACAGGTCTAGGGTACCGTACTCCCAGAGGGGAACTACAGGTCTAGGGTACCGTACTCCCAGAGGGGAACTACAGGTCTAGGGTACCGTACTCTCAGAGGGGAACTACAGGTCTAGGGTACCGTACTCCCAGAGGGGAACTACAGGTCTAGGGTACCGTACTCCCAGAGGGGAACTACAGGTCTAGGTACCGTACTCCCAGAGGGGAACTACAGGTCTAGGGTACCGTACTCTCAGAGGGGAACTACAGGTCTAGGGTACCGTACTCCCAGAGAGGAACTACAGGTCCAGGGTACCGTACTCCCAGAGGGAACTACAGGTCTAGGGTACCGTACTCTCAGAGGGGAACTACAGTCTAGGGTACCGTACTCTCAGAGGGGAACTACAGGTCTAGGGTACCGTACTCCCAGAGGGGAACTACAGGTCTAGGGTACCGTACTCCCAGAGGGGAACTACAGGTCTAGGGTACCGTACTCTCAGAGGGGAACTACAGGTCTAGGTACCGTACTCCCAGAGGAACTACAGGTCCCAGGTACCGTACTCTCAGAGGGGAACTACAGGTCTAGGGTACCGTACTCTCAGAGGGGAACTACAGGTCTAGGTACCGTACTCCCAGAGGGGAACTACAGGTCTAGGGTACCGTACTCTCAGAGGGGAACTACAGGTCTAGGGTACCGTACTCCCAGAGGGGAACTACAGGTCTAGGGTACCGTACTCTCAGAGGGGAACTACAGGTCTAGGGTACCGTACTCCCAGAGGGGAACTACAGGTCTAGGGTACCGTACTCCCAGAGGGGAACTACAGGTCTAGGGTGCCGTACTCTCAGAGGGGAACAACAGGTCTAGGGTACCGTACTCTCAGAGGGGAACTACAGGTCTAGGGTACCGTACTCCCAGAGGGGAACTACAGGTCTAGGGTGGCGTACTCTCAGAGGGGAACTACAGGTCTAGGGTGCCGTACTCCCAGAGGGGAACAACAGGTCTAGGGTGCCGTACTCTCAGAGGGGAACTACAGGTCTAGGGTGCCATACTCTCGGAGGGGAACTACAGGTCTAGGGTGCCGTACTCTCGGAGGGGAACTACAGGTCTAGGGTACCGCACTCTCGGAGGGGAACTAAAGGTCTAGGGTGCCATACTCTCAGAGAGGAACTACAGGTCTAGGGTACCGTACTCCCAGAGGGGAACTACAGGTCTAGGGTGCCGTACTCACAGAGGGGAACTACAGGTCTAGGGTGCCATACTCTCAGAGAGGAACTACAGGTCTAGGGTACCGTACTCCCAGAGGGGAACTACAGGTCTAGGGTGCCGTACTCACAGAGGGGAACTACAGGTCTAGGGTGCCATACTCTCGGAGGGGAACTACAGGTCTAGGGTACCGTACTCCCAGAGGGGAACTACAGGTCTAGGGTGCCGTAGTCTCGGAGGGGAACTACAGGTCTAGGGTGCTGCACTCCCAGAGGGGAACTACAGGTCAAGGGTGCCGTACTCTCGGAGGGGAACTACAGGTCTAGGGTGCCGTACTCTCAGAGGGGAACTACAGGTCTAGGGTGCCATATTCCTAGAGGGGAACTACAGGTCTAGGGTACCGTACTCCTAGAGGGGAACTACAGGTCTAGGGTACCGTACTCCCAGAGGGGAACTACAGGTCTAGGGTGCCATACTCTCGGAGGGGAACTACAGGTCTAGGGTACCGTACTCCCAGAGGGGAACTACAGGTCTAGGGTGCCGTAGTCTCGGAGGGGAACTACAGGTCTAGGGTGCTGCACTCCCAGAGGGGAACTACAGGTCAAGGGTGCCGTACTCTCGGAGGGGAACTACAGGTATAGGGTGCCGTACTCTCAGAGGGGAACTACAGGTCTAGGGTGCCGTACTCCTAGAGGGGAACTACAGGTCTAGGGTACCGTACTCCTAGAGGGGAACTACAGGTCTAGGGTACCGTACTCCTAGAGCTGAACTACAGGTCTAGGGTACCGTACTCCCAGAGGGGAACTACAGGTCTAGGGTACCGTACTCCCAGAGGGGAACTACAGGTCTAGGGTGCCGTACTCCCAGAGGGGAACTACAGGTCTAGGGTACCGTACTCCCAGAGGGGAACTACAGGTCTAGGGTGCCGTACTCCCAGAGGGGAACTAAAGGTCTAGGGTGCCATACTCTCGGAGGGGAACTACAGGTCTAGGGTACCGTACTCTCGGAGGGGAACTACAGGTCTAGGGTGCCATACTCTCAGAGAGGAACTACAGGTCTAGGGTACCGTACTCCCAGAGGGGAACTACAGGTCTAGGGTGCCGTACTCCCAGAGGGGAACTACAGGTCTAGGGTGCCGTACTCCCAGAGGGGAACTACAGGTCTAGGGTACCGTACTCCCAGAGGGGAACTACAGGTCTAGGGTGCCGTACTCCCAGAGGGGAACTACAGGTCTAGGGTGCCATACTCTCGGAGGGGAACTACAGGTCTAGGGTACCGTACTCCCAGAGGGGAACTACAGGTCTAGGGTGCCGTACTCCCAGAGGGGAACTACAGGTCTAGGGTGCCATACTCTCGGAGGGGAACTACAGGTCTAGGGTACCGTACTCCAAGAGGGGAACTACAGGTCTAGGGTGCTGCACTCCCAGAGGGGAACTACAGGTCAAGGGTGCCGTACTCTCGGAGGGGAACTACAGGTCTAAGGTGCCGTACTCTCAGAGGGGAACTACAGGTCTAGGGTGCCGTACTCCTAGAGGGGAACTACAGGTCTAGGGTACCGTACTCCTAGAGGGGAACTACAGGTCTAGGGTACCGTACTCCTAGAGGGGAACTACAGGTCTAGGGTACCGTACTCCCAGAGGGGAACTACAGGTCTAGGGTACCGTACTCCCAGAGGGGAACTACAGGT
Organism: Cherax quadricarinatus; assembly: GCF_026875155.1. Lineage (NCBI taxonomy): Eukaryota > Metazoa > Arthropoda > Malacostraca > Decapoda > Parastacidae > Cherax > Cherax quadricarinatus. The sequence continues at coordinate 51,187,439 of NC_069420.1, read as the reverse complement.
CTAGGGTACCGTACTCCCACAGGGGAACTACACGTCTAGGGTACCGTACTCCCAGTGGGGAATTACAGGTCTAGGGTACCGTACTCCCAGTGGGGAATTACAGGTCTAGGGTACCGTACTCCTAGAGGGGAACTACAGGTCTAGGGTGCCGTACTCCCACAGGGGAACTACAGGTCTAGGGTGCCGTACTCCCACAGGGGAACTACACGTCTAGGGTACCGTACTCCCAGAGTGGAACTACAGGTCTAGGGTACCGTAGTCCCACAGGGGAACTACACGTCTAGGGTACCGTACTCCCAGTGGGGAATTACAGGTCTAGGGTACCGTACTCCCAGTGGGGAACTACAGGTCTAGGGTACCGTACTCCCAGTGGGGAACTACAGGTCTAGGGTACCGTACTCCCAGAAGGGAACTATAGGTCTAGGGTGCCGTACTCCCAGAGGGGAACTACTGGTCTAGGGTACCGTACTCCCAGAAGGGAACTATAGGTCTAGGGTACCGTACTCCGAGAGGGGAACTACAGGTCTAGGGTACCGTACTCCGAGAGGGGAACTACAGGTCTAGAGTACCGTACTCCTAGAGGGGAACTACAGGTCTAGGGTACCGTACTCCGAGAGGGGAACTACAGGTCTAGGGTACCGTACTCCCAGAGGGGAACTATAGGTCTAGGGTACCGTACTCCCAGAGGGGAACTACAGGTCTAGGGTACCGTACTCCAAGAGGGAAACTACATGTCTAGGGTGCCGTACTCCAAGAGGGGAATTACAGGTCTAGGGTACCATTCTCCCAGAGGGGAACTACTGGTCTCGGGTGCCGTACTCCCAGAGGGGAACTACAGGTCTAGGGTGCCGTACTCTTAGAGGGGAACTACAGGTCTAGGGTACCGTACTCCCAGAGGGGAACTTCAGGTCTAGGGTGCCGTACTCTCAGAGGGGAACTACAGGTCTAGGGTGCCGTACTCCCAGAGGGGAACTACAGGTCTAGGGTACCGTACTCCCAGAGGGGAACTATAGGTCTAGGGTACCGTACTCCCAGAGGGGAACTATAGGTCTAGGGTACCGTACTCCCAGAGGGGAACTATAGGTCTAGGGTGCCGTACTCCCAGAGGGGAACTACAGGTCTAGGGTACCGTACTCCAAGAGGGGAACTACAGGTCTAGGGTACCGTACTCCCAGAGGGGAACTATAGGTCTAGGGTACCGTACTCCCAGAGGGGAACTACAGGTCTAGGGTACCGTACTCCAAGAGGGGAACTACAGGTCTAGGGTACCGTACTCCCAGAGGGGAACTACAGGTCTAGGGTGCCGTACTCTCAGAGGGGAACTACAGGTCTAGGGTACCGTACTCCCAGAGAGAAATTAAAGGTCTAGGGTACTGTACTCCCAGAGGGAAACTACAGGTCTAGGATACCGTACTCCAAGAGGGGAACTACAGGTCTAGGGTACCGTACTCCAAGAGGGGAACTACAGGTCTAGGGTACCGTACTCCGAGAGAGGAACTACAGGTCTAGGGTACCGTACTCCCAGAGAGAAACTAAAGGTCTAGGGTACTGTACTCCCAGAGGGAAACTACAGGTCTAGGGTACTGTACTCCGAGAGAGGAACTACAGGTCTAGGGTACCGTACTCCAAGAGGGGAATTACAGGTCTAGGGTACCGTACTCCCAGAGGGGAACTACTGGTCTCGGGTGCCGTACTCCCAGAGGGGAACTACTGGTCTAGGGTACCGTACTCTCAGAGGGGAACTATAGGTCTAGGGCACCGTACTCCCAGAGGGGAACTACAGGTCTGGGGTGCCGTACTCCCAGAATGGATCTACAGGTTTAGGGTGCCGTTCTCCCAGAGGGGAACTATAGGTCTAGGGCACCGTACTCCCAGAGGGGAACTACAGGTCCAGGGTGCAGTACTCCCAGAGTGGATCTACAGGTTTAGGGTGCCATACTCCCAGAGGGAAACTACAGGTCTAGGGTGCCGTTCTCCCAGAGGGGAACTATAGGTCTAGGATGCCGTACTCCCAGAGGGGAACTACAGGTCTAGGGTGCCGTACTCCCAGAGGGAAACTACAGGTCTAGGGTGCCGTTCTCCCAGATGTTCTAAGAAGCAAGATCGACAGACACCTAGTTTCCCATCAATTACATAATCCAGGTCCAGCTCCTGGACCACTATGACAAGGTCCTGGATAATTTGGCGGATAAACAAAATGGAGATGTAGTGTATACAGACTTTGCTAGATCCCTTGATAAGTGCGTCCACTGTGTAATAGCACACAAAATGTGAGACAAAGAATAACAGGAAAAGTTGGTAGATCTATCTATAACGTCCTAAGAAAGAAAACACAAAGAGTAGCAGTAAACAGAGTAAAATCTGAGGCGGCTACAGTGAAAAGCTCTGTTCCACAAATCACAGTACTCGCTCCCATCCTGTTTCTCATCCTCATAACTGACATAGAGATGTAAGGCATAGCTCTGTGTCTTCCTTTATGGATGACACCCAAATTGCCATGAGAGTGTCCACCATCGAAAATACTGCAAGACTCCAAGCGGTTATTAACTAAATCTTTAAAAAGGCCGCAGAAATATTATGAAATTCAGCGATGAGAAATTTCAACTACTCAGATATGGAAAAGTTGAGGAAATTAACATTTCATCAGGGTTTAAACAAATTCTAACCACACAATAAACCGATCAACTAATGTGAAGAACCTGGAAGTGATAATGTCAGAGGATCTCACCATCAAAGACCACAGCAATGCATCTACCTCATCTGCTAGAAAAATAGAAAAATAATAGAATGGATAATGAGAACCTTTAAAACTAGGGACCCTCAAGGCCATGATGATTTTCTTCAAATTGCTTGTTCTATCTAGGCTGGAATACACTTGTACACTAACTTCTCACTTCAAGGGAGGCGAAATTGCTGACCAGGAGAATGTATAGAGAACTTTCACGGCACACACAACTACGACAAAGCATCTAAACTACTGGGAACGGCTGAAGCCCCTTGATCTGTATTCCTTGGAACGCAGGCGAGAAAGATACATGATAATATACACTTGGAAAATCCCAGAGGAATTAGTACCAAACCTTTACACGAAAATCACTCCCTACGAAAGCAAAAGATTAGGCAGGAGATGCAACATTCTCCTAATGAGAAACAGGAGCGCCACGGGTACAATAAGAGACAACACAAAAATTGTCAGGGGCCCAAGACTGTTCAAGTGCCTCCCAACATTATAAGAGGGATTACCAAAAGACCCCTGGCTGTCTTCAGAAAGGCGCTGGGCAGACACCTAAAGTCAGTACCTGATCAGCTAGGTTGTGGTTCGTACGCCGGTGTACGTGTGGCCAGCAGTTGATCAGACCCTGATCCCCCACGAGGCCTGGTCTCAGACCGCACCGCGGGGACGGTGACCCTCGAAACCCTCTTCAGGTAAACTCCAGGTAAACAGTCAACACTCAACACAGCAAACAGTTAGCACTATCACCATGTTATTCAGATATATTTTATTAGTAGTACCGTTTATTTTTATAAATATATATATATATATAATATATATATATATATATATATATATAATATATATATATATATATATATATATTATATATATATTATATATATATATATTATAGTCAGCTGGATTTTTAGCCACGTCAGGGAAGGCTGGCATATATATTGTTTAGTTACAAAAATATTCTTGCCTCTATTAAGCAAGAGTCACAGACGGGTCTCAGTAGAAAAGGAAAAGATATTTTTGTACATCATTTACACTAACCAGTGGGGAACTCTCCTCTCCTCACTGAATGTTGCCTTTTCTGATGTTTAATTGGTAATATACAGGACTAGTGTAGTCTCGATATATTCACATACCCTGCCAACACTGTCAGTACTGGTAACACTAGCAACACAGCCAGAGTGTTGCTAGCAACTTAGCAACACACAAAATACCGTCATCACAATCAACACTTCAGTACATCCAGCAGTCATCACGTCACTGATATCTTGGCAACACAGTCATCCTTCTCACTTGAAACACTGTTAACACTTTCAATACGGCCAAAACAACCAATGTTTCCGTAACAGCCAACACTTCCAGCACGGCCAGTACTGGTAACACAGCCAACACTTCCAGCACGGCCAGTACTGGTAACACAGCCAACACTTCCAGCACGGCCAGTACTGGTAACACAGCCAACACTTCCAGCACGGCCAGTACTGGTAACACAGCCAACACTTCCAGCACGGCCAGTACTGGTAACACAGCCAACACTTCCCAGCACGGCCAGTACTGGTAACACAGCCAACACTTCCAGCACGGCCAGTACTGGCAACACAGCCAACACTTCCAGCACGGCCAGTACTGGTAACACAGCCAACACTTCCAGCACGGCCAGTACTGGTAACACAGCCAACACTTCCAGCACGGCCAGTACTGGTAACACAGCCAACACTTCCAGCACGGCCAGTACTGGTAACACAGCCAACACTTCCAGCACGGCCAGTACTGGTAACACAGCCAACACTTCCAGCACGGCCAGTACTGGTAACACAGCCAACATTTTCCAGCACGGCCAGTACTGGTAACACAGCCAACACTTCCAGCACGGCCAGTACTGGCAACACAGCCAACACTTCCAACACGGCCAGTACTGGCAACACAGCCAACACTTCCAGCACGGCCAGTACTGGCAACACAGCCAACACTTCCAGCACGGCCAGTACTGGTAACACAGCCAACACTTCCAGCACGGCCAGTACTGGTAACACAGCCAACACTTCCAGCACGGCCAGTACTGGTAACACAGCCAACACTTCCAGCACGGCCAGTACTGGCAATACAGCCAACACTTCCAGCACGGCCAGTACTGGTAACACAGCCAACACTTCCAGCACGGCCGGGTACTGGTAACACAGCCAACACTTCCAGCACGGCAGTACTGGTAACAAGCCAACACTTCCAGCACGGCCAGTACTGGCAACACAGCCAACACTTCAACACGGCCAGTACTGGCAACACAGCCAACACTTCCAGCACGGCCAGTACTGGCAACACAGCCAACATTTCCAGCACGGCCAGTACTGGCAACACAGCCAACACTTCCAGCACAGCCAGTACTGGCAACACAGCCAACACTTCCATCACGGCCAGTACTGGCAACACAGCCAACACTTCCAGCACGGCCAGTACTGGCAACACAGCCAACACTTCCAGCACGGCCAGTACTGGCAACACAGCCAACACTTCCAGCACGGCCAGTACTGGCAACACAGCCAACACTTCCAGCACGGCCAGTACTGGTAACACAGGTTGTTAGGTAAGACACATATGCAACAGTTAGACAACTTTATTCCGAAACGTTTCGCCTACACAGTAGGCTTCTTCAGTCGAATACAGAAAGTAGGCAGGAACAGTAGAGATGTGAAGACGATGTAATCAGTCCATCACCCTACTACTACCCTGCACCTCTCCTTCCGACAGTATTTAAGCCTCCGCACTGTCGCTTGATCTTCAGATAGTTCCTGACTATGGAACTGAACTTCTCCAGGCCGAGGGACTGACAACCTCAAATTCTACGACTTTAAGGGTGATGGACTGATTACATCGTCTTCACATCTCTACTGTTCCTGCCTACTTTCTGTATTCGACTGAAGAAGCCTACTGTGTAGGCGAAACGTTTCGGAATAAAGTTGTCTAACTGTTGCATATGTGTCTTACCTAACAACCTGTCGGTATTGTATACCATTTTGATGTTCAACTGGTAACACAGCCAACATTTCCAGCACGGCCAGTACTAGCAACACAGCCAACACTTCCAACACAGCCAGTACTGGCAACACAGCTAACACTTCCAACACAGCCAATACTGGCAACACAGCAAACACTTCCAACACAGCCAGCACTGGCAACACAGTCAACACTTTCAACACAGCCAATACTGGCAACACAGCCAACACTTCCAACACAGCCAATACTGGCAACACAGCCAGCACTGGCAACACAGCCAACACTTCCAACACAGCCAATACTGGCAACACAGTCAACACTTCCAACACAGCCAATACTGGCAACACAGCCAGCACTGGCAACACAGCCAACACTTCCAATACAGCCAATACTGGAAACACAGCCAACACTTCCAACACAGCCCCAAAAACTGGCAACACAGCCAACACTTCCAAACACAGCCCAAAACTGGCAACACAGCCAGCACTGGCAACACAGCCAACACTTCCAACACAGCCAATACTGGCAACACAGCCAACACTTTCAACACAGCCACTACTGGCAACACAGCCAACGCTTCCAACACAGCCAATACTGGCAACACAGCCAACACTTCCAACACAGCCAATGCTGGCAACACAGCCAACACTTCCAAAACAGCCAACACTTCCAACACAGCCAATACTGGCAGCACAGCCAATACTGGCAACACAGCCACCACTGGTAACACAGCCAACGCTTCCAACACAGCCAATACTGGCAATACAGCCAACACTTCCAACACAGCCAATACTGGCAACACAGCCAACACTTCCAAAACAGCCAACACTTCCAACACTGCCAATACTGACAACACAGACAACATTTCTAACACAGCCAATTCTGGCAACACAGCCAACACTGGCAATACAGCCAACACTTCCAGCACAGCCAATATTGGCAACACAACTAATACTGGCAACAAAACCAATACTGGCAACACAGCCAACACTTCCAACACAACCAATACTGGCAACACAACCAATACTGGCAACACAACCAATACTGGCAACACAACCAATACTGGCAATACAACCAATACTGGCAACACAGCCAACACTTCCAACACAACCAATACTGGCAACACAGCCAACACTTCCAACACAACCAATACTGGCAATACAACCAATACTGGCAATACAACCAATACTGGCAACACAGCCAACACTTCCAACACAACCAATACTGGCAACACAGCCAATACTGGCAACACAACCAATACTGGCAACACAACCGATACTGGCAACACACCCAATACTGGCAACACAGCCAATACTGGCAACACAACCAATACTGGCAACACAGCCAACATTTCCAACACAACCAATATTGACAACACAACCAATACTGGCAACACAACCAATACTGGCAACACAGCCAATACTGGCAACACAGCCAACACTTCCAACACAGCCAATACTGGCAACACAACCCATACTGGCAACACAACCAATACTGGCAACACAACCAATACTGGCAACACAACCAATACTGGCAACACAGCCAACACTTCCAACACAGCAATACTGGCAACACAACCCTACTGGCAACACAACCAATACTGGCAACACAACCAATACTGGCAACACAACATACTGGACACAGCATACTGGCAACACAGCCAACACTTCAACACAGCAATACTGGCAACACAACCCATACGGCAACACAACCAATACTGGCAACACACCATACGGCAACACAACCAATACTGCAACCACCAATACTGGCAACACAGCAAACTCAGCATAGGCCAACACGTCCACAACAGCAACACATTACAACATCCCACAACACTCACTACCACCACAACACTCACTACCACCACAACACTCACTAACCACCACAACACTCACTACCCACAACCACTACACCACAACACTCACTACCACCACAACACTCACTACCACCACAACACTCACTACCACCACAACACTCACAAACCCCACAACAACCAAACCCCCCACAACACCATACCACCCAACCCAAACTAACCACCACAACACCACTATACAACACCCACCCCCCAAAACCCCCAAATACCACCACAAAAAGGACAACAACAAAATTTTTCCCCCGTTGGAATTTTTTTGGCCCCCCCATCTGAACCCATTCAAAACAATATAAAAACATTGGCAACAGCCTTATTTAAAACGAAAAAAAAACTAGGGGGCACCAATACGGCCCTTTAAGACGTTTTTCGGGAAAATTTTCAAAACAATTTAAATTTTTACAAACCCAAAACCAAACTACCGCCTCAAAACTTTACCACCTTTTAAAAAGGTTCATAACCCAAACCTCTTTCAAACTTTTCCTATCCCCCACATAAAAACAGGGTTTATTCAAAATTCAAAACCACACTTAAATAATACAGGGCAACATTTTATCAACCAAATTTTTACCCCACACAAAAACTTCCTATTTAAAACAAGGGGGCACAGAAACTACCGCGGAAAAGAATTTTTTTCCCCCCTAGTGATTTATTTAAAACTTTTTAAAATTTTAAAGTTGGGAATTAGACAAATTAAAAGTAAAAGAACAATTGCAATAATTTGACATTTTATTGTCAAGTTTCCTCCCGGGAGCTTTATCAAGCCTTGAAAACTCCTAAGCGCTTGCCAAAAAAAAGTCCCTTTTTTAAAGTTGGGCACTTTTTGTTTTTTTAACTGAAACATTGCTTGTGATTTTAAAATTTCTTTAAAGTTTTTCACGTTGTTGAAAGTACATTTTAAAAGTTATTATCTTGAATAATTTTTTATGGTAGCTTCTATTTTTGTGCCCTACTGTGTATGCACACCCCCTTTTGTATCCCCTTCAAAGTAAAAAGGGTTGGAAATTTCGCTTTGTCCTTCTCTGGCTTATGTGGCGTGCCCTAATTTTAAGGGCTTACTCCCCCCGTAAAACTTCAAAGTATTACCAAGGCTGGCTCCTCCTAGTAAATTTGAATGAAAAAATAAATAATAAAAAAAACATAAAATTTATTTAAAAAAAAATATTTAAACATTAAATAAAAATATTAATCCATATTAAAAGTAAAAATGTAAAAGTCTGTTTTCCGCTTTCTTGGTGTCGGGGGTTGGTGACACTGTTTTTGAAATTACCGGGGCCGATAGGGGGGGTGATTTTTCAGCCCCCCTTTATTTTAATATACCTTATTATTTTACCCCCAAAAAGGAAAGATTTTTCCCCGTTTTAAATAATTTTGCCGTTTTGGTGCACGGTTTAAATCCAAAAAAGGGGGGGGTCCAGATTTTTGGGTCCCCCCATCATTTTACGTTAAATTGGATACCCCTCATAAATCAAACCCGGGGAAAAAAAAGTTTAAACCCCGAAAAATTTTATTCCAAAGTAATTTTAAATCCCCAAAAGAGGGAAAATTAATTTATCAACATAGCCCCCAAAAAAAGGGGTTTTTTAAAAAGTTAAAAAGGCCCCAAAAAAAAACTTTAATTAAACCCAAAAAATGGGGGAAAAAACCCTTAAAGAAACAAAACAAAAGATAAAAATTAAACTTTTCAAAAACCCTAAAAAAAGGGGCAGGAAAATTTTACAGAGTCGGGGAGCGAGTTTGTGAACGGGCCCACCCCCCCAAACAGTCCCTTTTCGGGGGGGGGGGGAAAGGAGGGGAAGGGTAGCGGACTGACTGACCCCCCTTTAAACAAGCACCGGCAGCAAACTATCACTTTCGGGGGGGGGAAAAAAAGGGCGGGAATACCAAGCTTGATTTACCCACCTAACAAGTACCCGGCCCCTGAAACTCACTTTCGGGGGGGGGGAAAAAAGGGCGGGAATAGGGGGAGCTTGACTTACGCTATCTAACAAGTAGCCGCAATGAAACATTGTTACTATATACCCCTCACAATTCCATCATTGAATTTTTTTCCCTCACACCCCCCATACCAAGACTTATAGTCAAGGATATAAGAAGAAAAGGCGAGGAAAAATTTCTAACATAGGGAAGTCGCGAAAGGGAAAGAAATCTTCTACTGACGTCAAGATTTAAACCCCATCAGAAAATAAATTGTAATCTTGAATACAAAATTTTGGAATTTAAAAAGCCTGGAGTGCCAAGTCCACCTCAAGAACGACGTTTTTTTCCCCAAAAAGTTTCTGGGTAAAACAAAGGTTTTTGGTCCTTTTTCTAAAAGAATTCTTTTCCCAGCAAAAAAAATTTTTAATTTTGAGTACCCCACACAAGGCCAAACTTTCCCTTTTTTCTATGGGGAGTACCGTTTCGCGGAAAGTTTCCAGCTTGGGAAGCAAAACAGGGAAGGAGACCATCAGGGTATTGTAGTACCCCGCCCTAAGCCAGTTTTGGGAGGCACAGTTCTTAAACAAAATTTTTTTTATTAATTCTGGAATCTTTAAGAAAGGGGTCTTTCGAAAAGATATTTTTAATCTCTTTAAAATTTTTTTCCCCCGACTACATCAAAAGTTCAAGAGGTTCTTCACAGATTTTTTAAGGAAGTCGGATAAGATGCCTGAAAGATCATAAGGTTGGGGATAAACCTGCATAAAAATTTACAAAACCCAAAAAAAGCTAGCATGAGTTTTGGGTTTTTGGGGGAAATTTTAAATTTAATAAAGCTTTGACTTACGGGGGGAAGGGATGCAGAGAGTTATTAGAAATTCAGCCAAATATCAATTTTGTTATACCCAAGGAAGCATTTTTTCGGCTTGGCAGGAGGCCATGGAGCGTAACCTACGCAAAACTATGTTAATGTTTGGATAGTTCCCCCCACGTGGATGTCATTATGTAAATTTTTATAAAAATAAAGAAACATTTGGCATTTACCCAAGACCTTTCTCTTCCAGCTCACGAGGTAGCACAGGCATTTACCAAACCAAAAGGCATAGTTCAATACTGCTCATCCTTGGGGGGTAGGAAAACGTTACTGCTTAGAAAAAGGGATCTAACATTACTTGAAGAACCTCGCAATTCAACCGAAAAAAAGGAACGTCATCAAATTTGTGTAACGCTTTTTATTAAGGGCATAGGGCCCGCATCCCACCGAGTTTTAGCTTAAGGGCCCCGAAGCAATAGCAAGTCTATAGAATTTTTCCCCTTTTTAACCATGACTGCTGGGGAGCAAAATGCAGATACTAAGGTTCAATGATCTTTAGTTTTAATAATTTGTCTACCCCCGGTCAAAGCATCCCAAGGTAACTGGAAAGGGGATAATTTTTGTTTGATAGGATTTTTTCCGTCACTAAGTCAATCTATGGACACCGTGGAGGTAACACCTGGAAAAACCGTAAAGACGTCTGAAAATTTTCTCACACATTGAAGTAGTTCATGTCTCTTAGGTCATTTCCCAAAATTCATTAATTTTAATTTTTGGGTTCGTCCAAGTGGTCAAGAGTCCCAAGTCATGTAGTTCTTTATCATAGTCCCCAAATTAGAGGGGTCAATTACGCACACTTTTCATTTTGAGTTTTTCTACCAAGTTCGTGGGGGGGGGGGGGAAAAATAAGTCGAAGTTATTAAAGGGAGTTTTAAACCCAATTTTTCGGTAATATTTCTTAAGGGTTTGAATGATAAACTTAGGTTTTCCCCTTGACTTCTATAGGAGCAACTTTCCCACAAATTTTTAATACTTTTATGGGCCTTCCCTGCTAAAATAATTTAAATTTTTACTAGATCGGCAAAAGTACAAAACATCCCCCTTACTTTAAAACTTCCCTCTGACTTTTGGAACAAAAGGGTTTTTTACGGGCCATTGACAAGCTTAGGTTTTTCGAAACATGTCAAGGTCTCCTCAAGTTTTTGGGTCTAATCAAGGGGAAACTGTTTGAAACTAACCTCAGCACTACCTCCCATTAGTCCAAAGCTAAGGATGGCAATGGGCCTCTGGCCTGCTACCCAAAAAGAATTCAAAAGGTGAAAAAACCCCCCAAAAAGGGCACTGGGAAAATCCCCCATGCAAACAAACACAGGTAGGTAAAGATCCATCCCTTTGTTTTTAAGGGGGCAAAGTTCCTTAAAATGGACTTGAGAATCGAAAAGCTGGCGCTCAAAACCTCCCATTACAGCTGGGATGATAGGTTTGTAAGAGAGGGTTCACTCCCAGAATTGGGATGATGTTGCATTAATCAAGTGAATTGTTCCCACTCAGACAAAATTTCCTAGGGATGCCCCCCCTCTGGGAAAATGGCAAAAGGGCTTCAAAACCTCTGTATATTATGGTCTTTTAAGGGGATGGGTTCGGAAAATCAAGCATAATCAACTAATGTAAAAATTCATTCCCCCAGAAAAGTGGAGAAAAGGACCAACATGTTAAAAGCCCTTTCAAAAGGACCTAAAGACTGGCTTTTGACCATAGGTCTTGCCTGGACCTCGGGAGGTACAGTTGGGAAACTTTACACATCACAATAGGAGGACTCGAGGACATTTTTGGCCAAAAATAGGTTTTTTCCCAATTTTTTTTTTAAGGGTTTTACGATGCGAGAAATTCCGGCCCCTGCAGGTCATGAGCCATTTTAAGAACATCCTCTGCATTGACTTGGAACAAAAAGATGGGAAAGCTGTCTCATCGAATTTAATTTTAATACTGACTTTTACAAATACCTTTTTTTAATTTAAAATTTATATAAAAGTTTTTTTTTTAGCCATTATGGCAATTCAAAAAGAAGGCAATTACGTTTAAAATTTACAAAGGTTCCTTCGATACATCTAAAGCTTAAAGTCAGGAAAATCAAAGATGGAATAGGAGAAGCCTGGGGGTTTGTCTGAGCCCTAGTCAAGACATTTATGGTACGGGGGTGAATCTTCACTTTTATCTAACAATGAACCGTGACCTACACCCGCTTTCAAGAGTAGCATCACTGGGTTTTTTAACCCACATGAATCTCACGAACAGTCTCATCTGAACTTTCGAGGGGCTTCTCGACTCTAAAAAGGAAAAGGATCTGAAAAAACTTTTTTCCATCTTTGGGGATGAAAGGGCAACCTCAAAGAAGAATGGCACCTTTTACATTACCTATTTGTACGGAGCAAGAAGTGATGGAGCTGTACGGGTTCAACCAACCTGTGAACCCTTTAGACCTAATGTAACAATGGATGGGGGAAAAGTGTCGTACGCCCAAGTAGTCCCGAAAGTTACAAAAGGGAAAGAGTTTTCTTTAAAGGGTTGGGAACAGCTTATCAGAAATGACATACTGTCATCCAGTGACGTAAAATGGTAGAACATTAAGTCCCTTAACTTTCCTGAACAGAAGGGGTGCTTGGGCATTTAGTCTTTAAAACATTCCAACTTTTTTTTACCTTCTTAGAAGGGCAATCGGACGTTTTTTGTCCTTTAACACCACACAAATGACGAACAGGGAAAAAAAGAAGTCATTTTACTTTCCACTAGAGGCTTTGTTTTTTTAAGGGCTAGAACCCTTGCCTTGGGTTCGATCCCTTTAGGGCTTCAAGATTTTGAACCCCAGCATCAGGTCAGCACCTCAGCAACTTCCTCACTTTAAACAGGTTTCGTTCTCGAGAATTTCGATCTGATGGGAAGAGCTTAGGGAAATGGACAGTAACCATAAGTCTCTAAAGATTCATAACCCGCGACCAATTCCGAACCTCTATCCCAAAAGTCGAACAAAAGAAAGAGTGTTACCTGTAACTGTGAAAGTTCTGGCCAGGCTGTAAGGTGGGATTCCTGAAAACTTTTCCCTTTAAAAATTGTGTTTTTTTTGATATCTTTAAGGGTTGCCTTTTTCAGTAGGTTATAATTACATATGATATCCTGCGACAAAGTTTCAAAATATTCAAGGGTGTACCAAAAATAAATTCCTAACCTGGTACCCATGGCAGCAGGCAATTTTACAAGGTAGCGTATTTTTAAACCATAATGTAGAAGTTGTCTTCCCCCCCCTTTAAGGGAGGGAAATTAAAGGGGTTGGAGTATTGCACTGACTGCACTTGTTTTCCCTTACTCCTTTCCCCTAATTGTTGTTGAGTAAAAATTAACTTTTTAATTTTCTAATTCAAGGCGAATTTTTTGAGCTCGCGACCTTTTTTTCCCCTCTATTAAATCAAGTTCTCTACTTTTTCCCCCAACTTCTTATCCTTTCTCTTTCCCTCAAGTTCCTTTTTTTAGCCTTTCCTCCGTATTTTTTGCCTTTTCCCCACTTTTCTAGTCTTTCTTCACATCAAGTTTTATCACACTCCTTTTTTTCTTCTCTTTTTTCTTTTTAACTGCTTTCTTGGATTTCTCTCTCAATTCTCTCTCTCTCCTTTTTTTCCCCCTGCCTTTCAAAGGTTTTCCTTTTTCCCCCTTTTTTTTCTTCTCTTTTGATTTTTTCTCTCTCTCCTTTTTTTCCCTTTTCTTTTTCCCTTTTTAACTGTCTCTCTTCCTCCAATTTTCTCTTTCAAGTCATTCCCGGGTCTTAGCACTAATGAAAGATTCTAAATTTTTCCCTGTTATTCCTAACTTACTTCCAGCATTCATCCAAAACTGGTATTCCTCCATGCATGCAAGAATAACTTAAACTATCAGGGGAAATGAAACAGGTATTAAAGAAAACGGAGGGTTCAATTCCTGCTCTGCTCAAACTGTAAATAAACCAGAGGGCTCGATCCCTGGTTCAATTAAACAATATGTATTAATTAAAACGAAGGGTTCTATGCCGGCTCCGAGCAAACAGTAAGTAGAATGGGGTCACTTGACCATCCAATCTTCTCCCCAACAAATCAAGAGTGTCCTATGACAGTTCCCTTGATATAATAAAGAGCTCAATGAAACAAATTGTTACTGGAAAATCTCGGGTCCCTAGAGTCTAATCCTCCAAAGTGTTTCAAGCTCACTCAAAAATAGATGGCAGAATTAACTAGTATTCCTGCCTTGACTTGACTTACAATAAATTGAGACCATAACAATCACCAAATCTTTTAAATACCTGTATTGTAGTCCTACCATAGAGAATTACTCAAGGCCGGTGGTAACCGTCTGTGGTATGCGGCATTAAAGTTCCAATGGTAGATTCGAGATGGAGTTGAATCTTGATTCAGTCGAGTTGATCCTGGCAAGGTCGCCACTTGTGAAGGCTTACTCAGCCCTGTAACAACTTCAGTCAGTATTACCAAGGCTGGCTCCTCCTCAGGAAAATTAATGAATAGAAAAATAAATAATAACAGACAAACATAAACACTTTATTATATAGAAAATATAAAATATAAAACACTTAAATATGAAATATTAATCCTACATTAAAGAAAATGAAAAATGAAAAATATAAATGATAACTGAATTCAACGCTAATATAAAACTTGGGTGTCTGGTGTTGGTGACACTGCATGTTGTTGAAGTCGTAGCCGTTGCCGATGATGGGGGGGGGGTCGTAGGTGTTGGTTACAACCCACTGGCTAGTTCTTCACAGTATAGCCTTGAGTATTCTATCCCGATGACAGGAAAGCAGGTTCTTTACTGCTGTAATGATGAGGGGTTACGTCCTGCAATTTCATACAGGTGCACAGGTAATTAAATCCAAAAAGGGGAAGTCTCAGGACGTCAGTCCATCTCCATCAGTTCTACTCGTTGATTGGCAGGTGACCCTCTCTGTCATCCAAGCTGGAAAGATAGACAGGTTACCCACTGCTTAAGAAATCACTCTCCATGATAAGTACAATACCCAAAAGATGTGGTGATTATTACAACAGTCAACTTAGAGGCAAACTGAAAGTGACTGAGTTTTATTATTGGTCAAAAAGTGAAGCTTTTAACCAATAAATCAACTAGAATACAAGGCAGGTAAGTACTTACAGTATGCTGGGAGCTGGAGTCTAGTGATACTGTTTTGGACCGGAGTCCCCACACGTCACCTTCGGGGGGGGGGGGGGGAAGAAGGAGGAAGGGATAAGCGGGAGCTAGACTGACCCACTTAACAAGCAGCCGGCAGTCAAACTATCCACTTTCGGGTGGGTAAAAAAGGCGGGAATAGCTGGAGGCTTACTACCCTACCTTAACAAGTAGCCGGCAATGAAACTATTGTTTACTATATACTCCCTCGCTACTCCGACTATTGAACTTTCCCTCACACTATCATACCTGTGTTTTAAAGTTATGTATGGATTCAGCTTCACTCCACCCCAGTGTCAAGGTCGTTCACCTCCTGACCCACAATATTTCTCTCATTCCTCTGACTTATCTTCGTTTATTAACTTTTAGCTGTACCCTCCGTGTAACTGTGCCCTCGGCGTACCTGTGGCCTCATGTACCTGTTGGCCCTTATGCCACCCGTGCCCTCGGTACCTTAACTTCCAGCTGTGTTTTCGTGTACCAGAGTGATCAGATTCACTTTGCTTTCGCTGTTTATTTCTCTCTACATTTTTAACGTTGCAATCGGTCACCAGTGTTCTTCTGTCCTCTTGTGTATCAGGTCATCTCCCTCTAGTCTCTCCTCATACCTTACACTCTCCAGGTTCTGGACTTGTCTAGTAGCAGCTTCTTGACAAGCTTCATAAGATGGTGGTTCCATTCGCGCCACATACTCTAAGATGGCCTGACATATTAGTGGTATAGTAACGATAATCCTCGTTGATGCAGGGAGGATTGCAGTTTTTGTCCCCCGAGTCTGTACATAATTTTAAGACTTCATTTTAACTTTCAGTTTTCTTAATTATGCAACTTGTTTATATCCTTTGAGCCTTTCCAGGTTTGTTCCTGTTTGTATTCCTCCCTCAAAAGTTTAGCATCAAATACGAATAGGAAATTCGATTTTTTCCACAAGCAACAGCATTCGTCTAAGTACTTACCTTAGTGGCACCCCATGTTACACTCGCCCATCTCGACACCACCTCCCAAACAAATAACTAGTGTTTTCTTCCTTTTACCATCACTGACCCACCTGAAGTGGTCAGTGATGGTTAACAATGGCAAATATGCACTTAAATTTACTCTTCCGTTGTCACCTATTGGAGGACTCGTCTTTCTTGAACTTGGAAAGCTACCAACGGTTTTAATTACGTAAACATCAAGTGTCCCAGGAATCTTCCCCTTTTAAAACCGATAAAAAAAAAAGGTTGAAAACTTGGAGAGACTTTTATGAGGTCTTCTCGTGTTATGAGCGATATAAAAAGAAAAAGTTTAAGAAAAGCAAATTCTGGAAACCACTCAAAAGTTTGTCTTTGGGGATACGTAATTATTAGTCAGATTCGTCGAGATATCAAACATACATCGCATCAAACATTTTAATGCTTATGGTATTGCCCGCGGCCGTTGCCGCATCCAGACACTGGTGTTTACCTGGAGTTTACCTGGAGAGAGTTCCGGGGGTCAACGCCCCGCCGGCCCGGTCTGAGACCAGGCCTCCTGGTGGATCAGAGCCTCATCAACCAGGCTGTTGCTGCTGGCTGCACGCAAACCAACGTACGAGCCACAGCCCGGCTGATCCGGAACTGACTTTAGGTGCTTGTCCAGTGCCAGCTTGAAGACTGCCAGGGGTCTGTTGGTAATCCCCCTTATGTGTGCTGGGAGGCAGTTGAACAGTCTCGGGCCCCTGACACTTATTGTATGGTCTCTTAACGTGCTAGTGAACACCTCTGCTTTTCATTGGGGGGATGGTGCATCGTCTGCCAAGTCTTTTGCTTTCGTAGTGAGTGATTTTCGTGTGCAAGTTCGGTACTAGTCCCTCTAGGATTTTCCAGGTGTATATAATCATGTATCTTTCCCTCCTGCGTTCCAGGGAATACAGGTTTAGGAACCTCAAGCGCTCCCAGTAATTGAGGTGTTTTATCTCCGTTATGCGCGCCGTGAAAGTTCTCTGTACATTTTCTAGGTGTTAGTGGAAACTCTAAATAACATTCACGATTAACGTCTGGACACTGGCGATGCTAGAAAGACTAGACCACCTTAAAATGCATATCCAGACACTAGTACTGCTGTGAGGTCTGGATCATCTTGAGGACACCCATCCCGACACTGGTGTTGCTGTGAGGTCTGGATCATCTTGAGGACACCCATACAGACACTGGTGTTGCTAGGAGGCTGGACCATCTAGAGGACACCCACCCAGACAATGGTGTTGCTGGTAGTCTTGACCATCTAGAGGACATCCATCCAGACACTGGTGTTGCTGGTAGTCTGGACCATCTAGAGGACACCCATCCAGACACTGGTATTGCTGGGAGTCTGGACCATCTAGAGGACACCCATCTAGACACTGGTGTTGCTGGGAGTCTGGACCATCTAGAGGACACCCATCAAGACATTAGTGTTGCTGGAAGTCTGGACCATTTAGAGGACACCCATCCAGACACTGGTGTTCCTGGAAGTCTGGACCATCTAGAGGACACCCATCCAGACACTGGTGTTGCTAGGAGTCTGGACCATCTAGAGGGCACCCATCTAGACACTGGTGTTGCTGGAAGTCTAGACCATCTAGAGGACACCCATCTAGACACTGGTGTTGCTGAGAGTCTGGACCATCTAGAGGGCACCCATCCAGACACTGGTGATGCTGGGAGTCTGGACCATCTAGAGGACACCCATCCAGACACTGGTGATGCTGGGAGTCTGGACCATCTAGAGGACACCCATCCAGACACTGGTGATGCTGGGAGTCTGGACCATCTAGAGGACACCCATCCAGACACTGGTGATGCTGGGAGTCTGGACCATCTAGAGGACACCCATCCAGACACTGGTGTTGCTGGGAGTCTGGACCATCTAGAGGACACCCATCCAGACACTGGTGTTGCTGGGAGTCTGGACCATCTAGAGGACACCCATCCAGACACTGGTGTTGCTTGGAGTCTGGACCATCTAGAGGACACCCATACAGACACTGGTGTTGCTGGGAGTCTGGACCATCTAGAGGACACCCATCCAGACACTGGTGTTGCTGGGAGTCTGGACCATCTAGAGGACACCCTCCAGACAATGGGTGTTGCTTGGAGTATGGACCATCTAGAGGACACCCAATACAGACATGGTGTTGCTGGGTGTCTGGACATCTAGCAGGACATCCCATCCAGACACTGGTGTTGCTGGGAGTCTGGACTCAATCTAGAGGACAACCATTCAGCACTGGTGTTGCTTGGAGTCTGGACCATCTAGTGGACACCCAATACGACATGGTGTTGCTGGGAGTCTGGGGACCATCTAGAGGAACCAATCCAGACAATGGTGTTGCTGGGAGTCTGGACATTAGAGGGACACCCATCCGCACTGTGTTTGCTGGGAGCTGGACCATCTAGAGGACACCAATCCAGACACTGGATGTTGCTGGGAGTATGGAACCACTGAGGACACCATCAGAACTGGAGTTGTTGCTGGGAGTTCTGGACCATCTAGAGGACACCATCCAGGACACTGGTGTTGTGGGAGTCTGAACCATCTAGAGGAACCATCAGTACACTGGTGTTGCTTGTAGCTGGGACCATCTAGAGGACACCCATCAGACACTGGTGTTGTGGGAGTATGGACCATCTTAGAGGACACCCATCCAGACACTGGTGTTGCTGGGAGAGTCTGGACCAATCTAGAGGACACCCATCCAGACACTGGTGATGCTGGAGTCTGGACCATCTAGAGGACACCCATCCTGACACTGGTGTGCTAGGAGTCTGGACATCTAGAGGGCACCCATCTAGACAATGAGTGTTGCTGGAAGTCTAGACCATCTAGGGACCAACCCATCTAGACACTGGTTGTGCTGAGAGTCTGGACCTTCTAGAAGAGGGACCCATCCTGCATGGTGATGATGGGACGTCTAGGACCATCTAGAGGACACCCAATCCAGACACTGGTGATGCTGGGAGTCTGGACCATCTAGAGGACAACCACTCAGACATGGTGATGCTGGGAGTTCTGGACCATCTAGAGGACACCCATCCAGGGGACACGGGTGATTGCTGGGAGTCTGGACCATCTAGAGGAAACCCATCCAGAACTGGATGTTTGCTGGGGAGTTGGACATCTAGAGGACCACCTTCCAGACATGGAGTTGCTGGGAGTCTGGGACCTATATAGAGGACACCATCCAGACACTGGTGTTTGCTTGGAGTCTGGACCATCTAGAGGGACACCCATCAGACACTGGTGTTGCTGGGAGTCTTGGTCCATTCTAGAGGACACCCAGCCAGACACTGGTTGTTGCTGGGAGTCTGTGGACCATCTAGAGGACACCATCCAGAACCTGTGTTGCTTGGAGTCTGGACCATCTAGAGGACACCCATACAGACACTGGTGTGCTGGGACGTCTGGACCATCTAGAGGTACACCATCCAGACACTGGTGTAGCTGGGAGTATGGGACCATTCTAGAGGAACCCATCCCAGACACTGGCTGTTCGCTGGGAGTCTGGACCATCTAGAGGACACATCCAGACACTGGTGTTGCTGGGAAGACTGGACCTTCTAGAGGACACCCATCAGACACTGGTGTTGTGGGAGTGGACATCTAGAGGACACCCTCCAGACACTGGTGTTGATGGGTGTCTGAATCTATCCTAGAGGACACCCAGCAGACACTGGTTCTGTTTGTTGCTTGTTGTCTGGACCATTCTAGAGGACCCTTCCAGACATGGTGGTGTTGGGAGTCTGCGACCACTCTACGTGGACACCCCATCCAGATCTTGGTGTTGATGGGAGTCTGGACCATCTAGTGGACACCCATCCTGACACTGGTGATGCTGCGAGTCTGGCCCTGACATCTAGGAGGAAACCCATCAGACACTGGTGTTGCTGGGTGGTATGGACATTCTAGTGGGCACAACCCATCCAGACCACTGGTGTTGCTGGAGTTCTGGACCATCTAGTGGCACCATCCAGCATTGGTGTGCATGCTCTGGGAAGGTTTGGACCTTAGAGGACAACCCATCCAGACACTGGTGTTGCTGGGTCTGGATCATCTAGTGGGGACATCTCATCCAGACACTGGTGCTTGTTGGAGGTCGGGACCATTAGAGGACACCTCAGACATGGTGTTGCTGGAGTCTGGGCCATGTAGTGGACACCCATACCACGACTCTGGTGATGCTGGGCGTTTGGACCATTAGAGGACACCCATACAGACCAATGGGTGATGCAGGGAGTCTGGATCATCTAGAGGAACACTCCATCCAGACACTGGTGTAGCTTGGGAGTCTGGACCATCTAGAGGACACCCATCAGACTCTGGTGTTGCTGGGAAGTCTGCGACCATCTTGAGGACAACCCCATCCAGACATGGCTGTTGCTTGGAGTAGGACCATCTAGAGGACACCATTCTAGGAACCTGGTGTTGCTGGGAGTATGGACTCCATCTATGAGGACCACCCATCCAGGACACTGGTGTTGCTGGGAGTCTAGTCTTGACCATCTAGAGGACACCCATCCAGCACGGGTGTTGTGAGAGCTGGTCATCTAGAGGACACCCATCAGCACTGGTGTTGTGGGAGTCTGGACCATCTAGGGACACCCATACGACACTGGTGTTGTGGCGTATGTCTGGCCCATCTAGAGGACCAATCCAGACATGCTGTTGCTGGGAAGTCTAGACATATAGAGGACACCCATACAGACAATGTGTTCGCTGGGGAGGTCTGGGGCCATCTAGAGGACACCCATCCAGACACTGGTGTTTGCGGGAGTCTGGAACTTCTAGGGACACCCATCAGACAATGGTGTTGCTGGGTCTGGACCATCCTAGAGGACACCCATCCAGACACTGGTGATGCTGGAGTCTGGGACCATCTAGAGGACAACCCTCCAGCACGGTGTTGCTGGGGAGTCTGGACCATCTAGAGGACACCCATCCAGACCACTGGTGTTGTGGAATCTGGACATCAGAGGATCACCATCCCAGACACTGTGTGATGCTGGGAGTCTGGACCATCTAGAGGACACGCATCCAGACAACTGGTGTTGCTGGGAGTTGGACCATCTAGAGGACACCCATCCAGACCTTGTAGTTGCTGGGATTTCTGGTCACAATCTAGGAGGACACCCATCCAGACATGCGGGTGTGTTGCTGGAGTCTGGACAATCTTAGAGGACACCCTCCAGAACTGGTGATGCTGGGAGTCTGGACATCTTCGAGTCACCCTCAGACACTGGTGATGCTGGGAGTCTGGTACCATTAGAGGACACCCATCCAGACACTGGTGTTGCTTGCTGAGTCTGGTCCAATCTAGAGGAACCCTTCCAGACCACTGGTGTTGCTGGGAGTCTGGACCTCTAGAGGGACACCATCCAGGACACTGGTGTTGCTGGAGTCGGAACATCTAGAGGACACCCCATCCAGACACTGGTGCATGCTGGGAGTCTGAGACCTCTCTAGGGACACCCATCCAGACACTGGTGTTCGCTGGGAGTCTGGCCATCTAGAGTACCACCTCCAGACACTGTGAAGCGTGATGCTGGGAGTCTGGACCATCTAGTGGACACCCATCCAGACACAGTGATGCTGAGGAGTCTGGTCCATCTAGAGGACACCATCCAGACATGGTGATGCTGGGAAGAGTCTGGACCATCTAGATACAAATCCAGACCATGGTGATGCTGGGCAGTCTGGTCCAATTAGAGGACACCCATCCAGACATGGTGCGTGCTGGGGAGTATGGTCAAATATAGCGGACACAATCCAGACACTGGTGTTTGCTGGGAGTCTGGACCATCTAGAGGACACCCATCCAGGACACTGGTGTTGCTGGGAGTTGGACCATCTAGAGGACACCCATCAGACATGGTGTTGTGGGAGGTCTAGAACTTCTAGAGACAACCATACAGACACTGTTGTTTGCTGGAAGTCTGGACATTAGAGGACACCCATCCAGACATGGTGATGCTGGGAGTCTGGACATCTAGAGGACACCCATCCAGGACATGGTGATGCTGGGTGTCTGGACCTTAGAGGACACCCATCAGACACTGTGTTTTGCTTGGAGTCTGGACCATCTAGAGGTCACCCTTCAGACACTGGTGTTGCTGGGAGTCTGGACCATTAGGGGACACCATCAGTCACGCGGTGTGCTGGGAGTCTGGACATCTAGAGGAACCCACATCCAGACACTGGTGATGCTGGGAGTCTGGACCATCTAGAGGACACCCATCCAGCCACTTGGTTGTTGCTGGGAGTCTGGCAATCTAGAGCGACACCCATTCCAGGACACTGGTGATGCTGGGAGTCTGGACCATTAGAGGACACCCATCCAGATCATATGAGATGGGACGTTGGAACCATCTAGAGGACACCCATCCAGACACTGGTGATGCTGGGAGTCTGGACCATCTAGAAGACACCCATCCAGACACTGGTGATGCTCGGGAGTCTGGACAATCCTAGTGGACACCCATCCAGACCACTGGTGTTTGCTGGGAAGTCTGGACCAATCTAGAGGAACACCCATCCACGACACTGGTGTTGTGGGAGTCTGGCCATCTAGAGGACACCCAGCCAGGACACTGGTGTTGCTGGGAGTCTGGCATGCTAGAGGAACCATCCAGCCATGGTGTTGCTGGGAGTCTAGGACCATTAGAGGACACCCATCACAGGACACTCGATTGTTGCTGGAAGTTGGACCATCTAGAGGACACCCATCCAGACAACTCGGTGTTCGTGGGAGTCTGGACATCTAGAGGACACCCATCAGACACTGGTGTTAGCTGGGAGTCTGGGGCCATTAGAGGACACACACCAGACAACTGGTGTTGTGGGAGTTGATACCATGAGAGAGACACCCATTCCAGACACTGGTGTTGATGGGAGTACTGGGACCATTAGAGGACACCCATCCAGGACATGGTGTTGCTGGGAGTCATGAACCATTAGAGTGACCACCACTCCAGATACTGGTGATTGTGGAGCGTCTGGACCATCTAGAGGGACCACCCATCCAGACACTGGTGATGCTGGGAAGCTCTGCCCCCGGACAATCTAGGAGGACACCATCAGACAATGGTGTTGCTGGGAGTCTGAACCTATAAGTGGACCACCCATACCAGACACTGGTGATGCTGAGGATCGTCTGGCATTAGAGTACACCATCCAGACATGGTGATGCTGGGAGTCTGGTCCATCTAGGGAACACCCATCCAGTACACTGGCTGTTGCTGGGGAGTCTGGACCTTCTAGAGGAACACCCATCCAGGACACTGGTGTTGTGGGAGTTGACCATCAAAGAGGACACCATCCAGACATGGTGTTAGCTGGGAGTCTGGACCATCTAGAAGGACACCCATCCAGACACTGGTGTTGAGGGGCAGTCTGGACCATCTAGAGGACACCCATCCAGACATTGGTGTTGTGGGAGTTGGCACATATAGAGGACACCCATCCAGACACTGGTGTTCGCTGGGAGTATGGACCATGAGGACATCCCATTCCAGACCACCTGGTTGTTGTGGGAGTCTGGACAATTCTAGAGGACACCCATCAGACCTGGTGTTGTGGGAGTCTGGGACCATCTAGAGGATCTCCATGAAAGAATGTTATAGCTTTCATAAAAATCTTCTCTGTTTCCTTACTGTTTTTGAGGTATTCACATCGGTGTTTTATTTTGCACCCTCAATATTATTCTAAAGTTGTGAATATAATTAACATTCTTTCTGGACCATCTGATATATATCTTTTTTTTCTGGTTACTGGAAACTCTTCAAAAAATTTCAGCCCGGATCAATGCAAAAAATACTTTACTCGTGCCCTCTAGAGGTCCTCATCTTTTGTTCGTTCATGATAATAAGGAATTGTGTCTTCCAATCCATTCACATCAAACAACAAAACTTCCCATTTCTCAGGGTCTTGTAATGATTATTTTCGGATTGTTTACATTTACCACATGAATATCACACACACACACACTACACCACTCACAACCATCACACACACACAACACACACACAACACACAACACACACACACACACACACACACAACATTTTATATATATATATATATATTATTTATATATATAATAAATATATATAAATTTTATTATCATTAAACAGAACTTCAGCTAGCAGCATTCGATCCTTTGCATCACCATGACCAACCCTGTGGGAACCAGGAAGGATACAAATCTAGTGGGTAACATCTAGTGGGGTACACATCTAGTGGGTACAAATCTGTCGGGTACAAATAGTGGGTAACATCATGGGAAAACATAACATAATCGTACCTTAGCTCTATTGGGAATAATTATTTTTATGCGGATATGTGTTAAAACTATTCGATGAACAAACTACCAAGGATGGGGAGAGTGAGAGGTTTTCCTTCCCATACATAAACTTCTGGAGTGTAAAACTTGTCATTAAACAGAAAACTTTAAATCAACAGTGCTCAAGTTTTAATAAGTTCAGTGATAATCGGAAAATTAATAGATAGGAAACTTAATAATTCATCATGGGAAACTTTTGTAACAGTATCAAAAGTGAATATTTTATAATAATTAAATCAGTCATGGTATTAATTACTCACTATTTCATATCAGTATTTTGAATATTAAGGTTACGAAAAATTTTTTCAAACAATTGACTCAACATATCTAATAGCATTTAGAACAGTTTACATGAAATGAACTATGGAACTATAAAAGGTCAAGCTACGTGACCTTAGTTCGATAGTAATGTTTTTATTAATACAGAAAATATTCAGCTCTAAAGATGGTTTGCTGGTCAGATTCATTCTAATTACCTTTTCAGGGTCAGTCTCGCTGTATCATGGCTTTGATGCCAGTGATCGTTCCCGTATTATACACACTCAGCACACTTACCAAATAAAGCTGTGTGAAAGGCTTTACTCAGCCCTGTAACACTTCAGTCTGTATTACTAAGGATGGCTCCTCCTCAGGAAAAAATTAATGACATAGAAAAAGAACAAAATCTGACAACATTAACCATTTATGATTAGGAAATATAAATATAAAACACTTCTTAAATATAAATTTTGATCTTACATTTAGAAAATGAAAAATGAAAAATATAAATATCTGAATCAACGCTAAATATATAAAAACTTGGGTGTCTGGTGTTGTGACACTGCGTGTTGTTGGATAAAGTAAGCCACGTTGCTGATGATGGGGGGGGGGGAGGGGGGGTTCGCAGGTGTTGGTTACAACACCCCGTCTATTTCTTCACAGAGTCTATAGCCGTCACTAATCTATCCAGATGACATGGAAAAAAGGTTCATTTACGCGGCAATGATGAGGGTTACGTCATGCAATTCATACATGTGCCACTGTAAGTAGAGAAAACTTGGGACGTCTTAGGAGTTAGTCCATATCCTTCAATTCTACTAGTGGTTGGAGGTGACCCTTTGTCATTTCCAAGAGTAGTGTCAGAGCTGTGAGTCGAGTGATTACTGTTTGGCGGAGCCCACACGTCACCTTTCGGGGGGGGAGAACGAGGAGCGGGAAGGGATTGGGGTTAGCTAGGACTGACCTACCTTAACAAGCAGCCGGCAATCAAACTATCACTTTCGGGGAGGGGGAAAAAGGCGGGAATAGCGGGAGCTTGACTTACCCTACCTTAACAAGTAGCCGGCAATGAATCTATTGTTACTATATACTCCCTCACTACTCTATCTATTGAATTTTCCTACATGCTGTGGACCAGTAAATTTGGGCTCTTAGATATGAGTGAATAGGTCTATGTGGTAAGTGTGCACTTATATAAGAAAAACCCTGCAGTACACAGTGCATAATAAAAAAAACTGACCATGTTTTTGGTGTAAAAGAGCGAATCTGAGGTGTATTTTCGCATGGGTTTATGGTTGTTTGTATTCTCAGTTTCTTGGTCCAGCTGATAGAATGGAAGATATATTACAAAAATAGAGATGATTCTGAATGGCATCAAGACAGAAAGTACTTTTAAAATGACCTCAGAGTAGCAGAAATGTTTGATTTTTTGCTGATATTCCAGAGTACACAAATGACGTCACTCGTCCAGCACGCGTCCACCTGGCCGGTCTAATATGCAGTCACGAATGCGTTGACATTGAAGTCACCGGATGGCGACACGTCTACAATAAAGATACCCAGATGTTGCACATGTGTCTAATTTTGATCTTGTCGGTATTGTATACCATTCATGTACATTATTATAGAGTTATTATTAATGTATAATACGAAATACTAGTGGCTAACGCGACGGGCTGGAGTTTTGAGACTCTATGACCGCGGGTTCAATCCCGGCCGGGGGTATGGTTTGTTTGCAATCGTGTCATTACGATTTCTTGAGTCATAAAAGGGGCCCAAAGATATGACTAATGAACAAAGGGAATGTTATTTTAGTGCCAGGAATGTCTGTGCTGTTTATTTTGGGCCCTATTTTGAAACTGGCATTTCTTGAAATTTGCATAAAATTGGCCAAATTACCGATTTCTGAGCACTTTAATGGGTAGTTGGAATAGGTCAATGGGCAGTTTCTTGTACTCATTCAATACAAGTGATACTAGCGAAATAGCCACGAGTTTGGCCGACTGGAACAATGGAATTTTTTTTTTATATTTTATTGAAAACTTACATGGTACCAAAATATAGACATAAAAACTGTTTTTGTCAAAAGACAAGAAAACAAAACTTACACAATTTATAATCTCACCACATAATATACCTAATCCATTGAACTAAACCCTTACACTATAGTATTCTCTCTATCAATCCCTTTCAATGTGCGGGATGATAAACCCTTGAAAGCCACTTAAAAGTGGAAAAACCCCCCCTTTTCTGTATTTTGCCTGAAACAATGTGCATATATACACGGACATGAAAAAAAAGGTAAAACCTAAATCAAAAAAAAAATTCATGTTATTTTTTGACATTTAAAATACATAAAAATAACAGATCTTAGCATTTACAAAATTACATTTTTAAAAAAGTTATATAAAAATTTTAAAAACTAACAAAAAACAAACAAAATATGAAAAATTGTTAAAAATTTTAAAATGGACCAACAAAAACCCTTTTACACAATACAAAACGTAAAAAAAAACACCCTTATGCTAAATTTTTAAAATTTTTTATAAAAAAGTTAGTTTTCAGTACAAAGTCAAATATATCCCATTTCATGCAAACTTATAGATGTATTATGCCTTTAAATTAAAGCCTTTTTTTAAAAAAATTTGGTTCCAGGCAATACCCAGCCCTTACCTTTTTAAGCAAAAAAAAGTTACACAATATAACTTATGGTCCTAAAAAAACATGTCCCCGGGCGTACTACCTAAAAACATAAAACAAAACCAACCGGGAAAAAAAGACACTTCAAAAACCCACCCCCTCCCAAATCCCCTGCCCCCCAGGGCTATCTTTTAAAATTAAAAAAAAAAAAAAAAAAAAAAAAAAAAAAACCCAAACCCCAACTTTCCCCTTCCATCCCTCAATTTTCCGTACCTGCCCGCCCGGAAAGTCAAAAACCCCGTCTCAACCAAAGCCCACCATTTTCACCCCCCCACCCCCCCCCCCCCACCCCCCCCCCTTTCCCCTAACGACTTTAAAAACCCATATGCCCCCAAACCACAAACTTTTTTTTTCCCCCTCCTTCCACCACAAACCTAAAAAAAGAAAAAAAAAAACCATTTTAAAGGGAGAACCCGCCCAATCCGCTCTAAATTTAAAACACCCAACCCAAACATTACACCTACCGTTTGATTACGAAAACCCCAAGGGAAAACTTTTTTAACCCCCAAACCCCCCCTATGTGCCAATTTCTCCCTACTTACGATACACACCCCGCCCCCCCCAAGCGCCCGCCCCCAAATTTTCCCACCCCCACCTCCCGCAGCCCAAAGACACATAAAAAAAATCTCCCCCAAAAAATACACACCCCCCTCCAAAATTCCTTGGGAAACCCCCCCACATCAAAAAGCAAACCCCTCAAAGTCAAAAAATTTTTTTCCCCCCCCTCCCGCCACTATCCCAGAACCTCGCTAACCAGGGGCCCTTACAAAAACCCAAAGGTTTTCCAAAAAAATTTTGGCATGAAAAGCCGTTCCTCTTCCTCACAATGAAAAAGTCCCCGCCCCCTCCCAAAAACCCTTCTATATAACACTAAAACCTTTGTAGCTAGAAATTCCCAAAAAAAAAGAATCTATAAAACCACTTCACAAAACCCGGGGGGCCTTTTAATCGTTTTCCCCCAAAGTTTTCCCCCAAAGGGCCCCTCCAACCCATACTTTTGGGTTTTTAGTACCCCCCTGTATCACGGGAAACCCTGCCTACCTTTCCCCCCCAAGCCTCCCTACCCTTATTTTTTTTTTGCTTCCCCTTACTGCCAACAAATTTGGGCACCTTTTAATTCACACTCCATAGTTTCCTTTTCCCCTTTCCCCCACCATTTTCGAAACCCCTTTTCATGCCCTCTCCCACCCCTTTCTCCCCCCCCCTCCCCCTCCCACCCTAAATTTTTATCGCGCTTCACATACATTTTGCCTTCACTCGTGTGCCCAAAATTTTAAAAGCCCCAGCCCCCCTGCCCCCGCCCCCATCCTTTCCCCCCACCCCCTTTCCGGGTAACCGGGCCCTTTCCCCCCAAAAACCCCCCCACAAAACCTAAAAAAAACCACCCTCTCCATTTTCCTGAATATAAACACGACCTCAGGGGATAATTTCTCCCACCCCCCCACACTTTACTTTTCACAAGTTTTTATTTATACCACCCCCTCTGCTCCCAAGGGTTATACCCCCCGCCCTCCACCCCGCCATCCTACCCATCGCCTACTCATACTTTTTTTGGGGAATTTATTCTCTGTGCCTCCCCAGCGGTCCCCCTTTTTCAAAACCCCCAACAAAATTTTTTAATTCTATCCATTTTACTTTTCCACCCACACTTTTTCCCCCCCCCAAACCCCCCCCCCCACCCAAAGGCCTACTTCAAAATAATTTTGGGACTTTGCTCTTTTTTACCCCCCCACCCCCGGGTTCGCCCCCCCAAAAAAAAATCTCTATTTTAGTCCCACTTTCCCCCAATTTTTTCCCCCCCTTTTCCAAAACCCAAAACTGTGGTTTTAACCCACATACCCCACAATACCACATCTCCCGGGACCCACCTCTCCCTTTTTTCCCACACTCCTTCCTCAAAACCCAAAAAAAGGGTTTCCTCCCATGAAACCCAAAGAGGTTTTGAGAAAAAGGGGCAACCCTGTCGAAAACCCCTTTCCCCTCTGCATTTGGGAAACCCCAAAATTTTCCCCTTTTAAACCTGAACCCTGACCTTCACCCGGTTTACAAAGTAGCCCCAGCGCACAATCCCCATCCCCCAAAAAACCCTTTTTTTTTTTTCAAAAAAACCCACAACATATTTCTATCACACTGCCCATAAGCCTGCTTCCAATCAACCCCCAAAAGATCCCCCCCCATTGTTACCCTCCACAAAATCCTTAATTTTTTCCATGCCCCTCACCATCCCTTTCGACCGGGAAATTTCCCACATGTCCTCTATGTAGGATCGGCCCAAGAAACCTTTTTTAATAGGGGTTCCCAAAAACCTTCGCAAAAATTTATAATCTGCAAATGAGGGAGATCGCCCTAAAAGCCCCCCAAAGGGTTTTCCCCCCTCCTCCTTTTAAATAGCCCAAAAACTACAACCCCCGGGGGCCCTGCGTTTCCCCCCCAACACCCCCCCTTTTCCTTCTACATTTTTTTTTTAAACAACCCAAACCGGGCTTTTCCCTTTCCCTACAATCCCAATGTGTAATATAAAAATCTTGGGAAATTTCCCAAATCAATCCCCGGCGCTTTTCCCCACCCCAAGCCCATTATCCCCCTCCCCAAACCTCCTCCTCACTGACCCTACCCTCTTTTTAAACCGCCCCCCCTCCTCCTCCCCAAAAAAAAAACCTTTCAAAATTCCTTCTCCCCAGAACTCTTTCCCCCCCCCTTTTCCTTCCCCCACCCTCCCCCTGCTTAAAAAAATTTTCCCCTAAACCAATAATCCCCCATAATTGCTCATTCCATCGGTGGTACTAAGTACCTTCCCCACCTATATCCCCCCAAACCCCCTTTAAACACCTCTAAACCCCAAAACGTTGGGATCCCGGTTTTTCCTATTCCTAAATCTCCCAAAAAAAACCCTCCCGAAAGGGTTTGGGGCACCCCCCTGAAAACCCCCTCTAAACCCCTTTCCCCCACACTATCGCATTTAAAACGAAGTTTTTTTATAAACCCCCCAACTTCCCCTTAAAACCCCTAAAATTTTTCCATGTTTTCCCCCCCCCCCTTTCAAAAAAATTCCCTTTTTGCTGCCCCCCTAAATTTAATTTTTGTAAACCATAACCCTCCACCTCGCCTCATCCCTTCCTCTTGGGTAATGTCCCTTTAAACGCCAAAATTTTGCCCGGGTTTTCCAACCCTTCCAAAAAATCCTCCCCTTGTTGGGGGAGCCTCCCCCTAGTTTTTCCACCATTCCCCTAAAAAAAAAAACCCCTCCTCCCCCTTCCCCGAAGTAAACCCCACCCTTTAATTTTTTCCAAAAAACCCCCATTTCCTACGAACCACCCTTCCCTGCCATTCCCCCCCTTGGCCCCAAAAAGGGCCCCCCGATGGACCGGAAAAAAACCCAAATCTAATCGTCATTTTCAAAAGGGTTTTTAAATGTTTTTATCTTCCCAGTTATATATATACGTCCAACCTGGCAGCATAAAACCCCCCCGCAAAAAAAAGTGTGCCCCTACCCTTTTCCCCCCATCGCCCCGGGCTATGTCATAAAAAACCCCGCATCCCCCAACAAAAACCCCAATACCCCAAGCACACCCCCCTGCCCCCCTCGGTTCCCCATCCCCTTTTTCCTGATTACCCCCAATTCCAAAACCCCCCCTATTTTTAAAAACCATTGGTTAAAACCCCCCATTGGTAAAAAGCAAAACCTCCCTTACAAAAAATTTACCTTAACCCGTTTTGTTAAATAATTTCCGGCTATATATTCCCCCAAAAAAATTAACCCCAATCCCCGCCCCCTATCCCTTCCCCCCCCCTCACCCCCCTCCCCCCCTCCCCCCTTCCACTTGAGCATGGGGGAATGGGGTTGGGGCTCCCCACTGCCACTGCCACCCCCCCCTTTTAAATTTTCCCCAACTAAACCCAAAATACATCCTAAAACCGTTCAGCCTCAACTTCCTTGGGCCCTACTTTTAAATTGTGTTTCTTGAATAAAACAACATCAAAATTTTTTAAAAAGGGCCCCAAAACTCCTTTCCAAAACCCTAAAATTTTTTTCCGTCAGCTCAAAAGGGCCCTTTACGTTTTTTGTTGGGCACTTTAAAAAAATTCAAAAGGGGGGGCTTTCCCTATGTCCCCTGTGGGGCCTGTCTGTTTTCCCCTTTTTTTCTGCTTTTTGTCTTTTCCTTTTGTACACTTTTCCCGCCCGTACCCCCCCCCCCCCCCCCTGTACACCCACTCCGCCCTTTCTTTAAACACTCCTTTCCCACTTCTTCGTCCCCGTACGCTGAGCTGGTGTTATAACCCTCCCATCCGAGAGCCTCCACCCTCTTTTAGATGTTTCCCCAATTTCCATAAACAAAATTTCCAATTGCCCTTGTGCACCTCAGCTTCCACCTGTATTTAACTGCAACATGCCCGGCCCCTTTACCCCAAGGCTTTTGGGTCTGCTCAATCAAATCCTTCTCAACCGTTTAGAATGCTCCTGTCTGAAACTGGGTTTTTCCTCCGCGGCACTCCAGGAAAGAATTAAAACACTCCTGTAGGGGCGTAGATTTTAAATCCTTTTTGGAGCACCGGTCTCTCCCACCCCCCCAGGCTGCTGCTTAAACTCCCGGGCCCGCTTGGGGGGAATTTTCCGAAGGGCCAAATGGGGGAAATGAAAAACAATTTCTCCAACAAAGCCCCCCCAAATTCGTTTCCCCCCAAATTTCTTTTTTTTGCCCCACTCAAATTTTTCGGTTAAAGGTTTCCGCCTGGACTTCCGTGGCTACTTGCCGCCCCCCCAGGCCGCGGCGCGCTGCCCCAACCCCATTCCCGGCCCCCCCATGGGGTCAAAAAACGCCGCCCCAGGCACACGTTTTTTCGTTGTCCCCCATAGGTCCGTACGCTGTTTTTAAAAAACCCCCAGGAACAACATTTCGATGGAATAGGGCTTCTTTAAAAAAAATCTTTGCGGTTTGTAAGAAACCAGCCCCGGCCCAAACCCCTTTTAAAAAATTCCCCCCGCCATCGAACTAAAGTAATGTCAAAGCCCTCCCCCTATCTTTGAAAAAGTTTTTCCCCTGATATCTACCCTCGTCTGCCTCGAAAGGAAAAGTTGCGGATCCTCACTAGGGGTTTTGTTTTTGAGGCATCCCGCCGGGGAAACCTCCAGAAAACCCAAAGAACGGTGATGTTTTTTCTCCCCCTTTCTGGTCACCCCTCCCCCTTTTATATGCCTCCACTTGCAAACCTTTTTTGAAGATTCGTGAGGGCCCTTTTAAGGTGCTATTCCGGGGAAGGGGCTTTTAACATCAAAGCCAAACGTGTCCCCTTAATTTGTTGGAATAAAACAGGGGCCCTTGTGGGGGAAAAATTGCCCCCTTTAAAAAGGGGCAAAAACACACGGTTTTTGCTCCCTCCTGGGGGTAGCTGGCAGCCATTTTGGGGAAAAAAGGGAAATTGGGGCACCAGAGAAAAAAAAGCGTTTGCGAGTGCGGGCCCCCCTCCGCCCGAAAGCGAAAAGGGCAATGAAAATGGGAATTTGCAGAAAAAAAGGGGGAAAGTAGGGGAAATAACTGAGGGCGAAAAAAACGGGCCCAGAAACCCATAACCTTTTTGAGAGCCCTAACTTCCCCTAAGTTTTTTAATCAAATTCGTACCTTTTTTGGTTTTATTCCTTCCCAAAAAACATTTTCTTTTATTTCGCAAAATATTTTTTTTTTTAAGTTCTTTGACCCTGAAAAAAAAGTTTTTTTAGAAAAGGGGCCCGGGCCCTGAAAAGGGGTAAATTTATCCCTGCCTTTCAGTAATTTGGTTTTTAAATATTTTTTTTTAAATTTCTGTTAACAGAAGTAAAAGGGGTTTTTTTCCCAAGTTTGGGAAATTTAAAATCTGTTTCATTTAAAAGATTTTTTTACTTTTCCTTTTAAAACAGTTTCTTTTTTAAAAATTTCTATTGCATTTATTTTATCCCGCTTTAAACAATATTTCAAAAAAAATTTTTTTTACTTTAAATTTTTTGTTAGGGAAAAAAATATGCAACAGTTAGGTATCTTTATTATGAAGATACCTAACTGTTGCATATGTGTCTTACCTAACAAAACCCGTCCGGGAATTTTTACCATTTTAAAGTTTTAATTTACTAATTTATTAAGGGTTAAAATTTTTTTAGGTCTACCCTCTACTGCAATTTTATGGGGTCCCCCAGCCCCCGGAGAAAAAAAGGGGGAAATGTTTCAGGAAGAGGTTTTAAAATACTTCCCCAGGGAAACTACGTAAGCTTACCCTTCTTCCAGGGATCATTTATTCAAAAGGCACAAAAATGAATAAAAAGTATTACAGCATATGGGAAAAAATATAAAATTTTCCCCCAGCTTCTCTGAAGGCGAAAGCAGGGCAAGTGTGCAGCAAGCATTTTCCCCCCCTAGATTGGGCCTGCTGACGCGCTGGGAAACATGAAAGTTTTCTGCCGCCCAAACGGGTTTTGGCGGTGTCAGTGAAAACTGGAACCCATTTCTTTAAGGAAAAAGGTGGTATTCTTTTTCCCCCTTTTTCCCAAGGGTTTGTTTCCCCTGGACAAATTGAAAAACGATAGTTTTAAAGTCTCTGTTTTTCTAATCTTGTACTCCTCTCGGATTTTTCCCGCACCCCCATGTTGCCCAACACCTTTTTTGATGGAAAGTAGTGTCCGGGGGCCCTGTCCCCAAAGCAGGTAAAAGTACAATACTAAAAACTTGACTTTTCCAAAGGTTAAAGGTGATCCTGTCAGGGCAATTTATGGGGAAAATTGAGTACTGCTTTTTCATTGAACAAAAAACACATATATTCCTTGAGAATTAGGGCAAACGAATTTTAGAGAGCCACTGCAATGCGAGGGTCCCTGGGCGAGGCCCTGTTCCCCTTTCCGGAAAAAAAGGGAAAATGTTTTTGAGGAAGTTCCCAAAAGGGGAGTTACACTCACAGCTTTTTAAGACGGGGAGTTTCCCCTTTTCGGATGATGGAGCCCGAGCATGTTTTTTAAACCCCCCCTTTTTAGTAAAGGGGCCATCCTAAATGGACCTCTTTGTAGGCCAGTACTGCACTAAGTTTTGGTGCTGGAGCAATGAGTCTCCCATATTATAATGGCACTGGTGCAGCTAAGAACCTTCATTCGTGCTAAGACACAAAGGTTGTTGGGAAGAATTTGTTTTAACTCGTATGATGCTGTGGAGGAGAATAAGAAAGCTGATAGGTCAGTTTGGGAGCATTTGCATACTCCTAGTCCCCCAAGCCTGACTGGAAGTTAGGCTTGTAACCACTGTCCATCTTCAAGGGAAAGATTTAGTACAATCTCTATATAGCATGGTTTTTAGTAGGGAGTCATACTCCTTGAGTTTTGGACTGCTGAAGGCTGGGGAACATCTCAAGAAGTAGGTAAGTTTTAGGAGGGACAGGCAACTGGTGAGTAGAAGGCATCATGTGTATCAATGTTTTCATTTTGCCTTCCATCGTCTTGAGGTCTCAGATATTTATTTCTAGAGTTAGATCAACGGCATTGGACCCAAGAGAAGCACCAAGGAGAGTGCTATTGTCTGGACCGATGGCTCTTGCTCCTCACTAAACAGCACTAATTTCCTCAACGATCTGTCAACTAGTTGAAAATATTTAGTATTTAGTGGGGTTTAAAGATAGGCCCAGGCTCACTCAATCTCAGTTATTTTCCTGATGTCCTCTAGGGAAATTCAGAAGCCCCACCCCGGTCCCATCACAAAAACCCAAAGGGGTTCGTAGGTTCGAGTCTCCTTCAGCCAGAGATCAGTTTTTGTGTAATTTCGCCTGCTCTCCGAATTCCTTGCATTGTTCAAATCTTTTAAAAGGGCTATGAAAGCAGGGGAGAATGAAAAGCTGTAACCCTTCTCCCGAAAGCGGCTGCCTTGGATCAAACGTGTAGCGCAACTACACCCAAGGATTGTCCATGGGGTAGATTGGTAAACACTGCGTACCTTGTCCCAAAGGGTTCGGGTTCGAGTCCCCTTTCAGCCAGAGATCATGTTTGTGTATATTTCCCCCTGCCTCGCAAATTCCTTCATTGTTAAAATCTCTAGTAAGGTGATGCATGCAGGGGAGAGATGAAAAGCTGTAACCCTTCCCCTAAAAGCTGGCTCCCTTGGATCAAACGTGAGCGCAAGCTACACGCCAAGGTATTGTCCAGGGGGGAGATTGGTAAAGCACGCGTACCTTGTGCCAAGGTTCGTGGGTTCGGTTCCTTCACCAGAGTCAGTGTTTGGTATTTTCGCCGCTCTCGCAAATTTCCTTGCATTGTCAATCTCTAGTAAGGCTGAGCATGGGGGGGTGAAAAGAAAAGCTGTAAGCCTTCCCCTAAAAAAGCTGTTCCCTTTGGGATCAAACGTGTAGCGCAAGTACACCCCAAAGGGTATGCCAGTGTGGGGATTGGAAAAAAGCACTGCGTACCTTGTCCCAAGGGTTTTTCGTAGTTCGACCCTTCACCCAGAGATCAGTTTTTTATATATTTCGCTCTCTCGCGTTTCCTTGCTTTGGTTTAAAATCTCTAGTAAGGCTGAGCATGCAGGGGAGAGATAAAAGCTGAAGCCTTCCCCCAAAAGGGGCTGCCTTGGATAAAACGGTCGAAGTACACGCCAAGGTATGTCCATGTGGGTAGTTTGGTAAAGCACTGCGTCCCTTTGTCCAAGGTTCGTGGGTTTTGGGGTCTCCTTCAGAAGTCATGTTTGTGTATATTTCGCCTCTCTCGGGTTCCCGATATTTTTATATTATATTATAATATATTTTAAAATATAATATATATAAAAATTTAATATATAATATTATTTTTCCCAATAGGAAATTTTATTAATAATAGGCACAGAAGATTTAAGAATACATTGTTGAAAAAGGTGGCATAAGGGTACATGTTGTTACGTGTGTATCACCGTTTTAAAAAGGCGAAAATTATCCAGCTCCCAGACTGGGGGGGGTTCCCCAAAAGCAGCATGCTTACCCCTTTAACAGCCCACTGACCCGGAACAGAAAATTAGCTCCCGGGGTCCCTAGTTACCCTTTGAGTTTTTTTTCCCCACCCCTTAAAGGAAAATTAGATCCCCTCTTCCCCAGGGCCAAAGGGTCTCGACCATGGGAACAAACAAAAATGATGGGAAGTTCTCCAATTTTCTAGACTTTTGGGACTCCCTAAAACTGGCAGCTGCCCCTCCTTCCTCCCTTGATTGGAGATAGGTATCACCAAGGGAGATCACATGTATAGTCCCCCACCACCCGCTTCCCATCTGTCCAGGCTTGAAGGGTGTACCACTGGACGCTTCTGGCTGCCACAGATCGCATAGTTTGGGGGGGCTCCCTTACTGCTGGGGATCCATTGTTGTGAGGCCCTCTTGATAATGTTATTAACCTCCCATGCTTCAATCTTTCCCTCGGGTTTACGGCAACAAACCATGGTACCCCCAATCGTCTGCTGCTCACTCCACAAATACACCTGTGTTCGGCGAGAAAGGGGGGCAAAACGAAGGGCAACACCCAGTGGTGGTCTGTGGGTCGAGGCGTGTGCCAAGGTGGAGTTGGAACAGTCAACGAAAGTCCCCAGCATGAGGGGGTCTCCTGCCAAGGGGGGCTCTATCCTTCCCTGACACACACTGAAGCATCGTTGAGGCTAATTTTCCACTATTGGGCCCTCCCAGTGCGATTTTTTTGTAGTTGTTGGGGGGGGCAGGCTGGTTCGAGCCCCTTAGATTATCCCAATCATTGCCCGTCAATGAATTTTTTTGGTCCTGGACTCCAATCTTGTCCAAAATGTTCAGGGAGAATCGTTTCTACAAGCTCTCGGATGCAATACACAGGGCAGAAAACAGGTAACGCAATCTGTGATGACTTGCGGACACCAAATTTTTTTATTTTTTTTTTTTATTTATTTTAAATTTGGCAACATACAAGGTTTCAAAAAAAATACAGATAAAGCAGTATGCCAAAGCCACTTATACTATGCAAAGCATTACGGGCTGGCTTAAATTAACTTAAGATTAACTAAGCAATGATGAAGTCAGTGATAAAACATTAATGTAAACAGATTACTATAAAGCAACAAGTGAGTATTACAAAGACAGGTCATATGAAGGATTCTGTTAGGTAGTGTATTTAAAAAATAATAAAGTTAGATTGGGTTTTAGGTTTAACATTTATGTGATATAATTGTGAGAAACATTTAAGATATACACATTTATAAGGTTCAGTTATTCAGTATTTATTTGGTTTGGGTGAGTAAGTGATCTTTGAGTAGAGACTTGAATTTATAAACAGGTAGTGTTTCTTTTATATTTACAGGTAATGAATTCCAGATTTTAGGGCCTTTTATGTGCATTGAGTTTTTGCATAGTGTGAGATGAACACGAGGAACATCAAAGAGTGATCTGTGCCTTGTGTTATGGTCATGTGTTCTGTTGAGGTTGGCAAGGAGATGTTTGAGTGGAGGGTTAATATCAGAGTTAAGTGTTCTATGTATGTAATAGGTGCAGTAATAAGTATGGATGTTTTGTATGGTGAGTAGGTTTAGTGTATTGAATATTGGTGGAGTGTGCAGCCTGTAGTGAGAATTTGTTATCATTCTAACTGCAGCCTTTTGTTGGGTAATTAGTGGTCTGAGATGGTTAACTGTTGTTGAGCCCCATGCACAAATTCCATAGTGAGATAGGGGTAAATAAGAGAGTGATATAGGGCCAGGAGGGCTGACTGTGGAACATAGTACCGTATCTTCGATAGTATGCCTACAGTCTTGGAAATTTTCTTAGAAATTTGTTGTATATGTGTATGAAATTTGAGTCTTATTATCAAGGTGGATTCCTAAGAATTTTCCCTCTGTTAGCTTTGTGATAGGTGATCCGTTTATCATTATGTTAAGAGGGACATCTGTAGCTCTGTTACCAAACTGAATGAAGTAGGTTTTGTCAATGTTTAGTGTAAGTTTGTTAGTCCTCATCCAGGTAGATATTTTCTGTAATTCGGTATTTACAGTATTGGCTAGTGTGACTGGGCTCGGGTGAGAGAGACGTATGTAGTGTCATCTGCAAATAGTGTGGGTTTGAGTAATTGCGAAGCATTTGGAAGGTCATTTATGTATAGGAGAAAGAGAAGAGGGCCAAGGACACTTCCCTGTGGGACACCAACTGTAATTGGTTGCGCAGAAGAGTTTGCCCCATTTGCGTACACATATTGGCTTCTGTTGCTGAGGTATGACTTGAGGTAATTGAGGGAGTGCCCTCTTATACCATAGTGTGACAATTTTACGTGGAGCAAGTCATGGTCAACTGTATCAAAAGCTTTACGTAAGTCAATGAAGATCCCCAGTGGGACTTCTTTTTTCTCTATTGCAGTGTATATATGTTCTAGCATGTGTATAATAGCATCATTAGTATTTTTATTAGGCCTGAATCCAAATTGGCAGGGGTTGAGTATGTTTTGGGAGATAAGGTAGGAGTAGATTCGTTTATGAATTAGTTTTTCAAAGATTTTTGAGAGAGGGTTGTAAGTGGATATTGGCCTATAGTTATTCAACTCTGTTTGGTCTCCTCCTTTGTGGATCGGGGTGACCCTTGCTATTTTGAGTACTGTAGGGAAGGTGGATGGATTCAATGGATTTGTTAAAGAGTGTTGCAATGATGGAGATAGCACTTGTGACACTTTTTTATATATATAAAGGGTGGAAGGTACTTAAATCTCCTGCCTTGTTTTTTAGTGCATTGATAATAAGGGAGACTTCGTATGGGTTAGTCGGAGCTAGGAACAGTGTGTTCGGGTAGTTGCCGGTGAGGTAGTTATTTGGTGGGGTATCTGAGCTTGGGATTTTATGGGCAAGGTTTTGTCCTATAGTGGAGAAGAAATCATTGAGTCTGTTTGCTGTTTCTGTTGGTGGAGTTGGGGTTCATCTGATTTTGCTAATTTTATTTCGCTATTTCGTGATATCTTTTTTGTTCCCAGAATTTCAGATAGTGTTTTCCAGGTCTTTTTTATATCACTCGTAAGTTGGATAATCTGTTCTCATAATACAATTTTTTTGCCCTTCTTATCAGGCTGGTTAGGATTGACGAGTAACGTTTTGTTTGGTCTCTGGTTATGTGACCCATTCTGTACTGTTTTTCATATTGGTGTTTGTATTTTATGGATTTGAGAATGCTGGGTGTTAGCCAGGGACTGTTCAGTCTCTTTGCTGTCATCTGTTTAGTTTTTTTAGGGCAGTGCTTGTTATAGAGGTATTGGGTCTTTTTTAGAAAATATTAATACATTCGTTAATATCTGTATAGATTTCTAGCTCAGTGTGCCAATCATGTTTGCTAATGCTGTTGCGAAGTTATTAATGGCTGCCTCATTGTGAAGTCTGAAGGTGACTTAGTATGTCTTGGGTATTTACCAAGAGTTGTTATGAGGAAAGTAGGGTATGGTCCTGTGGTATTATCTGTAATTATGCCTGATTTTAAAGGGGATATGGTGTTGGTCCAGATGTGTCAAGTAGGGAAACACTAGTCTCTGTAACTCTTGTAGGTTTTGTTACTGTTGGTAGTAACATACAGTTACTCATTGTGTTTGTGAATTCAGTACGTGTGGGTCCTGGTCTTGCAGGAGATTTATATTGAAGTCACCTGAGAGTAGTAAGTGATCTTTGTTCATGCGTGCATCAGTTATCATACTTCCTAGATTTGACTAAATTGGCTAATGTTTGACTGTGGAACTCTGTAGATGTTTATCAATGTGAGAGGTTTTTGTAGGTATTTGGATTTGAATTTAGCTATTATTATATTCCCCATGTTCATCCCTTGTGCAAGTATTAGTGATACATTCTAGTTGGTCTGAGTAGTATATGGCTGTGCCACCCCTTGTTGGTCTGGCCTACAGTTGTGTATGGCTGTGTAACCAGGATGGCATAGACATCTGTACTATCAGGCTTTAGCCAGGTTTCAGTTTGTGTAATGATGGACATATTGGCATGTAAGGAATTTTTTGTAATGCTTTTG
>NC_069420.1:50991132-51146130 GCF_026875155.1 Cherax quadricarinatus | reverse complement strand
AAACTTTAGTCAAGGAGTAAAAAGAAGAAAGGCGGGGAAAAAAATTTTAACATATGGAAGGGTCGCGTAAGGCAAGAAATCTTCTACTGACGCCCGACTTAACCAGCGAGAAATAAATTGAGAATCATGTATACAAAATATGGAACTTAAAAGCCTGGAGTGCAATTCCACCTAAGAAGCGACTGTTGGTTCCCCTAAAAGTTTTAGGTATATCAAGGTTTTTGGCCGTTTCTAAAATGAATTTTTTTCCCAGCAAAATAAAATTTTTAATTTTGGGGAACCCCAACAAGGGCCAAACTTTCCTTTTTTTTGGGTGGAGTTCTGTTTCTGCGGGAAGGATTTCCAGCTTAGGAAGGGCATACGGGAAGGGGGAGTACCATCTTTGGTATTGTTGCCCGCACTAAGCCAGTTTTGGGGCATCAGTTCTTAAACAAAAATTTTTTTTTAATATTGGAATTTAAGTATAGGGTTTTTCGAAAAGATCTTTTAATCTCATTAAATTTTTCCCCCCGAGCTACTCAGAAAGTTCAGAGGTTTCCTTCACAGATTTTAAGGAAGTCGGATAAGATGCCTTAAGATCAGTAAGGTTCGGGAAAAAAAAACCGTGATAAAAATTTACAGAACCAAGAAAGCTATGTGACTTTTTGGTTTTGGGAATTTAAATTCTAATAAAGCTTTGATCTTACGGGGGGAGAGGATGCAGAGAGTTATTAGAAAGTATCGTCCAAGATATCTAACTTTTTATACCCAAGGAAAATTTTTTTCTTGGGCCCTTGGCAGTGAGCCATGTGAGGAAAACCTACGAAAAAATGATTTTAAATTTTTTGGATATGTTGCCCCCACGTGGATGTCATTATGTAAATGTTATCAAAAAAAAAACTGAAACATTTGGATATTACCCAAGACCTTTCCATCGTTCCGTAGTAGCACAGGCAGTTACCAAACCGAAAAGGGCATAGTTCAATCTGATAAAGTCCTTGGGGGTAGGAAAAGGGGGTGTATGCTTTGAAGAAGGATCTAACTTACTTTATGATTGCCCGCGCAATATCAATTCTGAAAACAAGGAAGCGTCATCAAATTTGTGTAGATCGATTATTAAGGGATAGGCTCACATCCACCGAGTTATGCATTAAGGCCCCTTTAAGTCAATAGCAAGCTATATGAATTTTCCCTCCTTTTAACCATGACTGCGGGTGAGCATATGAGATACTGAAGGTTCAATGTTTTTTAGTTTTAAAAATTTTGTCTACCTCTCGGTCAAATGCCCCCCTAAGGTGAACGGGGAACGGGTATAAAATTTTCGTTTGATGGGGTTTTTTCCGTCCCAAGCTTTCTTAGGGACTACCGTGGAGGGAAAACACCTGGAATATCCTAAAGACGCTAAAAAGTTACTCACACTTGAAGTGTTATGTCTCTTAGGGTCATCCAAAGATTCTTTAAAATTTTAATTTTGGGTTGCGTCCAAGGGGTCAAGAGGTCCCCAAGTCATTTAGTTTTATCTGTCTAATTTTAGGGGTTTTGTAAAATTTAGCACATTTTAAAATTCTTGGTTGTGCCCAAAGTTCGTGTGGAAAAAAAAGTCAAGTTATTAAGGCAGTTAACCCGAATTTCTTGGTAATATTTTTTTAAGGGTTGATTGAAAAAAGTTGGGTTTCCCCTTGACTTCTTGAGGAGTAAAATTTCCACAAATTTTTAATATTTTATATGGCCCTTTCCCTGTTTACTAAATTTTATTTGACTGATCGGAAAAGTACAAGAACATCCCTTACTTTAAACTTCTCCTCTGATTTTGGAATCAAAATGGGTTTTTGTATGGTCCATTGACAAGCTTAGGTTTTCGAAACTATGTCAGAGGTCTCTCAATTTTTGGATCTAAGGTAAAGGAGAAACTGTTAAAAAGACTGAACCTCAGCACCCCCAACCTCCTCATTGTCCAAAAGTCATGAAGGGGGACAATGGGCCTTGGCCCTGTCTACCATAGAAAAAGTTCAAAAGGTGAAAACCCAAAGAGTCCTGGGAATTTCCCCTCATGGAAAAACAAAGAAAAGGGTAGGAACGAGAAACTCCTTAGTTTTAAGGGAGCAAAGTTTCCTTAAAAAGGACTTGGAATCGAATGCTGGCGCTAAAATCCTCCTTACAGCGGGATGATGGGGTGTTGTAAAGAAGGCTTTACTCCCGAAGTTGGATGATGTTGCTTTAAAGTCAGATTAAATTGTGTCCCACGGTCAGACAAATTTCTCTAGGGATGCCCCCTTGGAAAAGAGGGGGCAAAAGGGTTCGCCACCTCTGTAGTAGTTATGGTTTTTAAAGGGTATGGCTTCAGGGAAACTCGAAGATTAAAACTAATGTTAATATTATTATGCCCCGATAAAGGGAGAAAAAAGGCCAACGATGTTAATGCTCCTTTAAAAAGGCCCGTAAAGACTGGATTTTGACCATAGGGTACTTGCCTGGTACCTCGGGAGGATGACATTTGGCAAACTTTCCCACGATCAAAATAGGTAGTGACTCTGAGGACATTTTTGGCCAAAAATAGTTTCCCTAATTTTTTTTAAGGTTTTTTGGGTTCGAAAAATTTCGGCCACTGGCAGGTCTGAGCCATTTTAAGAAAAGCTTTTTCGCTTTAAAATTGGAAAATAAGAGGGAAATAGTTTGTCTCACTAATTTAATTTGAATACTGATTTTTTGTAAGTACCTTTTATATATTCAAAATTTTATGAAAAGTTTTTTTTTAGCGGCATTATGGCAATTTCTGAAAAGAAGGGCTTTTTCTTAAATTGACAAAGGAGCCCTTCGATACATCAAAAGGCTTAAAGTCAGGGAAAATCAAAGGGAGGGCAGTAGGAAAAGCCTGGTTTTGGGTCTGAGCCCTAGTCAAGACTTTATGGTTCGGGGTGTTTCTTCATTTTTCATCTAACAAGTGAACCGGTGACCCCTCTAC
Source organism: Cherax quadricarinatus (assembly GCF_026875155.1). Lineage (NCBI taxonomy): Eukaryota > Metazoa > Arthropoda > Malacostraca > Decapoda > Parastacidae > Cherax > Cherax quadricarinatus. The sequence goes on along the minus strand of NC_069420.1, from coordinate 51,143,189 downwards.
CTCGCTTTAAGGTAGCATCACTGGTTTTTAATCCCCTTGAACCCTCGAGACTTTGTCTCATCTAAAACTTTCGAGGGGTTTTGATCTCGGAAAGGATCTAAAAACCCCTTTATGTCATCTTTGGTGATAAAAGGTAACCTCAGAAGGAAAAAAGGGCATTTTTTACATTACCTTTTTACGGGAAAAGAAAAGTGAGGGGGGCTATACGGCTTCAGACCAACCTGTAAACCATTTAGCCCAAAAGTAAAATGGTGGTGGGAAAAAGTGTTGTAAGGCCCAAGTAGTCTGAAAGTTAGAAAGGGGGGAAGAGTTTTTTTAAGGTTAGGGAACAGTTATCAGAATGACTAACATGTGCATCCAGTTATCGAAAAAGGGTTTAGTACATTAAGTCCATTAAATGTTCCTGAACAAAAGGGTGCTTGGTCATTATATCTTTAAACATTTTTCCAATTTTTGGCCCTTTTTTAAAAGGGGCAATTTGGGCGTTTAGTCTTTTAAACACCACACAAATAAAGAACAGGAATAAAAAAATCATTTACTTTCCATAGGGGTTTTTGATTTCTTAAGGCTGATAAACCTTGCTCTTGGGTTCGATCCCTTTAGGTCTTCTAGGAATTGTGAACCTCAGCATAAGGTCAGCGCCTCGCAACTTCCTAGCTTTAATCAGGGTTTCGTTTCTGATAATGTTTTGTAAACTGATGGGGAAGAGTTGTCAGGAAATGGACGTAACCATGAAGTTCTAAGAGTTTTTATAATGCGCCCAAATTCCCCAATCTCTATCCCAAAAAAATCGAACAAACGAAAAGAGTGTTACCTGTAAAAGCTGAAAGTTCTGGCCAGGCTGTAAGGGGGCATACCTGAAATCTTTCCCCGTAAGAATTAGTGTTTTTTTTGATAGCTTTAAGGATTTCTTTTTTAGTAGGTTATAATTACATATGATATCCTGCGACAAAGTTGATAAATATTTCAAGGCTGTACCAGAAAAATAACATTCCTAACCTGGAGCCCCTGTGTCAGCAGGGGAATTCACGAGGGTAGCGGTATTTTCAAACCTGATAATGTATGAAGTTGTCTTTCCCCCTGTGAAGGGAGGTAAAAATTAGGTGTTTTGGGTATGGATGACTGCACGTTGTTCCTTTTCCTTCCCCAATTGTTGTTGAGTAAAAAAATTAAATTTTTTCTCTAATTCAAAGCGAATTTTTCGAGCTCGCGATCCTTTTCTCTCTCTATTAACTCAAGTTCCTTGTTTTTCCCCAATTCTCTATCCTTTGCTCTTTCCTAAATTTTTTTTATTTTGCCCTGTTCCTCACGTATTTTAGCCCGTTCCTCAGTTCTCTAGCTTTTTTCACGATCAAGCTATACACTCTTTTTGTCTTCTTTTCTCTTTCTAACTGTCTTTCTTGGATTTCTCTTCAATTTTCTCTCTCTCCTTTTTTCCTGCCTTTCAAGGTCTCTTTTTTTTTTTCTCTTCTCTTTCGATTTTCTCTCTCTCCTTTTTCTCTTCTCTTTCCCTTTTTTAAAAGTCCTCCCTTTTCTTCAAAATTTTCTCTTCAAGTCATTCCTGGATCTTGCACTAAAGAAAGATTCTAAATTTTTCCCTGTTATTCCTAATTACTTCCAGCATTCATCCAAAAAGGTATTCCCCCCATGCATGCAAGAATAACTTAAACTATCAGGGGAAAAGAAACAGGATTAAAGAAAACGGAGGGTTAATTCCTGCTTGCCAAACTGTAAATAAACCAGAGGGCTGACCCGGTTCAATTAAAAAAATATGTATTAATTTAAAAAGAAGGGTTCTATGCCCCGGGTCCCAGCAAACAGTAAGTAGAAATGGGGGCACTTTTACCCTCCAATCTTCTCCCCAAAAATCAAGAGGTCCTATGACAGTTCCCTTTATATAAAAAGAGCTAAAAGAAACAAAAATTTTTACTGGGGAAAAACCGGGTCCCTAAATCTAATCCCCCCCAAAGTGTTTCAAGCTCACTCAAAAATAGATGGCAGAATTAACTAGTATTCCTGCCTTGACTTGACTTACAATAAATTGAGACCATAACAATACCAAATTTTTTAAATACCTGTATTGTGTCCTACCCCTAGGAATTATCAAGGGCCGGGGGGAAACCGTTCTTTTGGTATGCGGCATTAAAGTTCCAATTTGGGAGATTCGAGATGGAGTTGAATCTTTATTCAGTCGAGTTGATCCTGGGGAAGGTCGCCCTTGTGAAGGTTACTAAAACCCTGTAAAACTTCAGTCAGTATTACCAAAGGGTGGCTCCCCCTCAGGGAAAAAATTTAAAGAATAGAAAAATAAATAATAACAGACAAACATAAAAACTTTATTATATAGAAAATAAAAAATTTAAAACACTTTAAAAAAAGAAAAATTAATCCACATTAAAAAAAATGAAAAATGAAAAATAAAATGATAACTAATTCAAAGTAATATAAAACTTGGGTGTCGGTGTTTTGGGGACACTGCTGTTGTTGAAGTCTGCCGTTGCCGATGGGGGGGGGGGGGCTAGGTGTTGGGTTTCAAAACCCCTGGCTAGTTCTTCCAGTTGCCCTTTGGATTCTATCCCCAGAAGGAAAGCAGGTTTTTTCGCTGTAATGATGAGGGGTTACGTCCTGCAATTTCATCAGGTGCACAGGTAATTAAATCCAAAAAAGGGGGGTTCCCCGGACTTTTGTCCCTCCATCAGTTTACTCGTTGATTGGGAGGGACCCTCCTGTATCCAAGCGAAAAAAAGAAGGTTACCCCCGCTTAAGAAAACACTCTCCTGATAAGTACAAAACCCAAAAGATGTGGGGGATTATTAAACAGTCAACTTAGAGAAGACTGAAAAGGGCGAGTTTTTATTGGTAAAAGTGAAGCTTTTTTAACCCAAAAAAAATCCACTAGAATACAAGGCAGGAATTTTTCTTCAGTAGTGCTGGGACCTTTTTGAGTCAGTGATTTTCTGTTTGGACGGAGCCCCCACGTCACCTTTCGGGGGGGGGGGGGGGGGGGGAAGAAGGAGGGGAAGGGATAGCGGGAGCTAGACTGACCCTACCTTAACAAGCAGCCGGCAGTCAAACTATCACTTTCGGGGTGGGGGAAAAAAGGCGGGAATAGCTGGAGCTTGACTTACCCTACCTTAACAAGTAGCCGGCAATGAAACTATTGTTACTATATACTCCCTCGCTACTCCTATCTATTGAACTTTTCCCCTCACACCTATCATACCTTGTTTTAAAGTTATGTATGGATTCAGCTTCATCCACCCCAGTGTCAAGGTCGTTCCACCTCCTGACCACAAGTATTTCCTCTCATTCCTCTGACTTATCTTCGTTTTTAACTTTTAGCTGTACCCTCGTGTAACTGTGCCCTCGCGTACCTGTGGCCTCATGTACCTGTGCCCTTATGCACCCGTGCCCTCGTGTACCTTAACTTCCAGCTGTGTTTTCGTGTACCAGAGTGAGTCAGATTCACATTGGCTTCGCTGTTTATTTCTCTCTACATTTTGAACGTTGCAATCGTGTCACCAGTGGTTCTTCTGTCCTCTAGTGTAGTCAGGTCCATCTCCTCTAGTCTCTCCTCATACCTTACACTCTTCAGTTCTGGGACTTGTCTAGTAGCAGGCTTCTTGACAAGCTTCATAAGATGTGGGTTCCATTCTGGCGCCACATACTCTAAGATGGGCCTGACATATGTAGTGTATAGTAACGATAATTCCTCGTTGATGCAGGGAGGATTGCAGTTTTTGTCCCCCGAGTCTGTACATTATTTTAAGACTTCTTTAACTTTCAGTTTTCTTAATTATGCAACTTGTTTATATCCATTTGAAGCCTTTCCAGGTTTGTTCCTGTTTGTATTCTCCTCAAAAGTTTAGCATCAAATACGAATAGGATACTTCGATTTTTTCCACAAGCAACAGCATTGGTCTAAGTACTTACCTTTGTGGAACCCCACCTGTTACACTCGCCCATCTCGACACCACCTCCCAAACAATAACTAGTTGTTTTCTTCCTGTTAACCATCACTGACCCACTGAAGTGGGTCAGTGATGGTTAACAAATGGGCAAATATGCACTTAAATTTTACTCTTCCGTGTCACCTATTGAGGACTCGTCTTTCTTGAACATTGGAAGCTACCAACGGTTTTAATTACTTAGAACATACTAAGTGTCCCAGGAATCTTCCCCTTTTAAAACGATAAAAAAAAGTTGAAAACTTGGAGAGACTTTATGAGGTCTTCTCGTGTTATGAGCGATATAAAAAGAAAAAGTTTAAGAAAGCAAATTCTGGAAACCACTCAAAAGTTTGTCTTTGGGGATACGTAATTATTAGTCAGATTCGTCGAGATATCAAACATACATCGCATCAAACATTTTAATGCTTATGGTATTGCCCGCGGCCGTTGCCGCATCCAGACACTGGTGTTTACCTGGAGTTTACCTGGAGAGAGTTCCGGGGGTCAACGCCCCCGCGGCCCGGTCTGAGACCAGGCCTCCTGGTGGATCAGAGCCTCATCAACCAGGCTGTTGCTGCTGGCTGCACGCAAACCAACGTACGAGCCACAGCCCGGCTGATCCGGAACTGACTTTAGGTGCTTGTCCAGTGCCAGCTTGAAGACTGCCAGGGGTCTGTTGGTAATCCCCCTTATGTGTGCTGGGAGGCAGTTGAACAGTCTCGGGCCCCTGACACTTATTGTATGGTCTCTTAACGTGCTAGTGACACCTCTGCTTTTCATTGGGGGGATGGTGCATCGTCTGCCAAGTCTTTTGCTTTCGTAGTGAGTGATTTTCGTGTGCAAGTTCGGTACTAGTCCTCTAGGATTTTCCAGGTGTATATAATCATGTATCTTTCCCTCCTGCGTTCCAGGGAATACAGGTTTAGGAACCTCAAGCGCTCCCAGTAATTGAGGTGTTTTATCTCCGTTATGCGCGCCGTGAAAGTTCTCTGTACATTTTCTAGGTGTTAGTGGAAACTCTAAATAACATTCACGATTAACGTCTGGACACTGGCGATGCTAGAAAGACTAGACCACCTTAAAATGCATATCCAGACACTAGTACTGCTGTGAGGCTGGATCATCTTGAGGAAAACCCATCCCGACACTGGTGTTGCTGTGAGGTCTGGATCATCTTGAGGACACCCATACAGACACGGGGTTTTGCTAGGAGGCTGGACCATTTTAGAGGACACCCACCCAGAAAATGGTGTTGCTGGTAGTCTTGACCCATCTAGAGACATCCACCAGACACTGGTGTTGCTGGTAGTCTGGACCATCTAGAGGACACCCATCCAGACCACTGGTATTGCTGGGAGTCTGGACCATCTAGAGGACACCCATCTAGACATGGTGTTTGCTGGGAGTCGGGACCATCTAGAGGCCCACCCATCAAGACATTAGTGTTGCTGGAAGTCTGGACCATTTAGAGGACACCCATCCAGACACGGGTGTTCCTGGAAGTCTGGACCATCTAGAGGACACCCATCCAACACTGGTGTTTGCTAGGATTTCTGGACCATCTAGGGGCACCCATCTAGACACGTGTTGCTGGAAGTCTAGACCATCTAGAGGACACCCATCTAGACACTGGTGTTGCTGAGAGTCTGACCACTAGAGGGCACCCATCCAAAACACTGGTGATGCGGGGAGTCTGGACCATCTAGAGGACACCCATCCAGACACTGGTGATGCTGGGATCTGGACCATCTAGAGGACACCCATCCAGACACTAGGTGATGCTGGGAGCCCTGGACCATCTGAGGACACCCATCCAGACACGGGTGATGCTGGAGTCTGGACCATCTAGAGGACACCCATCCAGCCCACTGGTGTTGCTGGAGTCTGGACCATCTAGAGGACACCCATCCAGACACTGGTGTTGCTGGGAGTCTGGACCAATCTAGAGGACACCCATCCAGACACTGGTTTGTTTGGGAGTCTGGACCATCTAGAGGACACCCATACAGACACTGGTGTTGCTGGGAGTCTGGACCATCTAGAGGACACCCCCATCCAAGACACTGGTGTTGCTGGGAGTCTGGACCATCTAGAGGACACCCATCCAGACACTGGTGTTGCTTGGAGCCCTGGACCTCTAGAGGACACCCATACAGACACTGGTGTTGCTGGGATCTGGACCATCTAGAGGACACCCATCCAAAACACTGGTGTTGCGGGGAGTCTGGACCATCTAGAGGACACCCATCCAGACACGGGTGTTGCTGGGAGTCTGGACCATCTAGAGGACACCCATCCCAGACACTGGTGTTGCTGGGATCTGGACCATCTAGAGGACACACCCATCCAGACACTGGTTTTGCTGGGAGTCTGGACCATCTAGAGGACACCCATCCAGACACTGGTGTTGCTGGGAGTCTGAACCATCTAGAGGCCCACCCATCCAGAAAACGGGTTTTGCTTGTAGTCTGGACCATCTAGAGGACACACCCATCCAGACACTGGTGTTGCTGGGAGTCTGGACCATCTAGAGGACACCCATCCAGACACTGGTGTTGCGGGAGTCTGGCCCATCTAGAGGACACCCATCCAGACACTGGTGATGCTGGGAGTCTGGACCATCTAGAGGAAAACCCATCCAGACACGGGGTGTTGCTAGGAGTCTGGACCATCTAGAGGGGGCCCCCCAATCTAGACACGGGTTTGTTGCTGGAAGTCTAGACCATCTAGAGGACACCCATCTAGACACTGGTTTTTGTTTGAGAGTCTGACCATCAAGAGGGCAACCCATCCAGACACGGGTTTGATGATGGGAGTCTGGACATCTAGAGGACACCCATCCAACACTGGTGATGCTGGGAGTCTGGACCATCTAGAGGCACCCATCCAGACACTGGTGATGCTGGGAGTCTGGACCATCTAGAGGACCCCCATCCAGACACTGGTGATGCAGGGAGTCTGGACCATCTAGAGGACACCCATCCAGACACTGGTGTTGCGGGGAGTCTGGACCATCTAGAGGACACCCATCCAGACACTGGAGTTGCTGGAGTCTGGACCATCTAGAGGACACCCATCCAGACACTGGTGTTGCTTGGATTTCTGGACCATCTAGAGGACACCCATACAGACACTGGTGTTGCTGGGAGTCTGGACCATCTAGAGGACACCCATCCAGACACTGGTGTTGCTGGGAGTCTGGACCATCTAGAGGACACCCATCCAGACACTGGTGTTGCTTGGAGTCTGGACCATCTAGAGGACAACCCATACAGACACGGGTTTGTTGCTGGGAGTCTGGACCATCTAGGGGACCCCATCCAGACACTGGTGTTGCTGGGAGTCTGGACCATCTAGGGGAAAACCCAATCCAGACACTGGTGTTGCTGGGAGTCTGGACCATCTAGAGGACACCCATCAGACACTGGTGTTGCTGGGAGTCAGGACCATCTAAGGACACCCATCCAGAACACTGGTGTTGCTGGGAGTCTGGACCATCTAGAGGACACCCATCCAGACACTGGTGTTGCTGGGAGTCTGAACCTCTAAGAGGACACCCACCAGACACTGGTGTTGCTTGTAGTCTGGACCATCTAGAGGACACCCATCCAGACACTGGTGTTGCTGGGAGTCTGGACCATCTAGAGGACACCCATCCAGACACTGGTGTTGCTGGGAGTCTGGGACCATCTAGAGACACCCAAATCCAGACACTGTGATGCTGGGAGTCTGGACCATCTAGAGGACACCCATCCAAAACACGGGTGTTGCTGGAGTCTGGACCATCTAGAGGACACCCATCCAGACACTGGTGTTGCTGGAAGTCTGGACCATCTAGAGGACACCCATCCAGACATTGGTGATGCTGGGAGTCTGGACCATCTAGAGGACACCCATCCAGACACTGGTGTTGCTGGGAGTCTGGACCATCTAGAGGACACCCATCCAGACACTGGTGTTGCTGGGAGTCTGGACCATCTAGAGGACACCCATCCAGACACTGGTGTTGCTGGGAGTCTGGACCATGTAGGGGAAACACCCATCCAGACACTGGTGATGCTGGGAGTCTGGACCATCTAGAGGACACCCATCCAGACACTGGTGATGCTGGGAGTCTGGACCATCTAGAGGACACCCATCCAGACACTGGTGTTGCTTGGAGTCTGGACCATCTAGAGGAAAACCCATCCAGACTCTGGTGTTGCGGGGAGTCTCGACCATCTAGAGGACACCCATCCAGACACGGGTGTTTGCTTGGAGTCTGGACCATCTAGAGGACACCCATCCAGACACGGTGTTGCTGGGAGTCTGGCCCATCTAGAGGACACCCATCCAGACACTGGTTTTTGCTGGGAGTCTTGACCATCTAAGGACACCCATCCAGACACTGGTGTTGCTGAGAGTCTGGACCATCTAGTGGACCCCCAAATCCAGACACTGGTGTTGCTGGGAGTCTGGACCATCTAGAGGACACCCATCCAGACACGGGTGTTTGCGGGGAGTCTGGACCATCTAGGGGGAAAACCCCATCCAAAACACGGGTGTTGCTGGGAGTCTAGACCATCTAGAGGAAAACCCATACAGACACGGGTGTTGCTGGGAGTCTGGACCATCTAGAGGACACCCATCCAGACACTGGTGTTGCGGGGAGTCTGGAACATCTAGAGGCCCACCATCCAGACCCTGGTGTTGCTGGGAGTCTGGACCATCTGAGGACACCCATCCAGACACTGGTGATGCTGGGAGTCTGGACCATCTAGAGGACAACCCATCCAGACACGGGTGTTGGCTGGAGTCTGGACCATCTAGAGGACACCCATCCAGACACTGGTGTTGCTGGAAGTCTGGACCATCTAGAGACACCCCATCCAGACACTGGTGATGCTGGGAGTCTGGCCCATCTAGAGGACACTCATCCAGACACTGGTGTTGCTGGGAGCCCTGACCATCTAGAGGACACCCATCCAGACACTTGTGGTTTGCTGGGATTCTGGACCATCTAGAGGAAACCCATCCAGACACTGGTGTTGCGGGAGTCTGGACCATCTAGAGGACACCCATCCAGACACTGGTATGCTGGAGTCTGGACCAAATCTAGAGGACACCCATCCAGACACTGGTGATGCTGGGAGTCTGGACCATCTAGAGGACACCATCCAACACTGGTGTTGCTTGGAGTCTGGACCATCTAGAGGACACCCTTCCAGACACTGGTGTTGCTGGGAGTCTGGACCACTAGGGGACACCCATCCAGACACTGGTGTTGCTGGGAGTCTGGACCATCTAGAGGACACCCACCCCAGACACTGGTGATGCTGGGAGTCTGGACCATCTAGAGGACACCCATCCAGACAACTGGTGTTGCTGGGAGCTGGACCATCTAGAGGACACCCATCCAGACCTGGTGAGCTGGGAGTCTGGACCATCTAGAGGACACCCACCCCGACACTAGTGATGCTGGGAGTCTGGACCATCTAGAGGACACCCACCAGACACTGGTGATGCTGGGAGTCTGGGCCCAAATCTAAAGACACCCACCCCAGACACTGGTGATGCTGGTTCTGGACCATCTAGAGGACACCCATCCAGACACTGGTGTTGCGGGAGTCTGGACCATCTAGAGGACCACCCATCCAGACACTGGTGTTGCTGGGATCTGGACCATCTAGAGGACACCCATCCCAGACACTGGTGTTGCGGGGAGTCTGGACCACTAGAGGACACCCAACCAGACACGGGTTTGTTGCTGGGATCTAGACCATCTAGAGGACACCCATACAGACACTGTTGTTGCTGGAAGTCTGGACCATCTAGAAGGACACCCACCCAAAGACACTGGTGATGCGGGGAGTCTGGACCATCTAGAGGACACCCATCCAGACACTGGTGATGCTGGGAGCCCTGGACCATCTAGGGGGACACCCATCCAGACACTGGTGTTGCTTGGAGTCTGGCCCATCTAGAGGACACCCTTCCAGACACTGGTGTTAGCGGGGAGTCTGGACCATCTAGAGGACACCCATCCAGACCTGGTGTTGCGGGGAGTCTGGACCATCTAGAGGACACCCATCCAGACACGGTGATCGGGAGTCTGGACCATCTAGAGGACACCCATCCAGACACGGGTTTGTTGCGGGGAGTCGGGACCATCTAGAGGACACCCATCCAGACACTGGTGATGCTGGGAGTCTGGACCATCTAGAGGACACCCATCCAGCACTATTTGATGCTGGGATTTCGGACCATCTAGAGGACACCCCATCCAGACACTGGTGATGCGGGAGTCTGGACCATCTAGAAGACACCCACCCCAGACACTGGTGATGCTGGGAGTCTGGACCATCTAGAGGACACCCATCCAGACATTTGGTGTTGCTGGGAGTCTGGACCATCTAGAGGAAAACCCATCCAGACACTGGTTTTTCTGGGAGTCTGGACCATCTAGAGGACACCCATCCAGACACTGTGTTGCTGGGAGTCTGGACCATCTAGAGGACACCCATCCAGACACTGGTGTTGCTGGGAGTCTAGACCATCTAGAGGACACCCATACAGACACTGTTGTTGCTGGAAGTCTGGACCATCTAGAGGACACCCATCCAGACACTGGGTGTTGCTGGGAGTCTGGACCATCTAAGAGGACCCCCCATCCAGACACTGGTGTGCTGGGAGTCTGGACCATCTAGAGGACACCCATCCAGACACTGGTGTTGCTGGGAGTCCTGAACCATCTAGGGGACACCCATCCAGACACTGGGTTTTGCTGGGAGTCTGGACCATCTAGAGGACACCCATCCGACACTGGTTGTTGCTGGGAGTCTGAACCATCTAGAGGAAAAACCATCCAGATACGGGTTTGATGCTGGGAGTCTGGACCATCTAGAGGACACCCATCCAGACACTGGTGATGCTGGGAGTCTGGACCATCTAGAGGACACCCATCCAGACACTGGTGTTGCTGGGAGTCTGAACCATCTAGAGGACACCCATCCAGACACTGGTAAATGCTGGGAGTCTGGACCATCTTAGGAACACCCATCCAGACACTGGTGATGCTGGGATCGGGGACCATCTAGAGGACACCCATCCAGACACTGGTGTTGCGGGATTCTGGACCATCTAGAGGACACCCATCCAGACACTGGTTGTTGCGGGGAGTCTGGACATCTAGAGGACACCCATCCAGACACTGGTGTTGCTGGAGTCTGGACCATCTAGAGGACACCCATCCAGACACTGGTGTTGCTGGGAGTCTGGACCATCTAGAGGACACCCATCCAGACACTGGTGTTGCTGGGAGTCTGGACCATCTAGAGGACACCCATCCAGACACTGGTTTTTGCGGGGAGTCTGGACCATCTAGAGGACACCCATCCAGACACTGGTTTGTTGCTGGGAGTCTGGACCATCTAGAGGACACCCATCCAGACACTGGTGTTGCTGGGAGTCTGGACCATCTAGAGGACACCCATGAAGAAAGTTATAGCTTCATAAAATCTTCTCTGTTTACATACTGTTTTTGAGGTATACACATCGGTGTTTATATTTTGCACCCTCAATATTATTCTAAAGTCTGTGAATATATTTACATTCTTTCTGGACATCTGATATATATCTTTTTTTCTGTTTACTGGAACTCTTCAAAAATTTCTCAGATCAATGCAAAAATACTTTACTGTGACCTCTAGAAGGTCCTCAACTGTTGTGTCGATCATGATTAAAGGAATTGTGTCTTCCAATCCACTTCACATCAAACAACAAAACTTCCCATTCTCAAGGTCTTGTATGATATTTTTGGGAATGTTTACCATACCCACATGAATATCACACACACACACATACACACACACACACACACACTCACACACACACACACACCACAACACACACACACACACACACACACACACACAAAACACACACATATATATATATATATTTTTAAAATATATATATATAAAAATTATATATATATATATATAATCAAATTAACAGAACTTCAGCTAGGCAGCATTCGATCCTGCATCACCATGCCCAACCCTGTGGGAACAGGAAGGATACACATCTAGTGGGTACACATCTAGTGGGTACACATCTAGTGGGTACACATCTAGTGGGTACACAACTAGTGGGTACACATCAGGGAAAACATCAACATATCTGTACCACTTAGCTCTATTGGGAATAATATTTTTAAGCGGTATTGTGTTAAAATATTCGATGAACAAACTACCAAGGACAGGGGAGAGAGGTTTTCCCATTCCCATACCAAACTTCTGAGTGTAAAACTTGTCATTAAACAGAAACTTTACATCAACAGTGCAAAGTTTAATAAGTTCAGTGATAATAGGAAACTTAATAGATAGGAAACTTAATAAATCATCAATGGGAACTTTTGTAAACAGTATCAAAAGTGAATATATTATAATAATTTAAATCAGTCATGGTACTTAACTTATCCACTATATCTATATTATTTTGAATATTAAGGTTAGAAATTTTTCAAACAATTGGACTCAACATATCTAATAGCCATTTAGACAGTTTACATGAAACTGAACCTATGGAACTAATAAAAGGTCAAGCTACGTGACTTAGTTCGTGTGTTTTTATTAATACAAACATATTCAGTAAAGATGGTTTGCTGGTCATGATTATTCTAATTAACCTCTTTCAGGGTCAGTCTCGCTGTATCATGGCTTTGATGCCAGTGATCGTCCCGTATTATAACACCATCAGCTTACTTACCTAAATAAGCTGTGTGAAGGCTTACTCAGCCCTGTAACAACTTCAGTCTGTATTACTAAGGCTGGCTCCTCCTCAGGAAAATTAATGAATAGAAAAAGAACAAAAACTGACAAACATTAACACTTTATTATTTAGGAAATATAAAATATAAAACACTTAAATATAAAATATTGATCCTACCCTTTAAAAAAAATGAAAAAATGAAAAAATAAAATATCTGAATTCAACGCTAAATTATAAAAAACTTGGGTGTTTGGTGTTGGTTTACACTGGTTTTTGTTAAAAAACGTAGCGTTTTCTGATGATGGGGGGGGGGGGGTTGCAAAGGGGTTGGTTAAAACCCCCCCTTTTCGTTCTTCCAGAGTCTATGCCGTAATAATCTATCCCGATGACAGGAAAAAAAGGTTCTTTTCCCCTGCAATGATGAGGGGTTACGTCTGGGAACTTCTACATGGGGCACAGGTAAGGGAGATAAAACATGGGACGTTTAGGGGGTTATCAAACTCTTTAATTCTATCGTTGGTTGGCAGGTGACCCTCTTTGTCATTCCAAAAGGGAGTGCTCAGAAGTGTGAGCGAGTTTTATTTCTGTTTGGCCCGGGGCCCCCACGTCACCCTTTTGGGGGGGGGAAGAGGGGGGGAAGGGATTGGGGGAGTAGATGCCCCACCTTAAAAAAGCAGCCGGGAAAACAAACTATCACTTTCGGGGGGGGGGGAAAAAGGGGGGAAATTTTTGCCCCGGGAGCTTGCTTACCCCTTTCCCTTTAAAAAAGTAGCCGGCAAAAGTCAAATTTTTTACTATTTAAACCCTCATTTCTCCCATTATTGAAATTTTCCCCCCACAAACTTTTGCCAGGTTTAAAATTTTGGGTTAGATATGAGGAATAGGTCATGTGGGTTAAAAGGGGCACTTATATAAGGGAAAAAACCCCGCATACACAGTGTTTAAAAAAAAAAACTGACCAGTTTTTGGTGTTAAAAAAGCGGAAACTGGGTGTATTTTGCATGGGTTTTTGGTTGTTTGGGATTCTCATTTTCCCTTTGGGCCCGCTGAAAGAATGGAAGATTATTCAAAAATAGAGAGATTTGAATGGCCCTCCCCCCAGAAAATCCTTTAAAATGACCTCCCGGTAGCAGAAAGTTTGAATTTTTGTGATATTCCGATTTCACAAATGAAATCACTCGTCCAGCACGCGCCCCCTGGCCCCGGGCTAATATGCTTTACGAATGCGTTTTACAATTTAAAAATCACCGGATGGGACACGTTTTCCAAAAAAGATACCCGATGTTGCCCCATGTGTTCTATTTGATTTGTCGGTATTGTAAAATTTAAATAATTTTTATGGTTTATTTTAATGTTAAAAACGAAAAAATAGTGGCTAACGGCGGGCCCGGAGTTTTGAGATCTATGACCCCGGGTTCAATCCCGGCGGGGGGGTATGGTTTGTTTTCAATGTTTCATTACGAAAAAACTTGAGTTTTTAAAAAAGGGGCCCCAAAAATTAGCCCAAAAAAAATTTATTTTAGTGCCAGGGAAAGTTTTGGTGTTTATTTTGGGGGCCCTTTTTTGAAAAATGGATTTCTTGAAATTTGATAAAAATTGGGGGGGCCAAAATTTCCGATTTCTGAGCACTTTAATGGGTAGTTGGAATAGGTCAATGGGCAGTTTCTTGTACTCATTCAATACAAGTGATACTAGCGAAATAGCCACGAGTTTGGCCGACTGGAACAATGGAATTTTTTTTTTATATTTTATTGAAAACTTACATGGTACCAAAATATAGACATAAAAACTGTTTTTGTCAAAAGACAAGAAAACAAAACTTACACAATTTATAATCTCACCACATAATATACCTAATCCATTGAACTAAACCCTTACACTATAGTATCTCTCTCTCAATCCCTTTCAATGTGCAGGATGATAAACCCTTGCAGCCACATAATAGTGGTAACCCCCTTTTCATGTACTTAGCCTGAAACAATGTGCATATATACACATGACATGACAAAAGTGTATAACCTAAATCAAAAAGAATCATGTTATTTTTTTGACAGTTAGTACATACAAACTAACAGATCTTAGCATTTACTAACTTACATTTTATAAAAGTTATATATAAATAAAAACTAACAAACAACTAAAAAAATATGAAAAATTTTTCAAATAAATGGACCAACAATAACTTTTCCCAAATACAAAACGTCAAAAAACATCTTATGTAAAAATAAAAGTTTTATACAATGTTAGATTCAGTACTAAGTCTAATATATACACTTCATGCAACTTATAGATGTATTATGCCTTTAATCTAAAGCCATTTAAACAATGTTCCAGAGCAATATCAGACTTACTCTGTCATGCACTAAGTTACACAATATAATTATGGCTCCAAATTTAAACATGTCCGGGCAGTACTACCCTCAATCATGAACAAAACCAACCTGGCAAAAGACACTTCAGAAAGCCACCCCTGCCACCCCCTGACCCCATGTTTCTGTTTTAAAAAAAAAAAAAAAAAAAAAAAAAAAAACACAAAACTCACGTTCCCTTCCATGCTCAAGTTCGTACTGAGTCGAAAGTCATAAAACCCTGTCTCAAAAAATGTCCCCAGTTCACCCCCCTTACCCCCCCCCCCTTTCCCTAACGACTTTACACCCTATGCTCCACTCCCACCCCACTTTTATTCCACCTTCCATCCTCCATAATCTCAAAAAAGAACAAAAAAACCAGTTTAGGGAGAACCCCCCCAATCCAGCTCTAAACTACACCCAACCCTAACATTACACCTCCCGTTTAGATTACGATAACCCAAGGGAAAACTATTTACCCACAACCTCCCATTATAGTAGCCTATTTCTGCATTCTGTACGATACACACTCGCCGCAAGCGCCCGCACCCTATATTCACCCCCCCCCTCCCGCATGCACCAAGACACATACAAAAAATCTGCCACTATATACATCACTGCCTCCGAATGTCCTTGGAAACCCCTCCACATCGAAATGCAAAGCCTCAAAGTCGAAAGTTTCTTCCCCCTCCCGCCACTATACCCAGAACTTCGCTAACCATCCCCTTACAAAACCCAAGGTTTCACAAAAATATATGGCATGAAAAAGCCGTTCCTCTTCCTCACAATGCAAACAAGTGCCAGAAACCTACATAACCCATTCTATATAACACTGACCTTGTAGCTAGAATTCCCATAAAGAATCTATAAAACCACTTCACGAACCCTTGGCTTTAATCTGATTTTCCCGAAAGTTTCCCAAATGCCCCTCCAATCATACTTTGGGTATGTAGCTACTCCCTGTATCACTGTACCCTGCCTCCCTATCCTCCCAAGCCTACCTACCCTTACTTTTTTTGCTTCCCTTACTGCCAACAAATTTCGCACCATATCTTCACACTCCAGTAGTTCCTTTCCCTTCCACCATTTTCGCACATCCTTCATGACCTCTCCCACCCTTCTACCCCTCTCCCCCCCACCCTCAAGTATCGCTGCTTCAACATACACTGCCTTCACTCGTGTGTCCAAGGTATAAGACCCAGCCCACCCTGCCGCACCCCCATCGTCACCACCCTCCTTCCGTAGCCATGGCTTCCCATCCCACACATACCTCAAAACCCCCCTCTCCAGTTCCTGAATATCACACGACCTCAGGGGTATATTTCTCCCACGCCCCACACTTTACTGTACACAAGTGTATTTATACCCCCAAACCCTCTGCTGCAATGTTATATCCCCAGCCCTCCACCCCGCGCATCCTACCCATCGCTCTACTCACTACTTCTTTGGAATTTATTCTCTTTTGCCCCCGCGTCCGCCATATACACAACCCCACATATCTTAATTCTACCCACTACGTTCCACCCAATGTTCCCCCAACCCCCCCCATCCACGTGCCTACTTCTAATAACTTTGATTTTTGCCCCATTAACCCTCATCCTGTCGCCCCCCCAAAAAATCTCTATTATAGTCCCACATTCCCAATCCTATTTCCCCCCCAACCAAAACTGTGGTGTCATCCACATACCCACAATACCACATCTCCAGGACCACCTCTCCCTGTTCCCACACTCCTTTCCTCTATAAGCCTATAAAAAGGGTCCTGCATGCATGCAAAGAGGTTTTGAGACAAGGGGCAACCCTGTCGCAAACCCATCCCCATCTGCACTGGCAACCCTAACTTCCCATTAACCTGAACCCTGACCGTTGCAGGCGTATACAAAGTAGTCGCCCAGCGCACAATTCATCCCCAAAACCCTGTTTTTTCAAAATACCCCAAAAACATATGTCTATTACACTGTCATAAGCCTGCTTCCAATCAATCCCCAGATCCCCCCCCTTGTCTCCCCTCCACAAAATTCCTTAATTCTTCCATGCCCCTCACGATACTTCGACCGGGAATCCCCCCACTTTTCCTTATTAGGACTCGGTCAAGCACCTTTTTCATACGGTTACCTAAAACCTTCGCAAAAACTTTTATAATCTGCACACATGAGGGAGATCGCCTAAAAGCACCCAAGGTCTTCCCCCCTTCCCCCCTTATAGACCAAAATATACCCCCGTCCCCTGCGATTCCCCAACACTCCCCTTTCCTTCTACAGTTAAACAACCGGACCAAAACATTCTTCATACAATCCCAATGTTGTAATATAGAAATCTTAGGAATTCCATCAAGGCCCGGCGCTTTTCCCCTACTCAAGCCCATTATCGCCTCCTCCACCTCCTCCTAACTGATCCTACCTTTTATTCCCGCCCTCTCTCCTCCCCTAAAAAACCTCGAATTCCTTCTCCCAGAATCTCTCCCCCCCTCTCTCCACCCCCCCTCTGCTTAAAATTTTCCCTAAACCAATAATCAGCATAATTGCTCATTCCCTCGGTGGTACTAAGTACCTTCCCCCCCCTATATCCCCCACCCTTTACACACCTCTAATCCCATAATCGTGGTCATCTGTTGCTTTCCTAAATCTCCTCAAAACACATCCTGACGGTTTGTCACCCCATAGAACCTCCTCTAAACCTTCCCCCACACGTATCGCATCAAAACGAGAGTTTTGTATATCCTCAATCTTCCCCTTAAAACCTTATTTCTCCATGTCTAGCCCCCCTCCCCTTCATAACAATCATTTAGCTGCCCCTCTAAATATTTCGGTAAACCTACCTCCACCTCGCCTCATCCCCTTCCTCTATGCTGGTAATAGTTTCCCTAATCTGCATTTAGCGTGCTTCTCCACCATTCAAAACATCCTCCTCTTCGTTTGGAGCCTCCATAGTTGCTTCCACCATTCCTAAAAAACAACCCCTCCTCCTCTCCCCGAAGTAGCCTCACATTCATTTTCCAAAAACCCACATACTACGAACCATCCCTTCCCCTGCCATCTCTGCCAAAACGGCACGATGGACCGAAAAACCTAAATCTATCGTCATTACACGTTCTACTGTATATCTCGAGTTATATATATACGATCCAACCTGGCAAACATAACCCCCCCGCAGAAACGTTTTGCTCTACTTTCCACCCATCGCCCTGACTATGTCATAAACCCCCGCATCCCTCAACAAATCCTCAATACCCCAAGAACACCCTGCCCTCTCGGTTCCACTCCTTATTCCTGATTACACAATTCCAATCCCCACCTATTATAGAAAAAAATTGGTAAACCCCGCATGTAGAAAAGCAAAACCTCCCCTTTCAAAATTCACCTTAAACCCCTATGTTACTATCTGCCGGCATATATATCCCAGAAAACATACCCTAATCTCGCCCCATATCCCTTCCACCCTCACCACCCTCCCCTCCCTCCCTTTCCCACTTGACATGTGGAATGGGCTGGACTCCCTCACTGCCACTGCACCCCACCCTTTAATTTCCCTGAACTACCAACTACATCCTAAAACCCTTCAGCCTCAACTCTCTGCCATACTTGAAATTGTGTTCTTGAATAAAACACACATTTAATATTAAAACGCCGCAAAACATCCTCCAACCTTACTCGTTTCCGTCAGCTCTAAGGCCATTCACGTTTATCGTTAGGGCACTTAAAGATTCAGAAAGGGTGGCTTTTCCTCTATGTCTCTGTGTCCTGTCTGTTCCATTTTTGCTGCTTTGTCTTTTCTCGTACACTCTTTCCCGCCTGTACCCCCTCCCCCCCCTGTACACTACTCCCCCCTTTCTTAATCACTCCCGCCCACGTCTTCGTCCCTGTACGCTGAGCTGGTGTTATAACCTCCTCATCCGACGACCTCCCGCCCTCTTTCTAGATGTGCCCTCAATTTCCATATCAGTATTTTCCCTTGCCCTTGTGCACCCCAGCTTCCCACCTGTATCAACTGCAACATGCCAGGTCTGACCCCAGAGGCTCTGGAATCTGCTCAATCAAGTCCTTCTCAACCGTCAGAATGCTCCTGTCTGTAGCTGGGTTTTTCCTCCGCAGGCACGTCCGGAAAGACTTAATCATCTCCTGTAGGGGCGTAGATAACTCCTGTGGAGCACCGGTCTCTCCCACCCCCACAGGCTGCTGCTCAACTCCCGGGCCCGCTTTTCGGGGGAATATCCGAAGCCCCTGGTAGTGTCACACAATTCTCCAACACGCCCTCCACTTCGTCCCCCAATTACCTTTGCCCCGGCCCCACTCAAATTCTTCGGTAGAGGTTCCGCCTGGGACTCCGTGGCTACTTGCCGCTCCCAAGGCCGCGGCGCTGCTGCTCTACCACATCCGGCCGCCATTGTGGGCAAAAGCGCCCCACAGGCGACACGTCTTTCGTTGTCCCCCATAGGTCACGTACAGCTGTGTCCTAAAATCTCCGGGGCAACATACGATGGAATAGGTCTTCTTAAAGACATCTTGACGGTGTAAGATCCAGCCGGCAACCCTTATAGATTCCCTCCGTCCATCGAACTAAAGTAATGTCATGCACCTACCATATCTTTGAAATGTCTCTCTGATATCTACATCGTCGCCTCGAAAGGAAACGTTGCGGATCCTCACTCAGGTGTAGTATTTTGAGGCATCCCGCAGGCATACCCCCAGACCAGATGATACGGTGATGTTCTTCTCTGGTAATGGTCACCCTCCTTTCATATGCCTCCACTGTGCAGAACTTTATGAAGATTCGTGATGACCCATTAAGTGCTATTCCGTGTAAGTCTTCAACATCAATGCCAAACGTGTCCCGTATAATCGTTGGTAATAAAACAGGGGCATTCGTGGGGTATATTGCCCCTTTAACAAGGTCAACACACACGGTGTTGCTCCTCCTGCGGTAGCTGGCAGCCATCTTGGTGAAAACAGGAAGTTGCGCACCAGAGAAAGCAAGAGCTGTTTGCGCAGTGCGTCCACTCAGCCCGAAAGCGAAGAGGACAATGAACAATGGAATTAGCAGAAAATAAGGCGGAAAGTAGGCGAAATAACTGAGACGTAAATATCGCCGAGACCGATAACTTTGTGAGAGCATAATTCCATAAGTTTTCAATCAAATTTCGTACCTTTGGTTTCATTACCTTCGAAAAAACATTTTCTATTATTTCGCAAAATATTTTTTTTTAAGTTCTTCGACCCTGAAAACAAGTTTAAGAGAAAGGGTCTTGACCCTGAAAGGGCTAATTCATCTCTGCCTTTCAGTATTGGTTCTCTATTTTTTTTTAAATTACTGTTAACAGAAGCTAAGG
The DNA here is from genome assembly GCF_026875155.1 of Cherax quadricarinatus. Lineage (NCBI taxonomy): Eukaryota > Metazoa > Arthropoda > Malacostraca > Decapoda > Parastacidae > Cherax > Cherax quadricarinatus. The sequence continues at coordinate 51,122,814 of NC_069420.1, read as the reverse complement.
GATTTTTCCTAAGTTTGGAATTAATATCTGTATCATTTAAAAGATTTTTCACTTTTCCTTTGAAATCAGTTTCTTTCAAAATTACTATTGCATTTATTTTATCTGCTTTAGCAATATGCAACTTATTACTAATTTATTGTTAGGTAAGACACATATGCAACAGTTAGGTATCTTTATTATGAAGATACCTAACTGTTGCATATGTGTCTTACCTAACAACCTGTCGGTAATTTATACCATTTTAATGTTCAATCTACTAATTTATTACCGATTAAAATTATAGGTCTACCTCTACTGCAATATATGGAGTCCCACAGCCTCGGAGAAATAAGTGAAATGTCTTCTAGGAAGAGTCTAGAGATACTTCCTAGAATCTACGTAAGCATTACCCTTCTTCCAGGGATCATTTATTCAAAAGGCACAAAAATGAATACAGTATTACAGCATATGAAAGAATATGAAATTTCCTCCAGCTTCTCTGAAGCTGGATGCATGACAAGTGTGCAGCAAGCATTTTCCCTCTAGATGGCCATGCTGACGCGCTGGAACATGAAAGTTGCTGCCGCCCATCGGTCTCTGGCGGTGTCAGTGAGTCTGGAACCCATTTCTTTAAGGAAACGTGTGGTATTCTTTCCCCTTTATCCAAGGGTTTGTGATCCCACTGTGACAAATTGATACTGATAGTTAATGTCTCTGTATTTGCTAATCTTGTACTCCTCTCTGTGATTTGCAGCACCTCCATGTTGCCCAACACTGTGATGGATGTATGTGTCGGCCAGTGTCGACACGCAGGTAGAGTACTATACTAAAAGCTTGACATTCTTCCAAGGATAGATGGTGATCCTGTCAGGGCAATTTATGGGAATATGAGTACTGCTTGTGCATTGAGACAAATACACATATATTCCTTGAGAATTAGGGCAGCGATTCAGAGAGCCACTGCAATGCAGAGGGTCTCTGGGTCGAGGCATGTTCCCATTGCCGAAAAGGAAACTGTTTTGAGGAAGTTCCCAGAGTGAGTTACACTCACAGCTTGAAGACGGGCAGTTTCCCTGTCGGATGATGGAGCCCTGAGCATGTTGTCATGCCCCTTTTCAGTAATGGGGCCATCCTAAATGGACTCTTTGTAGGCCAGTACTGCACTAAGTTTTGGTGCTGGAGCAATGAGTCTCCCATATTATAATGGCACTGGTGCAGCTAAGAACCTTCATTCGTGCTAAGACACAAAGGTTGTTGGGAAGAATTTGTTTTAACTCGTATGATGCTGTGGAGGAGAATAAGAAAGCTGATAGGTCAGTTTGGGAGCATTTGCATACTCCTAGTCCCCCAAGCCTGACTGGAAGTTAGGCTTGTAACCACTGTCCATCTTCAAGGGAAAGATTTAGTACAATCTCTATATAGCATGGTTTTTAGTAGGGAGTCATACTCCTTGAGTTTTGGACTGCTGAAGGCTGGGGAACATCTCAAGAAGTAGGTAAGTTTTAGGAGGGACAGGCAACTGGTGAGTAGAAGGCATCATGTGTATCAATGTTTTCATTTTGCCTTCCATCGTCTTGAGGTCTCAGATATTTATTTCTAGAGTTAGATCAACGGCATTGGACCCAAGAGAAGCACCAAGGAGAGTGCTATTGTCTGGACCGATGGCTCTTGCTCCTCACTAAACAGCACTAATTTCCTCAACGATCTGTCAACTAGTTGAAAATATTTAGTATTTAGTGGGGTTTAAAGATAGGCCCAGGCTCACTCTAATCTCAGTTATTTTCCTGATGTCCTCTAGGAGAGATTCAGAAGCCCCAGCCCGGGTACCATCATCAAAAATCCAAGGTTCGTAGGTTCGAGTCTCCTTCAGCCAGAGATCAGTGTTTGTGTATATTTCGCCTGCTCTCGCGAATTCCTTGCATTGTTCAAATCTCTAGTAAGGCTGATGCATGCAGGGGATGAGATGAAAAGCTGTAAGCCTTCTCCCTGAAAGCTGGCTGCCTTGGATCAAACGTGTAGCGCAAGCTACACGCCAAGGTATTGTCCAGTGTGGGTAGATTGGTAAAGCACTGCGTACCTTGTGCCAAGGTTCGTAGGTTCGAGTCTCCTTCAGCCAGAGATCAGTGTTTGTGTATATTTCGCCTGCTCTCGCGAATTCCTTGCATTGTTCAAATCTCTAGTAAGGCTGATGCATGCAGGGGATGAGATGAAAAGCTGTAAGCCTTCTCCCTGAAAGCTGGCTGCCTTGGATCAAACGTGTAGCGCAAGCTACACGCCAAGGTATTGTCCAGTGTGGGTAGATTGGTAAAGCACTGCGTACCTTGTGCCAAGGTTCGTAGGTTCGAGTCTCCTTCAGCCAGAGATCAGTGTTTGTGTATATTTCGCCTGCTCTCGCGAATTCCTTGCATTGTTCAAATCTCTAGTAAGGCTGATGCATGCAGGGGATGAGATGAAAAGCTGTAAGCCTTCTCCCTGAAAGCTGGTTGCCTTGGATCAAACGTGTAGCGCAAGCTACACGCCAAGGTATTGTCCAGTGTGGGTAGATTGGTAAAGCACTGCGTACCTTGTGCCAAGGTTCGTAGGTTCGAGTCTCCTTCAGCCAGAGATCAGTGTTTGTATATATTTCGCCTGCTCTCGCGAATTCCTTGCTTTGTTCAAATCTCTAGTAAGGCTGATGCATGCAGGGGATGAGATGAAAAGCTGTAAGCCTTCTCCCTGAAAGCTGGCTGCCTTGGATCAAACGTGTAGCGCAAGCTACACGCCAAGGTATTGTCCAGTGTGGGTAGATTGGTAAAGCACTGCGTACCTTGTGCCAAGGTTCGTAGGTTCGAGTCTCCTTCAGCCAGAGATCAGTGTTTGTGTATATTTCGCCTGCTCTCGCGAATTCCTTGCATATATATATATATATATATATATATATATATATTATATATATATATATATATTATATATATATATATATATATATTACCAATAGGAATATTTTTTACATAATATGGCACAGAAGATTTAAGAGATACATTGTTGATATAAAGGTGGCATATACGGTACATGTTGTTACGTGTGTATCACCGATTATAAGGCGAAAATCTCATCCAGCTCCTCAGAGCTGGGGCGTGTGCCCAAAATGCAGCATGCATTACCCTTTGAACACCCGCACTGAGCCGCTGGAACAGAAAATTAGCTGCCCTGGGATCCCTAGTTACCCTGATGAGTCTTTTTCCCAGCTCCTTAAGGAAATTAGATGCACTCTTTCCCCATGAGCCAAGGGTCTCTGAGCCTATGGGAACAAACATATAATGATGGGCAAGTTCTCCATATTTTCTAGACTTTTGGGACTCCCTAAAGCTGGCAGCTGCCCCTCCTTCCTCCCTGGTGTATTGGAGATAGGTATCAGCCAAGGTAGATGCACATGTATAGTCCCACACCACCTGCATTCCCATCTGTCCAGGCTTGAAGGGTGATACCATCTGGACGCTTCTGGCTGCCATCAGATCTGCATAGTTGGGGTGGCTCCCTTACTGCTGGGCATCCAGTTGTTGTGAGGCTCCTCTTGATAATGTTATTAACCTCCTCATGTCTTGCAATCTTTCCCTCGGATTTACGGCACACAAGACCATGGTACCCGAATCGGTCTGCTGCTTCACTGCCACAAATACACCTGTGTTCGGCGAGAATAGGGGCGGCAAATCGAAGGGCAACACCGATGTGGATGGTCTGTGGGTCGAGGCGTGTGCCAAGGCTGGAGTTGGGAACAGTCAACAGAAAGTCCCCAGCATGAGGGGCTCTCACTGCCAGCAGGCGGGCTCTATCCTTCCCTGACACACACTGAAGCATCGTTGAGGCTATATTTTCCACTATTGGACCATCCCAGTGCGATTGTTTGTAGTTGTTGGGGGGAGCAGGTCTGGTTTCTGAGCCCGTTAGATTATCCCAGATCATTGCTCCGTCAATGAATTTTTGGTCCTGGACTCCAATCTTGTCCCTAAGATGTTCAGGGAGAATCGCTGCTACAAGCTCTCTGGATGCAATACACGAGGACAGAAAAGCAGGTAACGCAATCTGTGATGACTTGCGGACACCAATTTATTTATTTATTTATTTATTTATTATAAATTTGTGCACACATACAGAGGTACAAAAAAAATACAGATAAGAGCAGTATGCCAAAGCCACTTATACTATGCAAAGCATTACGGGCTGGCTTAAAATTAACTTAAGATTAACTAAGCAATGATGAAGTCAGTGATAAAACATTAATGTAAACAGATTACTATAAAGCACAAGTGAGTATTACAAAGACAGGTCATATGAAGGATTCTGTTAGGTAGTGTATTTAAAAAATAATAAAGTTAGATTGGGTTTTAGGTTTAACATTTATGTGATATAATTGTGAGAAACATTAAGATATACAATTTATAAGGTTCAGTTATTCAGTATTTATTTGGTTTTGGGTGAGTAAGTGATCTTTGAGTAGAGACTTGAATTTATAAACAGGTAGTGTTTCTTTTATATTTACAGGTAATGAATTCCAGATTTTAGGGCCTTTTATGTGCATTGAGTTTTTGCATAGTGTGAGATGAACACGAGGAACATCAAAGAGTGATCTGTGCCTTGTGTTATGGTCATGTGTTCTGTTGAGGTTGGCAAGGAGATGTTTGAGTGGAGGGTTAATATCAGAGTTAAGTGTTCTATGTATGTAATAGGTGCAGTAATAAGTATGGATGTTTTGTATGGTGAGTAGGTTTAGTGTATTGAATATTGGTGGAGTGTGCTGCCTGTAGTGAGAATTTGTTATCATTCTAACTGCAGCCTTTTGTTGGGTAATTAGTGGTCTGAGATGGTTAACTGTTGTTGAGCCCCATGCACAAATTCCATAGGTGAGATAGGGGTAAATAAGAGAGTGATATAGGGCCAGGAGGGCTGACTGTGGGAACATAGTACCGTATCTTCGATAGTATGCCTACAGTCTTGGAATTTTCTTAGAAATTTGTTGTATATGTGTATGAAATTTGAGTCTATTATCAAGGTGGATTCCTAAGAATTTTCCCTCTGTTAGCTTTGTGATAGGTGATCCGTTTATCATTATGTTAAGAGGGACATCTGTAGCTCTGTTACCAAACTGAATGAAGTAGGTTTTGTCAATGTTTAGTGTAAGTTTGTTAGTCCTCATCCAGGTAGATATTTTCTGTAATTCGGTATTTACAGTATTGGCTAGTGTGACTGGGCTCGGGTGAGAGAAGACGTATGTAGTGTCATCTGCAAATAGTGTGGGTTTGAGTAATTGCGAAGCATTTGGAAGGTCATTTATGTATAGGAGAAAGAGAAGAGGGCCAAGGACACTTCCCTGTGGGACACCAACTGTAATTGGTTGCGCAGAAGAGTTTGCCCCATTTGCGTACACATATTGGCTTCTGTTGCTGAGGTATGACTTGAGGTAATTGAGGGAGTGCCCTCTTATACCATAGTGTGACAATTTTACGTGGAGCAAGTCATGGTCAACTGTATCAAAAGCTTTACGTAAGTCAATGAAGACCCCCGTGGGAACTTCTTTTTTCTCTATTGCAGTGATATATGTTCTAGCATGTGTAAAATAGCATCATTAGTATTTTTATTAGGCCTGAATCCAAATTGGCAGGGTTGGGGTATGTTTTGGGAAAGATAAGGTAGGAGTAGATTCGTTTATGAATTAGTTTTTCAAAGTTTTTTGAGAGAGGGTGTAAGTTGGATATTGGGCCTATAGTTATTAACTCTGTTTGGTCTCCTCCTTTGTGGTTTCGGGGTGACCCTTGCATTTGAGTACTGTAGGGAAGGTGGAGGATTCAATGGATTGTAAAGAGTGTTGCAATGATTGGAGATAGCACTTGTGCACTTTTTTTATTATATAAAGGGTGGTAAGGTACTTAAAATCTCCTCCCTTGTTTTTTGGGTGATTGATAATAAGGGAGATTTCTTTATGGGTTTAGTCGGAGCTAGGAACTGTTTTCGGGTAGTTTGCCGGTGAGGTAGTTAATTGGTGGGTATCTGAGCTTGGGATTTATGGGCAAGGTTTTGTCCTATGTGGAGAAGAAATCATTGAGTCTGTTTGCGGTTTCTGTTTGGTGGAGTTGGGTTCATCTGATTTTGCTAAATTTTTTTTTCGCTATTTCGTGATATCTTTTTTGTTCCCAGGAATTTCAGATAGTGTTTTTTCCAGGTCTTTTTTTATATCACCTCGTAAGTTGGATAATCTGTTCTCATAAAAACAATTTTTTTGCCCTTCTTATCAGGCTGGTTTGGATTGACGAGTAACGTTTTGTTTGGTCTCTGGGTTTTGTGACCCCATTCTGTACTGTTTTTTATTTGGGGTTTTGTATTTATGGATTTGAGAATGCTGGGTGTTAGCCAGGGGCTGTTCAGTCTCTTTGCTGTCATCTGTTTAGTTTTTTTAGGGCAGTGTTGTTATAGAGTATTGGGTCTTTTTTAGAAAATTATTAATACATTCGTTAATATCTGTATAGATTCTAGTCAGTGTGCCAATCAATGTTTGCTTTAAAGCTGTGCGAAGTTATTAATGGCGCCCATTTTTGAAGTCTGAAAGGGGACTTTTTTGTAGTGTCTTGGTAGTTTACCAAGAGTTGTTATGAGGAAAGTAGGGTAGTGGTCTGTGGTATTTTCTGTAATTATGCCTGATTTTAAAGGGGATATGGTGGGTTTGGGCCAGATGTGGTCAAGTAGGGAAACACTAGTCTCTGTAACTCTTTGTAGGTTTTTTTTACTGTTGGTGTAACATACAGTTACTCATTGTGTTTTTGAATTCAGTACGTGTGGGTCCTGGTCTTGCAGGAGATTTAAAATTGAAGTCCCTGAGAGTAGTAAGTGATCTTTGTTCATGCGTGCATCAGTTATCATACTTCCTAGATTTTGACTAAATTGGCTAATGTTTGACTGTGGAACTCTGTAGATGTTTATCAATGTGAGAGGTTTTTGTAGGTATTTGGATTTGAATTTAGCTATTATATATTCCCCATGTTCATCCCTTGTGCAAGTATTAGTGATACATTCTAGTTGTCTGAGTAGTATATGGCTGTGCCACCCCCTTGTTGGTCTGGCCTACAGTTGTGTATGGCTGTGTAACCAGGAATGGCATAGACATCTTACTATCAGGCTTTAGCCAGGTTTCAGTTAGTGTAATGATGGACATATTGGCATGTAAGGAATTTAGTAATGCTATGAGGTCATCGTAATGCTTGCTTAAAGATCTGATATTGTAGTTAAAGATAGTTATGTTGTTGTTGGCACTGAGAAGTGCCTTTGATTGTTCTGCAGTGTAGTAATTACAGTAACTGTTTGATTCATTAAGTCATTAAATAAGAGGTTGGTATCAGGATCAATGCTTGTAATCATAAGATTTGTAGTGAATCTATAGTTAGAATTAAGTATAAAACAAAGTAAAATAGTCTTAAGCTAAAAAATAGCACCTGAAAATTTTTTAACAAATGTAAAATAATGAGCTAAGGGACTAATACAAATAAAGTGATGATCATATAATAGTGCTTGGGAATATGATAGTAGGTAGTACTATAAAGGTAATTTTTTAAAGTTATAATTATAGTTTACAATTATAATAAAAAGGGACTAATATAGGTTGTGAATAAATGAGCTTTGGAATATAATGGCAAGATTGTGAGCTTATTCTACTTTAGCACCTGAGAATAGCACCTTGATTATTTTAACAGTTGTTAAAATAGCTTGGTAGCTTGGTTCCACTGCCCGTCTTCTAGAGTAAGGTTAAGTACTTTCGTAAAAATCTGCCTCAGAATACTGTCATATTCGTGCAGTATAGGGTTATCATATATATATATATATATATATATATATATATATATATATATATATATTATATATATATATATATATATATATATTATATATATATAAGTCACCCTGCCTCGGCGGGAGACGGCCGACTTGTTGAAAAAAAAAATGTGTAAGTCGTACCGAATAGGTAAACCTTGCGAGTCTGGCTAATGCACTAACGCTCTTCTTGCCGAATAAGGCAAGCGAGAATTTTTATATGCAATAATTTCACAAAAATCATCCTGAACCTAACAAAAAAAATATATTTCATTGTTATTAAATTATTGAAAACTTATCTAAAATATATTTAGCTGGATTAGGCTAAATTAAATTGTGCTTATCATAAGGATAGGTAAGCAATTTTGAAAATCTGAATATCTCCTTTGGTTTACATAAATTGGATTCATTTATAATTAATAAAATTTGGGAAGAATTTAATGATACATTAAACAAATAAATCTTAATTCTTGGGTAGAGTGTTAGGTGTGTTTCACAGAGTCGGGTGTTGTCACGAGTGTGTGAGGTGTAGCTTTGTTGAGGGATGTGATGGTGAGGTGTAGTCTTGACCCTTTATATGCCTTCCTTTGATGCTTTGCTTTTATAGTTCCCTGATAATGTGAGAAGTCACGAATGCACTTGGAATTTCACTATTCTTTCACAGTGGTTGTTTTATATATATATGTATATATATATATATATATTATATATATATATATATATATATATATATATTTATATACATATGATATAGTGGATAAGGGAGCAATGTGGCAGATGTTGCAAGTATATGGAATAAGAGGTAAGTTACTAAATGCTGTAAAGAGTTTTTATGAGGATAATGAGGCTCAGGTTAGGGTGTGTAGAAGAGAGGGAGAATACTTCCCGGTAAAAGTAGGTCTTAGACAGGGATGTGTAATGTCACCATGGTTGTTTAATATATTTATTGATGGGGTTGTAAAGGAAGTAAATATTAGGGTGTTCGGGAGAGGGGTGGGATTAAATTATGGGGAATCAAATATAAAATGGGAAGTGACACATTTACTTTTTGCTAATGATACTGTGCTTATGGGAGATTCTAAAGAAAAATTGCGAAGGTTAGTGGATGAGTTTGGGAGTGTGTGTAAAGGTAGAAAGTTGAAAGTGAACATAGAAAAGAGTAAGGTGATGAGGGTATCAAATGATTTCGAGAAAGAAAAATTGGATATCAAATTGGGGAGGAGGAGTATGGAAGAAGTGAATGTTTTCAGATACTTGGGAGTTGACGTGTCGGAGGATGGATTTATGAAGGATGAGGTTAATCATAGAATTGATGAAGGAAAAAAAGGTGAGTGGTGCGTTGAGGTATATGTGGAGGCAAAAAATGTTATCTATGGAGGCAAAGAAGGGAATGTATGAAAGTACAGTAGTTCCAACACTTATATGGGTGTGAAGCTTGGGTGGTAAATGCAGCAGCGAGGAGGCGGTTGGAGGCAGTGGAGTTGTCCTGTCTAAGGGCAATGTGTGGTGTAAATATTATGCAGAAAATTCGGAGTGTGGAAATTAGGAGAAGGTGTGGAGTTAATAAAAGTATTAGTCAGAGGGCTGAAGAGGGTTTGTTGAGGTGGTTTGGTCATTTAGAGAGAATGGATCAAAGTAGAATGACATGGAGAGCGTATAAATCTGTAGGGAAAGGAAGGCGGGGTAGGGAACGTCCTCGGAAAGGTTGGAAGGAAGGGGTAAGGGATGTTTTGTGGGCGAGGGACTTGGACTTCAGCAGGCGTGCATGAGCGTGTTAGATAGGAGTGAATGGAGACAAATGGTATTTGGGACCTGACGATCTGTTGGAGTGTAAGCAGGGTAATATTTAGTGAAGGGATTCAGGGAAACCGGTTATTTTTATATAGCCGGGCTTGAGTCCTGGAAATGGGAAGTACAATGCCTGCACTTTAAAGGAGGGGTTTGGGATATTGGCAGTTTGGAGGGATATGTTGTGTATCTTTATATGTATATGCTTCTAAACTGTTATGTTCTGAGCACCTCTGCAAAAACAGTGATAATGTGTGAGTGTGGTGAAAGCGTTGAATGATGAAAGCATTTTCTTTTTGGGGATTTTCTTTCTTTTTGGGTCACCCTGCCTCGGTGGGAGACGGCCGACTTTGAATATATTATATATAATATATATATATATATATATATATATATATATATATATATAATATATATATATATATATATATAATATATATATAATATATATATATATATATATATATAATAAATAATAATAATAATAATAATAATGATAATAATAATTCGCAGAAAGGCGAAATTATTTACAAACACTATCTCTACGTCCACAGGAGGACTCGAACCTGCTAACTGTGCATCAAAGTTCACAATACTTTATTAACAATGCCAAACTCTGGCGTTGTTAATATTATCTCGTTAAGCATGTTGCCAAATTAGATCAGTTATTTAGTTATTTGTATTAAAGTATTTACTACACCTCATAAACTCTGACATGGAGATTTAATCAGAACTTTCATACCTCAGTTCTCTTTTAATTTTATCCCCGAGAGATTTACTTGTGCGGTTCAGCCATATTGCTAGTTGTTCTTCACTTGTTTCCAGAATTCTATATGCCAGCTGGGAGTATTCTCTTCCCAGCTTGAACTGTTGCAGGAATTACGCTTCTGCCAAACATGTTGAATGTTGCAGTGGAAGTTTAATATGCATGACATCCTCTCCTCATGGCCTTCGAAAGTGTTACAGAATTCATGAGTTCGCCAGTGTTTTGATGTGCTATCCATGACTTCTTTACGTTGGTTCCAGAGGTTATTGCCCCAGTGGCCCGCTGCTGAAGCGGAAAACCTCGTTGCTGGCCTGATCAATCAGGCTACTGGTGCCAGGAGTACACCGTCCAATGTTATTATGAGAACTCGAGAGGTCTGAACTGTCTACAAGTCTAAAATCTTTAAATACACAAGAAATTCTAGCGGAATTTAACTCAATTTCTTATTGTTCCGTCATTGAGGAAGACCTACTTCGAAGTTACTTCCCAACGAAGGTAGCAGACTCATACAAGTCCTGCTGGGCTGCGGCTAAATTACAAACACTTCTGGGAGTCTTCACTCACAGCTAATCCAATATAAATAAACGTATATTTTCCTGGTAGAATTATACTCGCATCCTGTACTAACATTTCACCCATAATAATATTAATGTAAATCATATCCCAACTTCGTCTTCAGTAATTGATTCAGTACAACTTCAACTTAACCAGCAGAACACTGAAGCTCAGTCTCTAGACATATTAAGTGCCTGTGTAATATTTTTACTGTCTCACACGAGGGGCTGGGGAGCTTAATAAAGCTGTCAAATTCGAATTGCTTTCCCTGACAGTTTGTCGGCCAATTATTGGCTGTAACGCAAGTGCAGTGGCCATGAAGCTTGCACGTTGATTGGTGGGTTTACCAGTGTGGCTGGGACAACCGGTGGCACCACCAAGACAGTGGTACTAGCTAGATGGCAGCACCACAAAGACAGTGGCACTAGCTAGATGGTAGCACCACCAAGACAGTGGTACTAGCTTGATGGTAGCACCACCAAGAGAGTGGCACTAGCTAGATGGCAGCACCACAAAGGCAGTGGTACTAGCTAGATGGCAGCACCACAAAGACAGTGGCACTAGCTAGATGGTAGCACCACCAGGGCAGTAGCATCACTTGGGACATGGCGCCACCAAGACAGAGGTACCACCGAGATGGTAGCACCACCAGCGCAGTAGCACCACTGGGTATGAGGCATCACCAAGCCAACCAACAGGTAATTACCCACTGGTTCGTGATCAAATTGACACTAATGTTCACTCATTCCAGACAACAGTGATGCTGTTCGCATCACTGCCTCCCTTCAACAATCATTCCAGACAACAGTGATGCTGTTCGCATCACTGCCTCCCTTCAACAATCATTCCAGACAACAGTGATGCTGTTCGCATCACTGCCTCCCTTCAACACTCATTCCAGACAACTGTGATGCTGTTCGCATCACTGCCTCCCTTCAACACTCATTCCAGACAACAGTGATGCTGTTCGCATTACTGCCTCCCTTCAACAATCATTCCAGACAACAGTGATGCTGTTCGCATCACTGCCTCCCTTCAACAATCATTCCAGACAACAGTGATGCTGTTCGCATCACTGCCTCCCTTCAACAATCATTCCAGACAACAGTGATGCTGTTCGCATCACTGCCTCCCTTCAACAATCATTCCAGACAACAGTGATGCTGTTCGCATCACTGCCTCCCTTCAACAATCATTCCAGACAACAGTGATGCTGTTCGCATCACTGCCTCCCTTCAACAATCATTCCAGACAACAGTGATGCTGTTCGCATCACTGCCTCCCTTCAACAATCATTCCAGACAACAGTTATGCTGTTCGCATCACTGCCTCCCTTCAACAATCATTCCAGACAACAGTGATGCTGTTCGCATCACTGCCTCCCTTCAACAATCATCCCAGACAACAGTGATGCTGTTCGCATCACTGCCTCCCTTCAACAATCATTCCAGACAACAGTGATGCTGTTCGCATCACTGCCTCCCTTCAACAATCATTCCAGACAACAGTGATGCTGTTCGCATCACGCCTCCCTTCAACAATCATTCCAGACAACAGTGATGCTGTTCGCATCACTGCCTCCCTTCAACAAACATTCCAGACAACAGTGATGCTGTTCGCATCACTGCCTCCCTTCAACAATCATTCCAGACAACAGTGATGCTGTTCGCATCACTGCCTCCCTTCAACAATCATTCCAGACAACAGTGATGCTGTTCGCATCACTGCCTCCCTTCAACAATCATTCCAGACAACAGTGATGCTGTTCGCATCACTGCCTCCCTTCAACAATCATTCCAGACAACAGTGATGCTGTTCGCATCACTGCCTCCCTTCAACAATCATTCCAGACAACAGTGATGCTGTTCGCATCACTGCCTCCCTTCAACAATCATCCCAGACAACAGTGATGCTGTTCGCATCACTGCCTCCCTTCAACAATCATTCCAGACAACAGTGATGCTGTTCGCATCACTGCCTCCCTTCAACAATCATTCCAGACAACAGTGATGCTGTTCGCATCACTGCCTCCCTTCAACAATCATTCCAGACAACAGTGATGCTGTTCGCATCACTGCCTCCCTTCAACAATCATTCCAGACAACAGTGATGCTGTTCGCATCACTGCCTCCCTTCAACAATCATTCCAGACAACAGTGATGCTGTTCGCATCACTGCCTCCCTTCAACAATCATTCCAGACAACAGTGATGCTGTTCGCATCACTGCCTCCCTTCAACAATCATTCCAGACAACAGTGATGCTGTTCGCATCACTGCCTCCCTTCAACAATCATTCCAGACAACAGTGATGCTGTTCGCATCACTGCCTCCCTTCAACAATCATTCCAGACAACAGTGATGCTGTTCGCATCACTGCCTCCCTTCAACAATCATTCCAGACAACAGTGATGCTGTTCGCATCACTGCCTCCCTTCAACAATCATCCCAGACAACAGTGATGCTGTTCGCATCACTGCCTCCCTTCAACAATCATTCCAGACAACAGTGATGCTGTTCGCATCACTGCCTCCCTTCAACAATCATTCCAGACAACAGTGATGCTGTTCGCATCACTGCCTCCCTTCAACACTCATTCCAGACAACAGTGATGCTGTTCGCATCACTGCCTCCCTTCAACAATCATTCCAGACAACAGTGATGCTGTACGCATCACTGCCTCCCGTCAACACTCATGCATCTCTATTATATCCGCTAATTAAACACTTCCTAACGCTATGTAGCCTCTAACGTAGTCATGCTACTTGGCGGCAGGAATGAGATTCCTTACCATTCCTCGGCGGGGCTACTTAAGTAAGAACTTTAGTCTGTCAAAAACCTTTTAATAGTTAAAAATGGAGTTACTTATCAATGAAGATGCATGCTGGATCATGTTCCATGTTATAAATGTTTGATATAATAACGTGGATCATTTTGTTCATAATATTGTGTGATGCGTAATGTATAGATACATAATGTTATATATATATAATGTATAGATACATAATGTTATATATACATAATGTATAGATACATAATGTTATATATACATAATGTATAGATACATAATGTATAGATACATAATGTATAGATACATAATGTATAGATACATAATGTATAGATACATAATGTATAGATACATAATGTATAGATACATAATGTATAGATACATAATGTATAGATACATAATGTTATATATACATAATGTATAGATACATAATGTATAGATACATAATGTATAGATACATAATGTATAGATACATAATGTTATATATACATAATGTATAGATACATAATGTTATATATACATAATGTATAGATACATAATGTATAGATACATAATGTATAGATGCATAATGTTATATATACATAATGTATAGATACATAATGTTATATATACATAATGTATAGATACATAATGTTATATATACATAATGTATAGATACATAATGTATAGATACATAATGTTATATATACATAATGTATAGATACATAATGTTATATATACATAATGTATAGATACATAATGTATAGATACATAATGTATAGATACATAATGTTTATATATACATAATGTATAGATACATAATGTTATATATACATAATGTATAGATACATAATGTATAGATACATAATGTATAGATACATAATGTATAGATACATAATGTTTTTATTATTTTATTAACACACTGGCCGATTCCCACCAAGGCAGGGTGGCCCGAAAAAGAAAAACTTTCACCATCATTCACTCCATCACTGTCTTGCCAGAAGGGTGGTTTACACTACAGTTTTTAAACTGCAACATTAACACCCCTCCTTCAGAGTGCAGGCACTGTACTTCCCATCTCCAGGACTCAAGTCCGGCCTGCCGGTTTCCCTGAATCCCTTCATAAATGTTACTTTGCTCACACTCCAACAGCACGTCAAGTATTAAAAACCATTTGTCTCCATTCACTCCTATCAAACACGCTCACTCATGCCTGCTGGAAGTCCAAGCCCCTCGCACACAAAACCTCCTTTACCCCTCCCTCCAACCTTTCCTAGGCCGACCCCTACCCCGCCTTCCTTCCACTACAGACTGATACACTCTTGAAGTCATTCTGTTTCGCTCCATTCTCTCTACATGTCCGAACCACCTCAACAACCCTTCCTCAGCCCTCTGGACAACAGTTTTGGTAATCCCGCACCTCCTCCTAACTTCCAAACTACGAATTCTCTGCATTATATTCACACCACACATTGCCGTCAGACATGACATCTCCACTGCCTCCAGCCTTCTCCTCGCTGCAACATTCATCACCCATGCTTCACACCCATATAAGAGCGTTGGTAAAACTATACTCTCATACATTCCCCTCTTTGCCTCCAAGGACAAAGTTCTTTGTCTCCACAGACTCCTAAGTGCACCACTCACTCTTTTTCCCTCATCAATTTTATGATTCACCTCATCTTTCATAGACCCATCCGCTGACACGTCCACTCCCAAATATCTGAATACATTCACCTCCTCCATACTCTCTCCCTCCAATCTGATATTCAATCTTTCATCACCTAATCTTTTTGTTATCCTCATAACCTTACTCTTTTCTGTATTCACCTTTAATTTTCTTCTTATGCACACCCTACCAAATTCATCCACCAATCTCTGCAACTTCTCTTCAGAATCTCCCAAGAGCACAGTGTCATCAGCAAAGAGCAGCTGTGACAACTCCCACTTTGTGTGTGATTCTTTATCTTTTAACTCCACGCCTCTTGTCAAGACCCTCGCATTTACTTCTCTTACAACCCCATCTATAAATATATTAAACAACCACGGTGACATCACACATCCTTGTATAAGGCCTACTTTTACTGGGAAATAATTTCCCTCTTTCCTACATACTCGAACTTGAGCCTCACTATTCTCGTAAAAACTCTTCACTCCTTTCAGTAACCTACCTCCTACACCATACACTTGCAACATCTGCCACATTGCCCCCCTATCCAGCCTGTCATACGCCTTTTCCAAATCCATAAATGGCACAAAGACCTCTTTAACCTTATCTAAATACTGTTCACTTATATGTTTCACTGTAAACACCTGGTCCACACACCCCCTACCTTTCCTAAAGCCTCCTTGTTCATCTGCTATCCTATTCTCCGTCTTACTCTTAATTCTTTCAATAATAACTCTACCATACACTTTACCAGGTATACTCAGCAGACTTATCCCCCTATAATTTTTGCACTCTCTTTTATCCCCTTTGCCTTTATACAAAGAAACTATGCATGCTCTCTGCCAATCCCTAGGTACCTTACCCTCTTCCATACATTTATTAAATAACTGCACAAACCACTCCAAAACTATATCCCCACCTGCTTTTAACATTTATATCTTTATCCCATCAATCCCGGCTGCCTTACCCCCTTTCATTTTACCTATTGCCTCACGAACTTCCCCCACACTCACAACTGGCTCTTCCTCACTCCTACAAGATGTTATTCCTCCTTGCCCTATACACGAAATCACAGCTTCCCTATCTTCATCAACATTTAACAATTCCTCAAAATATTCCCTCCATCTTCCCAATACCTCTAACTCTCCATTTAATAACTCTCCTCTCCTATTTTTAACTGACAAATCCATTTGTTCTCTAGGCTTTCTTAACTTGTTAATCTCACTCCAAAACTTTTTCTTATTTTCAACAAAATTTGTTGATAATGTATAGATACATAATGTATAGATACATAATGTATAGATACATAATGTATAGATACATAATGTATAGATACATAATGTATAGATACATAATGTATAGATACATAATGAGGAACAATGGAAGACAGAGGAGTAAATAAGCAATGAGTTAGTGTAGATGGTTCAGAATTATCCAGGCTACGACTCACCTACACGGTGACAGTGTAGATGGTTCAGAATTATCCAGGCTACGACTCACCTACACGATGACAGTATAGATGGATCAGTATTATCCTAGCTACGACTCACCTACACAGTGACAGTGTAGATGGTTCAGTATTATCCTGGCTACGACTCACCTACACGGTGACAGTGTAGATGGTTCAGAATTATCCAGGCTACGACTCACCTACACGATGACAGTGTAGATGGATCAGTATTATCCTAGCTACGACTCACCTACACAGTGACAGTGTAGATGGTTCAGTATTATCCTGGCTACGACTCACCTACACGAAGACAGTGTAGATGGATCAGTATTATCCTGGCTACGACTCACCTACACGGTGACAGTGTAGATGGATCAGTATTATCCTAGCTACGACTCACCTACACAGTGACAGTGTAGATGGTTCAGTATTATCCTGGCTACGACTCACCTACACGAAGACAGTGTAGATGGTTCAGTATTATCCTGGCTACGACTCACCTACACGGTGATAGTGTAGATGGTTCAGTATTATCCTGGCTACGACTCACCTACACGGTGACAGTGTAGATGGTTCAGTATTATCCTGGCTACGACTCACCTACACGGTGACAGTGTAGATGGTTCAGTATTATCCTGGCTACGACTCACCTACACGGTGACAGTGTAGATGGTTCAGTATTATCCTGGCTACGACTCACCTACACGGTGACAGTGTAGATGGTTCAGTATTATCCTGGCTACGACTCACCTACACGGTGACAGTGCTTTATAACCCACATAGATGTACCACCACCACTACTACCACCACCACCACTACTACCACCACCACTACTACTACCACCTCCACTACTACCACCACCACTACTACTACCACCACTACTGCTACCACCACCACCACTACTACTACCACCATTACTGCTACCACCACCACTACTGCTACCACCACCACCACTACTACTACCACCACCACCACCACTACTACTACTACCACCACCACTACTACTACCACCACCACTACTACTACCACCACCACTACTACTAGCACCACCACTACTACTACCACCACCACCACTACTACTACCACCACTACTGCTACCACCACCACCACTACTACCACCACCACTACTACTACCACCACCACTACTGCTACCACTACCACCACTACTACTACCACCACTACTGCTACCACCACCACCACTACTACTACCACCACCACTACTGCTAACCACCACCACCACTACTACTACCACCACTACTACTACCACACCACATACTACTACTAACCACCACCACTACTGATACCACCACCACTACTACTACCACCAACCACCACTACTACTACTACCACCACCACTACTACTACCACCACTACTACTACCACCACCACTACTGCTACCACCACCACCACCACTACTACCACCACCACTACTACTACCACCACCACTACTACTACCACCACCACTACTACTACCAACCACCACCACTACTACTACCACCACTACTGCTACCACCACCACCACTACTACCACCACCACTAACTACTACCACCACCACTACTGCTACCACCACCACCACTACTACTACCACCACTACTGACTACCACCACCACCACTACACTACTAACCACCAACCACTACTGACTACCACCACCACCACTACTACTACCACCACTAACTACTACAACCTACCACACACTACTACTACTACCACCACCACCACACTACTGATACCACCACCACTACTACTACCACCACCACCACCACCACTACTACTACTACACCACCACCACTACTACTACACCACCACTACTACTACCACCACCACTACTCTACCAACCACCACACCACTATCTACCACCACCACTACTACTACCACCACCACTACTACTACCACCACCACTACTACTACCACCACCACCACTACTACTACCACCACTACTCTACCACCACCACCACTACTACCACCACCCACTACTACTACCACCACCATACTGCTACTCACCACCACCACTACTACTACTCCACCACTACTATCTACCACCACCACCACTACTACTACCACCAACCACTACTGCTACCACCACCACCACTACTACTACCACCACTACTACTACCACCACCACTACTACTACTACCACCACCACTACTGATACCACCAACCACTATACTACTACCACCACCACCACCACCACCACTACTACTACTACACACCACCCACTACTACTACCACTACTACTTACCCTCTAACCACCACCACACCACACTACTTCCACCACCACCACCACCACTACTACTCTACCACACCCTACTACTACCACCACACTACTGCTACCACCACCACCACCACCACTACTACACAACCACCACCACTACTACTACACACACTACTACTGTACCACCACCACCACTACTACTTTCCACCTACCACACACCACCTGACTACTACCACCATACCACAACTATCGACTACTACTGCTGCTAATATTACTACTACCACCACCACCACCCTCACAACCACCACTACTACTACTAACTACTACAACCACTGCCACTCTTACTACTACTATCACTATCTTTACTAATACCATTACTCTCACTATTAACACAATACTACTACTATTATAACTACTACTGTTGCTGCTACCTCTGTTATTACTATCACTATTACCTCTATTATTATTACTACTACAACTACCACTACTACTATTGCTACTACTACTGCTACTTCTACGATTATTATTACCACCTCAACTTATCCTGCTACGTCTACTACTACTACACACACTGTGTGTCCTCGTGTGTACTAGCTTGATGAAGCGCCTGAAGGGCGAAACGTAGCCTGTTACTTGGTGATGTCTTTCCTCTTACATGAGTGAGGCTGCCGTGAGTGAAACCACTCAGTCTTATAGTGTTTTAGTTATTATTATTGCCAGGTTTTTTTATTGTCTGTTGTTCTTCCTTCTCTGTTTGTCTTGCTATTCATTGCACTCGTTTTACTGTCTCACTGTTTATTTAGTTTATCGTATTGAACATTAACTACTCGAACTCTGCTTTCTTTGATTTTATTTGTTTATTCTCTCTCTCTCATCTCTCTTCTCATCTCTCTCTACTCTCTCTCTCCTCTCTCTACTCCTCTCTCTCTACTCTCTCTCTCTCTCTCTCTCATGATTGGTTTCAAACACATTCATTCCTCATTTCTGTTATGTTTCCATCACATTTCTTCATTCACTTATCGTTTATTCAGTCCTACCTTCTTATCTTCTTTCTTGTTGAGGTCTCTTCATATTTATCGCTTTATTGTTTACACTGTCTCTTTTACACCATTTATTGTTTCGTCTCTTGTTCACCATGTTCCTTACTCTTTACTTAAATTCATTCATATAAGTGATATCTATTTGCTTCACTCTTCATTTATTTATATTTACTCTTCTTCACCCTCTTCATTCTTAATTCACCCCAGTTTACTTGGTCCCTTATTCATCTCTTGTTTACATCTTCCCTTATTCACCAGTTGTTTATATATGTGTTACATCCATATGGAGTTTAACTCCATATGATAGTTGAATGTTTTCGTGTCATCCATATCACCGGTGATTGTTTATAACCCATCCATACCATAGTTTACTTTGTATATCTCATGGAAATGATGGGAGATGTCTCATCCAGATATGTGGTTTATATCTCATTTAATGGGTGATTGCTTATGTCTCATCAACATGATGGGCGCGCGATATGCCAAGTTCTGTGGCGCGCCCATCATGTTGATGAGACATAAGCAATCACCCATTAAATGAGATATTCATCCCACATAAGCACAATCCTGTATATCATTAACAATCATTTTAAGGAATGGATGCTAAATGCTGGTGGCAATGAAGGCCCCATTGTTTTTGTGTAACTACCAGTTTTATTGAAAGTCTGTGAGGAGAAGGTCCCCAGGGTAGGCTACCATGTAACTGTAATTAGAGACTACAATGAAGCTTCAGTTCCCTGCAAGTTTTTAGCTATATACATAAGAGATTTCTGTCTTCTGGGTAACAAAACGTTGCTTATGAAATTATTCATACTTTCTCTGTCATTAAATCACTCACATTATGATATCAGTTAACTCTATTCCAAATATTGTAAATATTATGAATATATATAATACAGATGGAGGAACTTACGGGGACTGAAAAATGCTTATCTGGTGAAGAGTTTTATCTTGACATTACTGACTGCTGTATGTATTGTTCCAGTGTTGGTGTTCTTTATCACAGCTGCGTAGAACAGCACAGTTAATGTTCCAGTGTTGGTGTTCTTTATCACAGCTGCGTAGAACAGCACAGTTATTGTTCCAGTGTTGGTGTTCTTTATCACAGCTGCGTAGAACAGCACACGTTAATGTTCCAGTGTTGGTGTTCTTTATCACAGCTGCGTAGAACAGCACAGTTAATGTTCCAGTGTTGGTGTTCTTTATCACAGCTGCGTAGAACAGCACAGTTATTGTTCCAGTGTTGGTGTTCTTTATCACAGCTGCGTAGAACAGCACAGTTAATGTTCCAGTGTTGGAGTTCTTTATCACAGCTGCGTAGAACAGCACAGTTAATGTTCCAGTGTTGGTGTTCTTTATCACAGCTGCGTAGAACAGCACAGTTAATGTTCCAGTGTTGGTGTTCTTTATCACAGCTGCGTAGAACAGCACAGTTATTGTTCCAGTGTTGGTGTTCTTTATCACAGCTGCGTAGAACAGCACAGTTAATGTTCCAGTGTTGGTGTTCTTTATCACAGCTGCGTAGAACAGCACAGTTATTGTTCCAGTGTTGGTGTTCTTTATCACAGCTGCGTAGAACAGCACAGTTAATGTTCCAGTGTTGGTGTTCTTTATCACAGCTGCGTAGAACAGCACAGTTAATGTTCCAGTGTTGGTGTTCTTTATCACAGCTGCGTAGAACAGCACAGTTAATGTTCCAGTGTTGGTGTTCTTTATCACAGCTGCGTAGAACAGCACAGTTATTGTTCCAGTGTTGGTGTTCTTTATCACAGCTGCGTAGAACAGCACAGTTAATGTTCCAGTGTTGGTGTTCTTTATCACAGCTGCGTAGAACAGCACAGTTATTGTTCCAGTGTTGGTGTTCTTTATCACAGCTGCGTAGAACAGCACAGTTAATGTTCCAGTGTTGGAGTTCTTTATCACAGCTGCGTAGAACAGCACAGTTAATGTTCCAGTGTTGGTGTTCTTTATCACAGCTGCGTAGAACAGCACAGTTAATGTTCCAGTGTTGGTGTTCTTTATCACAGCTGCGTAGAACAGCACAGTTATTGTTCCAGTGTTGGTGTTCTTTATCACAGCTGCGTAGAACAGCACAGTTAATGTTCCAGTGTTGGTGTTCTTTATCACAGCTGCGTAGAACAGCACAGTTATTGTTCCAGTGTTGGTGTTCTTTATCACAGCTGCGTAGAACAGCACAGTTAATGTTCCAGTGTTGGTGTTCTTTATCACAGCTGCGTAGAACAGCACAGTTAATGTTCCAGTGTTGGTGTTCTTTATCACAGCTGCGTAGAACAGCACAGTTAATGTTCCAGTGTTGGTGTTCTTTATCACAGCTGCGTAGAACAGCACAGTTATTGTTCCAGTGTTGGTGTTCTTTATCACAGCTGCGTAGAACAGCACAGTTATTGTTCCAGTGTTGGTGTTCTTTATCACAGCTGCGTAGAACAGCACAGTTAATGTTCCAGTGTTGGTGTTCTTTATCACAGCTGCGTAGAACAGCACAGTTAATGTTCCAGTGTTGGTGTTCTTTATCACAGCTGCGTAGAACAACACAGTTATTGTTCCAGTGTTGGTGTTCTTTATCACAGCTGCGTAGAACAGCACAGTTATTGTTCCAGTGTTGGTGTTCTTTATCACAGCTGCGTAGAACAGCACAGTTAATGTTCCAGTGTTGGTGTTCTTTATCACAGCTGCGTAGAACAGCACAGTTAATGTTCCAGTGTTGGTGTTCTTTATCACAGCTGCGTAGAACAGCACAGTTATTGTTCCAGTGTTGGTGTTCTTTATCACAGCTGCGTAGAACAGCACAGTTATTGTTCCAGTGTTGGTGTTCTTTATCACAGCTGCGTAGAACAGCACAGTTAATGTTCCAGTGTTGGTGTTCTTTATCACAGCTGCGTAGAACAGCACAGTTATTGTTCCAGTGTTGGTGTTCTTTATCACAGCTGCGTAGAACAGCACAGTTAATGTTCCAGTGTTGGTGTTCTTTATCACAGCTGCGTAGAACAGCACAGTTATTGTTCCAGTGTTGGTGTTCTTTATCACAGCTGCGTAGAACAGCACAGTTAATGTTCCAGTGTTGGTGTTCTTTATCACAGCTGCGTAGAACAGCACAGTTATTGTTCCAGTGTTGGTGTTCTTTATCACAGCTGCGTAGAACAGCACAGTTAATGTTCCAGTGTTGGTGTTCTTTATCACAGCTGCGTAGAACAGCACAGTTAATGGTATCAATGTTCGTAAAAGTGACTGTTTATGTCTCATCCATATGACTGGTACTTGTTTATGTCACAGTCACATCACTGGTACTTGTTTATGTGTCATTCACATCACTGGTACTTGTTTATGTGTCATTCACATCACTGGTACTTGCTTATGTGTCATTCACATCACTGGTACTTGTTTATGTCACAGTCACATCACTGGTACTTGTTCATGTGTCATTCACATCACTGGTACTTGTTTATGTCACAGTCACATCACTGGTACTTGTTCATGTGTCATTCACATCACTGGTACTTGTTTATGTCACAGTCACATCACTGGTACTTGTTCATGTGTCATTCACATCACTGGTACTTGTTTATGTCACAGTCACATCACTGGCACTTGTTTATGTCACAGTCACATCACTGGTACTTGTTTATGCCTCATCCACATCACTGGTACTTGTTTATGTCACAGTCACATCACTGGCACTTGTTTATGTTTCATTCACATCACTGGTACTTGTTTATGTGTCATTCACATCACTGGCACTTGTTTATGTCTCATTCACATCACTGGTACTTGTTTATGTCTCATTCACATCACTGGTACTTGTTTATGTCTCATTCACATCACTGGCACTTGTTTATGTCTCATTCACATCACTGGTACTTGTTTATGTGTCATCCACATCACTGGTACTTGTTTATGTGTCATCCACATCACTGGTACTTGTTTATGCCACAGTCACATCACTGGTACTTGTTTATGCCACAGTCACATCACTGGTACTTGTTTATGCCACAGTCACATCACTGGTACTTGTTTATGTGTCATCCACATCACTGGTACTTGTTTATGCCACAGTCACATCACTGGTACTTGTTTATGCCACAGTCACATCACTGGTACTTGTTTATGTCTCATCCACATCACTGGTACTTATGTCTCATCCACATCACTGGTACTTGTTTATGTCTCATTCACATCACTGGTACTTGTTTATGTGTCATTCACATCACTGGTACTTGTTTATGTGTCATTCACATCACTGGTACTTGTTTATGCCACAGTCACATCACTGGTACTTGTTTATGTGTCATTCACATCACTGGTACTTGTTTATGTCACAGTCACATCACTGGTACTTGTTTATGTCTCATCCACATCACTGGTACTTATGTCTAATCCACACATCACTGGTACTTGTTTATGTGTCATTCACATCACTGGTACTTGTTTATGCCACAGTCACATCACTGGTACTTGTTTATGTGTCATTCACATCACTGGTACTTGTTTATGTCACAGTCACATCACTGGTACTTGTTTATGTCTCATCCACATCACTGGTACTTATGTCTCATCCACATCACTAGTACTTGTTTATGTCTCATCCACATCACTGGTACTTGTTTATGTCACAGTCACATCACTGGTACTTGTTTCTGTCTCCATTTGACGGGTGGGTATTCATGTCTCCACCACCATCGCTATCACCACCGTCACCACCACTACCACCCCCACCACCACAACCACCACCACCACCACCACTACCACCACCACCAACACCACCACCACTACCATCACAACCATCTAGGTCACCATGACAACCACCACCATCGCCACCACTGTGCCTTACAAGGTGCACTGGTGTGTTACATGGTTTATTGCTGTGTTACAGGTGGTGTGTTACAGAGTGCAATGGAGTGTTATAGAGTGTAGTGGTATGTTACAGAGTGTAATGGTGTGTTATATAGTATAATGTGGTGCTAGAGAGTGTAATGGTGTGTTACGGAGTGTAGAGGTGTGTTTCATAATGTAAAGGAATGTTACAGTGTGTAGTGGTGTGTTACAGATAGTAGTAGTATGTTACAGAGTGTATTATGTTGTGTAACAGGGTGTAATTATGTGTTACAAGGTACAGCGGTGTGTTTGAGGGTGTATGATGTGTTACAAGGTGTAGTAGTGTATTACAGGGGGGAGTGTGTTATTACGCATAGTAGTGGTTTAATACAGATAGTAGTGGTGTATTATAGGGTGTAACGTGTGTTACAGGGCGTAGTGGTATGTTACACGGTGCAGTTTTGTGTTAGAGGGTGCAGTGGTGTTTTACAAAGTGTGGTGTATTATATTGTGCAGTGGTGTGTTACAAGGTGTCGTGGTGTCTTATAAGGTGTGAGGGAGTAGTGTTACAGGGTGTAGCAGTGTTTTACAAGTGAGAAGGAATGTGTTATAGGGTGTATCAGTGTGTTACAAGGTGTAGTGGTGAGTTACAAGGTGTGAAGAGTAGTGTTACAGGGTGTAGTGGCGTGTTACAAGGTGTAGTGGTGTGTTACAAGGTGTGAAGAGTAGTGTTACAGGGTGTAGTGGTGTGTTACTAAGCATGAGGGAGTACGGAACAAAACTGCACAATACCATGACTGGAACAATACACAAATAACCAGCACACAGGAGAGAGATGTGTTGCACTGTGTTGCAGTAGTGTTCTGTAAGGTGTGACGGAGTAGTGTTACAGTGTCGTGGTGTCTTGTAATGTTTGACGGTGTAGTGAAACAGGGTGTGGTGCTGTAAAAACTAATTAATATCTTCTCCTTCACTCATGAATTAACTTTTGTCCATCTATCCTGACTAACTATAATCACACAATAACATTACTGCAAACAAATAACTAAACCCGTGGAGTTCTATCATTCACTTGCTCTGGGTTTAAACCTTTCCCGTTCATTGTTTTTTCCTAACTAAATATCTGTAACTCATTACTCATGTTTCCATAATTATATATCTTCTGTTCGTCCTTGCAATTCTTATATATAAGAGGAGGAAGGGAAAAATCAAATAAATAACGATAGAGAAGCGAGGTCGTAAAGTGAGTCTCAGGAAATGAGAGTGAGAGAGATAGGAGGATCCCGTACACAGCACGAACGCTGAGTGAGCAGCAGTGTAGAGACGCTGTCTGAAATATTCTGAGTTGTGTTTCTGACTCAGCCCAGTCTGGTGGTGGTGGTGGTGGTGGTGGTGGTGATGGTGATGGTGGTGAGGGTAGTGGTGATGATGATGAAGGTGAGGGTAGTGGTGGTGGTGGTGGTGATGGCGGTGGTGAGGGTAGTGGTGGTGGTGGTGGTGATGATGAAGATGAGGGTAGTGGTGGTGGTAATGATGAAGGTGATGGTGGTAGTGGTGGGGTGGGGGTGGTGGTGTGGGTGGTGGTGTGATGGTGGTGTGGTGATGGTGGTAGGGTGGTGTGGTGGTGGTGGTGGTGGAGTGGTGGATGGTGGTAGTGGTGGGATGGTGGTGGTGATGTGGTGGTGGAGTGGTGGTGGTGGGTGTGGTGGTGTGGTGGTGGTGGTGGTGGTGGTGTGTGATTGGATGGTGGTGGTGTGGTATGGTGGTGTGGTGGTGGGTGGTGATGATGTGGTGGTGGGGTGGTGGGGTGGTGATGGTGGTGTGTGTATATGGTGGTGGTGGTGTGTGGTGATGTGGATGGTGATGGGATGGTGGTGGTATGGTGGTGGGTGAGGGTGGTGTGGGTGGTGGTGAGGATGGTGAGTGAGTGTGGTGGTAGGTGGTGAGGTGTGGTGGATGGTGATGGTGGATATAATGGTGGTGGTGGTGATGGTGGGATGGGAGTGGTGGTGGTGTGTGATGGTGGTGATAGTGGGTGGTGGTGTGGTGATGGTGGTGTAGTGAGATGGTGGTGGTAGTGTGTGGTGTGATGGTGGTGTGGTGTAGTGGTGGTGTGGTAGAGTGATGGTGCGTGGTGATGTGGTGTGAGATTGGATGGTGGTGGTGTTGATGGTAGTGTGGATGTGGTGGTGGTGATGGTGTATGGTGGTGGTTGTGATGAGTGGTGGTGATGATAGTGGTGGTGGTGAGGGTGTGATAGCGATGGTAGGTGATGGTTTGGTAGTGTGGTGGTGTGTGATGGTGAGGGTAGTGATGGTGGTCGGTGATAGTGATAAAGGTATAGTGGCTTTGGTGATAGTGTGGGTGAGTAATGTGGGTTTGGGAAATAGGGTTGTGTAATGGTGGTAGTGGGGGTGATGGTCGTGAAGATGATGGGTGGTGTGGTGAGGTGTGATGAAGGTCATGGTGGTGGTGGTAGTGATGGTGGTGATGCTGATGGTGGTGGTGTCATAGGGGTTTGTCAGGTGATATTGGATTAAGAAATACATACATTGGATGTCTTGGAAGTGTATAATTAAGAGAGTCTTGAGGAGAACTCCAGGTCTGCCTGTCGAGTCCACTACTATGCCTAGCATGGATGTGAGGATGAACTACGGCTCATGTGTGATGGGTCTCGTGATGTCACAGCTAGAAGGGAGCAGATCTATATAGTAGCTTTGATTATCTAAGTATACTACACAGTACACAGTAACACTACTGACAGCTGGCAACGATAACATGGCATCCTGATATACAGCTAACTTACACTACAAGCATAGTATATTGGCGTATCTACCGTCCTAGCTCAAAAAACCAATAGAAAGTACAACGCAGTCCTATATGCTAGCCGAGTCCTTACAAAGGCTGAGGCGTTTGCAACTGAGAAAGAAGCCTTAGCAACAGTGTGGTCTTTAAAGCACTTCTGAGACATTATATATGAGTACCCTGTTCATGTCTTGACAGATCATGGTCCACTGATTCTGCTATTCCAGAATAAATGACCTACTGGAAGATTAACCAGACGGTCCTTGACTAACCAAAAGTCCAACCCAACTTTTGAACACTACCTGGTAAGTCAAATGTAGTCGCAATGCTTTATTACGACATATTAGTATAGTAATAGCAGATCCTCCATTTAGTGCCAAGGATGTAAAGAATGCTCAAAGACCCATGTGGTCTGGTGTGATTCAATTCCTGCTACAGGAAGATCAAACTCTCTCAGTGAAGCCACCAGCACCCATCAGAGACTTTGTCATGAACCAAGAGTTACTGTATTACACAGCTGAGTTGGACACTCCTAGCAAAAGAGTAAACCACTTAGTAATTCCACAGTCACTAGTGAATGTAACCTTACAGTTAGTTCACGATGTACCAGGTGTTGCACACCCTGGTATGGATCCTTCTGTAAAACAAGCCAGATTGAAATACTTTTGGCCTCGTATGGCAACTGATATTTCTGAGTATGTTAAGAAATGTAATGTCTATATACAAAATAAAGGTAATATTAGTGGTCCTAATCCAATCCAGGTGTATCCCACTACTAGCGAACCTTGGGAAAGAGTTCCCTTAGATTTGTTAACTAATTTCCAATGTTCTCTCCAGGGCAACAAACATTTTTGTGTTATGGTAGGCCAGTTCACCAGATATTGTGAGTTAGTTCCTGTTGCAGATAAGACTGCCGAGACAGTAGCTAAAGCAATTAAGGAATGTACAATCTTCAGGCATACCACTCCCAAGTTCCTAGTAACAGATAATGGAGGTGAATTCTGTAATGAGATTCTTGAAAGTTGTGTACTGTGTAGAAGATCTCTAAATCGACCATTGTTCCTCACCATCCTGCCAGTAATGGTTTAGCAGAAAGAACTAATAAGAAAGTACTCGATGTATTGAGAGTCACTCTTAATCCCAATGGTGCATCCTGGGATGAAGTTATACCTGACGTTCGGTGTGCCATAAATTCTGCTTACAATGCTTTTATAGGTGACACTCCACATTATGCACTGTATGGTGTAGATAAGTACTTACCATATGAGTTGTTATATTCTAATCCGAAACCAAATTACAATCCTGATGACTTCATAGTGTTACACCTGGTCAACTTATGCATTACTTCGAGCCGATATCACTTAATATCATATTGCAAACCTGGTTGTTAATAGCTAAAATGAGCAAGTTCGACTGTATAATATTATCTGGGGCCTCATATGAGTTACCAGATAGAATCATGTAAATTTATGCTTATAGTAAAATTATTTAGATTGCGTGTAACAATGTGATATGTGAAGCACTTGTGTAACAACCAGTCTCTGGTTAACATTTTCACCCTCTAAGCATATGTCACGTGACCTACCTTATGTCAGGTCACCCCTCCCCCACTACAGTCAGTAGCAGCCGATCTACAGCTCAAGTGCATGGCTTGGAAGTCCTCTGTTGTAATAGCCATATTCCCTTATATTATACTTAAGGTGCTCGTGGGGAACTTATCTGTACATTACGTCAAATATCAACTATCTGTTATATTCACCGGTGATCTGAAAACCTCCGGGTTATAACTAGTAACTTTATTCATGTGACTGTTAATGAAACATTAAGGTCCTGTGCGTAGTTATTACTAAATATAATTGTGCATTCATAATATATGAGAAAAAAGCTTAATATTTTATTGATATGTTGTAAGGAAAAATATATTAAAGGCCATAAATTTTTATGTGATTTTTTGACTCCCTATAAAAGTAGTTGGAACTTAATCAATTTATTGTACTTTGACATCCTGTGAAGTGAAAAGAAGGATAAGAGAGTAATGATAGCGACTCACAGCAGTTTAGCTCAAGGTGTCTTCAGAAGAATCTGAGAAACGCTTCTTAAATCATCAGCAGAATTTACAAGAGCAACTAACACTCAAGCAAAATCAACCAAAATTAAAGTAGGTTTGAGAGTTATGCTGAATAACTAAAATGAAACGCCTGCAATGCCCAAGCTCGAGCAAAGGTTTGTTGGTTCATATCCAGTAGTTGAACATGTCAGTGGCATTGAGTATAAAGGTTGAGAAATCAGTACTGGCCAGTATAAAGACCCACATTTAAATCATTTGAAGTTAGTATGCGATGATGGCAAAGTTCCTAAGATCTAGACAAATGCAATAGACTCTAACAATCTTCCTGACGTAATACCCTCTACCTCTAACTTCCAGACAGATGAACAACCTGGCTGTTGTTATTCCTTACATACATGACAAATGAGGAATCCACAAGTATCATATGTAAAACTCAATTTAGATCCTCCTCAACCACAGCATGTTAGCTGTTGCAACAGTTTGACTCCCAGAGATGACCACTTTGCATATGTAAATCTCGCCCTAGCAGAGTTGGGGTTAAATATAAATAATCCCTATAGATAGATAATTTAGTCTAGAGTATTTCAACTGTGTTCACTATATCAACTTATTGATGTTCATTTTTTTTTAAGTGTTCACATTCTCTCCAAATTCTGTGATTTAATAGTAAAATACTTGTGTGCACCAAGTCTGCATTTTCTGTTAAACACTTTCTCCTTTGTAAATATATTTCCTCAGAATCTGTAGATCAGTTGATTTTCTCTTTGTTGATCTCTTTTGTTAATCTGTATCATTGATTCTATCATAATTTGTAAGGCATCAGTCATCATCCTTATTTATAGTTCCTTATGTTCAACTGTTGTGTACATTGGTATTGTATAGAATATGCCCAGAGAATTGCTAAGCTGTCAGTAGTGTTACTGTGTAGGTATTACATAGATTTGCTCCCTTCTAACTGAGACATCACGAGACTATGGGTCTCGTGATGTCACTAGAAGTGAGGATGAACTCTGTGGCTTACACATGAGCTGTAGGCCACAGAGTTCATCCTGACTTCCATACCAGGCATAGTAGTGGACTTGACAGGCAGGCCTGAGTATCTCCTCAAGACTCTCCTAATTATACACTTCCAAGACATCCAATATCTTCAGACAAACCCCCATAACATCACAAATATTACCACCACCATCATCGCCACCATCACCACCCACCATCACAACCACCGCTACTACCACCACCATCAACACTATCACCACCAGACTGGGCTGAGTCAGAAACACAACTCAGAATATTTCAGACAGCGTCTCTACACTGCTGCTCACTCAGCGTTCGTGCTATGTACGGGATCCTCCTATCTCTCTCACTCTCATTTCCTGAGACTCACTTTACGACCTCGCTTCTCTATCGTTATTTATTTGATTTTTCCCTTCCTCTTATATATAAGAATTGCAAGGACGAACAGAAGATATATAATTATGGAAACATGAGTAATGAATTACAGATATTTAGTTAGGAAAAACCAATGAACGGGAAAAGTTTAAACCCAGAGCAAGTGAATGATAGAACTCCACGGGTTTAGTTATTTGTTTGCAGTAATGTTATTGTGTGATTATAGTTAGTCAGGATAGATGGACAAAAGTCAATTTATGAGTGAAGAAGAAGATATTAATTAGTTTTTACAGCACCACACCCTGTTACACTACACCGTCAAACATTACAAGACACCACGACACTGTAACACTACTCCGTCACACCTTACAGAACACTACTGCAACACAGTGCAACACATCTCTCTCCTGTATGCTGGTTATTTGTGTATTGTTCCAGTCATGGTATTGTGCAGTTTTGTTCCGTACTCCCTCATGCTTAGTAACACACCACTACACCCTGTAACACTACTCTTCACACCTTGTAACACACCACTACACCTTGTAACACGCCACTACACCCTGTAACACTACTCTTCACACCTTGTAACACACCACTACACCTTGTAACACGCCACTACACCCTGTAACACTACTCTTCACACCTTGTAACACACCACTACACCTTGTAACACACCACTACACCCTGTAACACTACTCTTCACACCTTGTAACACACCGCTACACCCTGTAACACTACTCCTTCACACCTTGTAACACACTGATTCACCCTATAACACTACTTCACGCCTTGTAAAACACTGCTACACCCTATAACACTACTTCACACCTTGTAACACGCCACTACACCCTGTAACACTACTCCTTCACACCTTGTAACACACTGATTGACCCTATAACACTACTTCACACCTTGTAAAACACTGCTACACCCTGTAACACTACTCTTCACACCTTGTAACACGCCACTACACCCTGTAACACTACTTCACACCTTGTAACACTGATTCACCCTATAACACTACTTCACGCCTTGTAAAACACTGCTACACCCTGTAACACTACTCTTCACACCTTGTAACACGCCACTACACCCTGTAACACTACTCCTTCACACCTTATAAGACACCACAAGACCTTGTAACACACCACAACACAATATAATACACCACCACACCTTGTAACACACCCTACATCCTTCAACACTACTACACCCTGTAACACCGCTACACCCTGTAACACACCGCTACACACTGTAACACTACTCTTCACACCTTGTAACACACCGCTACACCCTGTAACACTACTTCACACTTTATAAGGCACCACTACACCTTGTAACACACCACTACACAATATAATACACACCACACCTTGTAACATACCCCTACACCCTGTAACACTACTACACCCTGTAACTCACCACTACACCTTGTAACACACACTACTCTGTAACAAAACAATACAGTCTGTAACACAGCCCTACACCCTCCCTGTAACACACTACCACATCCTGTAACATACCACTATACCCTCTAACACACCATTACACCCTGTAACATACCACTATACCCTCTAACACACCATTACACCCTGTAACATACCACTATACCCTCTAACACACCATTACACCCTGTAACACTCTACTACTACTATTTTTAACATAACACTACACCCTGTAACACACTACTACACCTTGTAAGACGCTACTACATCTTGCAGGGCACAAACACATCCCATAACTAACCAATGTAGTGTGCTACACAACGCCAATACGAAGATAAACAGCACCATTACAGATTGTAGCTAAACGTATTCACACTTGGTAACAATCCTCTAAAGCATGTAACAAAGCAACACTGGAAACACTCCGCTACACCCTGCAACACAGCCCCACTATACCTTCTAACAGTACTACACCCTGCAACACAGCCCCACTATACCTTCTAGCAGTACTACACCCTGCAACACAGCCCCACTATACCTTCTAGCAGTACTACACCCTGCAACACAGCCCCACTATACCTTCTAGCAGTACTACACCCTGCAACACAGCCCCACTATACCTTCTAGCAGTACTACACCCTGCAACACAGCCCCACTATACCTTCTAACAGTACTACACCCTGCAACACAGCCCCACTATACCTTCTAGCAGTACTACACCCTGCAACACAGCCCCACTATACCTTCTAACAGTACTACACCCTGCAACACAGTACTACACTCAGCAACACAAAGCACATCGAAACAACGTTACATTAAGCCACACAGGTTAAGGCTGGATCCACTAATTTATTGTTGATTACTTTTCGATAACCATATAAAACTTAATAAGACATTCACTGTCACACAACACAAGCACACTGACCACTTATTGTAAGTAACTGAGGCTGCAAGTGCACACTCACTTAACACACTCCTGATCACACCTCATTATTTTCGACTATTACTGTTTGTTTTTTAGGCTGCAACAATTTGCTTCAAAAAGAAATAAGATAAATTAAAAAATTAAGGAAAATATACGACTGAGCTTCGATTTTTGTGTTTAGCTAATTTTGTTTGCTTTTATATTTGTTCGACACACAGACACACACACACACACACACACACACACACACACACACACACACACACACACACACATACATAGCTTTAAGCAGAGGTATGATAAAGCTCACGGTTCAGGGAGAGTGACCTAGTAGCGATCAGTGAAGAGGCGGGGCCAGGAGCTCGGACTCGACCCCCGCAACCTCAACTAGGTGAGTAGGTGAGTACACACTGACGTGTATAGTATGCAAAGTCATGGAGAAGATCGTCAGGAAAAGAGTGGTGGAGCACCTAGAAAGGAATGGGCTTATTAACGACATCCAGCACGGTTTCAGGGACGGTAAATCCTGTGTCACAAACCTACTAGAGTTATATGACAGGGTGGCAGCAGTATGACAAGAGAGAGGGGTGGGTAGACTACGTTTTTTGTGACTGTAAGAATGCTTCTGACACAGTTCCTCACAAGAGATTAGAGCAAAAGATGGAGGACCAGGTAGGTATAACAGGAAAAACACTGCAATGGATCAGAGAATTCCTGACGGGAAGGCATCAGAAAGTCATGGTTCGTGATGAGATGTCAGAGTGGGTGCCTGTGACGAGCGGGGTTCCACAGGGGTCAGTCCGAGGACCGGTACTATTTCTGGTATATGTGAATGACATGACAGAAAGAATAAATTCAGAAGTGACCTTGTTTGAAGAAGATGTGAAGAATTTAATCGGACGAGGATAAGGCAAGACTACAGAGGGATTATGTTAGTAAGACACATATGCAACAGTTAGGTATCTTTATTATGAAACGTTTCGCCTACACAGTAGGCTTCTTCAGTCAAGTACAGAAAAGTTGATAGAAGCAGAAGATACTTGAAGACGATGTAATCAGTCCATCACCCTTAAAGTTTTGAGGTGGTCAGTCCCTCAGTCTGGAGAAGAGCATTGTTCCACCTCAAAACTTTAAGGGTGATGGACTGATTACATCGTCTTCAAGTATCTTCTGCTTCTATCAACTTTTCTGTACTTGACTGAAGAAGCCTACTGTGTAGGCGAAACGTTTCATAATAAAGATACCTAACTGTTGCATATGTGTCTTACCTAACAACCTGTCGGTATTTTATACCATTTTAATGTTCAGAGGGATTATGCTGCAGGTTTTTGGACCAAGCTGCAGGGTTGGTCCAGAAACTTATTCCTGGAGTTGAACCCCAGGAAGTGCAAAGTCATGAAAACTGGGGATGGGCAAAGAAAACTGCAGATAGAGTACAGTCTAGGGGGCCAAAGATTACAAACCTCATTCAAGGAAAAAGATCTTGGGGTGAGTATAATACCGAGCACATCTCCTGAGGCGCACATCATCCAAATAATTGGTGCAGCATATGGGCGCCTAGCCCATATGTTGCACAGGACCCTGTGCACCTTGTACGTCAGGCCCATATTGGAGTATGCAGTACCAGTTTGGAACCCACATCTGGCCAAGCACGTCAGGAAATTAGAGAAAGTGCAAAAGTGCTAAGGGGCTTGTCCTACGAGGTGAGGTTATGGGAAATCGACTTGACGATACTGGAGGACTGGAGGGATAGGGATAATGCGATAACATATGGAATACTGAGAGGAACTGACAAGGTGGACAGAGACAGGATGTACCAGAGATGGGACACAGCAACAAGGGGTCACAATTAGAAGCTGAAGACTCAGATGAGTCACAGAGATGCTAGGAAGTATTTCTTCAGTCATAGAGTTGTCAGGAAATGTAACAGTCTGGAAAGTGATGCAGTGGAGGCAGGATCCATACATAGCTTTAAGAAGAGGTATATAAAACCTCAGGAAGCAGGGAGAGTGGCCTAGTAGCCATCAGTGAAGAGGCAGGGCCAGGAACTATAATTCAATCCCTGAAACCACAATTAAGTGAGTACAATTCGGTGAGTACACACACATGCACACACCTCCTACCCACCACCACCATCTCTATGCCACCAGAAACCACCTATCCACCACCCCACCTAACAAGCCTCCACCCACCTAACCCACCACCACCTATCTAACTAGCCACCACCCACCTAACCCACCACCACCTGTCTAGCTAGCCACACCCACCTAACTAGCCACCACCCACCTAACCCATCACACCTACCTAACTAGTCACCACAACTCACCTAACCCACTACAACCACCTATCTAACCCACCACCACCTACCTAATCCACCACAAACATCCAAATAATCCACCATCACCCACCTAATTAGCAACCACTCACCTAACGCAACTCCACCCACCTAACCTACTACAACCACACAACTAGCCCACCACCACCCCACCTAACTAGCCACCACCCACCTTACCCACCACATCCACCCACCTAACCCACCACCATCCACTTAACCCACCACATCACCCCTCGAGTTTCTTATTTCAGTCAGTTAACTTTTTGTAGAGCCAATTTTACGCACTATAAAACATTGAGGATGATCCCTTTGCAGGTTTTGTCTCGCTGACTCCTCTTTCTCCCTTCCCTTCTTTCCCTTTCTGGCAGGAGGAAAAGAGAAGGTGGAGAAGAAGAAGAGAGAGGAAGAGGAGGAGAAAGATCAAGAAGAATAGGAAGAGAACTCTCAGGAAGAGAGAGAGGATCCCGCTAAATAAGCTGAGTGCACCGAGAGATCAAAGACATCGAAGTATTCTCTTTAGCAGACGCAAAACCCGAGGCAAAAGCATACTTAGGATGATGACCAGAGGAAAATAACACACTGGTTATTATTATTTTCATTATTCCAATTATGTTTATAATAATAATAATAGTAATAATAAATAATTTTATAATTAATTTTAAAATTACTGTTATTATTATTACAGGGTAGAACTAAACCCATTAGGGTCACGCAGGATTTAGGGACTGAGGGGCCATCAGGTCCAATCCCAAAAATGGAAACAGTAGAAAATGTGCCCTTTCTGTATTTTCCTGCACATGTATAATAGTAAATACTTTGAGGTAAGACTATGTGGGAGGTAAGACTATGTGGGAGGTAAGACTATGTGGGAGGTAAGACTATGTGGGAGGTAAGACTATGTGGGAGGTAAGGCTACGTGGGAGGTAAGACTATGTGGGAGGTAAGGCTACGTGGGAGATAAGACTATTTGGGAGGTAAGACTATGTGGGAGGTAAGACTATGTGGGAGGTAAGGTTACGTGGGAGGTAAGACTATGTGGGAGGTAAGGTTACGTGGGAGGTAAGACTATGTGGGAGGTAAGGCTATGTGGGAGGTACGACTATGTGGGAGGTAAGGCTACGTGGGAGGTAAGACTATGTGGGAGGTAAGGCTACGTGGGAGATAAGACTATTTGGGAGGTAAGACTATGTGGGAGGTAAGACTATGTGGAAGGTAAGACTATATGGGAGGTAAGACTATGTGGGAGGTAAGACTATATGGAAGGTAAGACTATGTCGGAGGAAAGACTATGTGGGAGGTAAGACTATGTGGGAGGTAAGACTATGTGGGAGATAAGACTATGTAGGAGGTAAAACTATGTGGGAGGTAAGACTATGTGGGAGGTAAGAATATGTGGGAGGTAAGACTATGTAAGAGGTAAGACTATGTGGGAGGTAAGGCTATGTGGGAGGTAAGGCTATGTGGGAGGTAAGACTGTGTGGGAGGTAAGACTATGTGGGAGGTAAGACTATGTAGAAGGTAAGACTATGTGGGAGGTAAGACTATGTGGGAGGTAAGACTATGTGGGAGGTAAGACTATGTGGGAGGTAAAACTCGTCGTAAGATAAAGCAGAGTTGGGTACCGTAACTTTCTTTACATTAGGCCAAGGACGAAAACGAATGTGAGCAAACTAATTTTATTCATAACCTAACCTATCCTAGCCTAACCTATCCTAAGTTATCCTAAGGTATAAAAAGAAGAAGGTACAGCACCGTGACTGGAACAATACACATGACGGACCGGAGCGTCGTTTTAAGATTCAATTCTTGTATCTGCGAGTTACTTTGTGTACTATTGTAACGTATCCTGTCCTGTCAGAAAAGTAAAGCATTCTGCGTAGGAGAGTAAAGCAATTGCTTCTGGATACCGCGATGACCGACGTAACACGAGAATGAAATGAATTGTGATAAGTCAGAGACGTGGGAACTCCCAGCCTCTCATCTCCTGATACGAGACAAAAACGGTGTTTACTGAAAATCCTGAATGGAGCTTTTTATAAAGCAGGATTGCTTGATATATAAGTGTAATTAATTCATGTTTACACTTTATCACAAGAATCGTTCTCCAGATATCGTCACTATTATCTGTAGCAGTGATAGTCAGGAACTGTCAGGATCATCCCTAGAAGTCTCCTCCAAATATATTATCTCAAGAAGTGTCTCTTGGGTGTCTATACAAGCATCCTGCAGATATGACCAGCGTTATGCATTAAAGAATTCTCAAGATATTGTCAGAATTATTCTAAGGAACGTTGGGCAGATATCGTCACGATAAACACAGAATCGTTGTTGAAATATCGTCAGCATTATCCCTAGAATCTTTTGCCAGATGTCGTCAAAATTATCCTCTTACGAGTTCTCCAGAAATCACTAAGATGACTTTCTATTTTAGAAGTCGGGGTGGTGGGGGCATGATTATAAAGGGCTCTTGATCTAAGAGACTAGAGCTACCCTATCATGCACGATCCCTTCTGGCTTAGCGCTCCCCAGAGTATTGTTACGAAACAATGTTCCACACCATGGGGTTGAACAATCCTCCTGTTTAAGGGACTGACAAATAAAAAAACATGGTCAAGAAGGATGATAGACTGATTGCATCTTCGCTACTACTCCTGCTGCCTATAAATTTTATCTCCTCTGTATCTGACTGAAGACGCCTGCTGCATAGGCGAAACATTTCACTCACCAATAAAAATACCCAACTGTTGCACACGTGTCTTACTCTTCAGCGACTCAGGGAGAAACTAAGAAGCAGGGAGGAACTAAGAAGCAGGAAGGAATTAAGCAGGGAGGAATTAAGAAGCAAGGAAGAACTAAGAACCAGGAAGGAACTAAGAACCAGGGAGAAACTAAGAAGCAGGGAGGAACTAAGAACCAGGGAGAAACTAAGAAGCAGGGAGGAACTAAGAACTAGGGAGAAACTAAGAAACAGGGAGGAACTAAGAAGCAGGGAGGAACTAAGAAGCAGGGAGGAACTAAGAAGCAGAGAAGAACTAAGAACCAGGGAGGAACTAAGAAGCAGGGAGGAACTAAGAAGCAGGGAGGAACTAAGAAGCAGGGAGGAACTAAGAAGCAGGGAAGAACTAAGAAGCAGGGAGGAACTAAGAAGCAGGGAGGAACTAAGAAGCAGGGAGGAACTAAGAAGCAGGGAGGAACTAAGAAGCAGGGAGGAACTAAGAAGCAGGGAGGAACTAAGAAGCAGGGAGGAACTAAGAAGCAGGGAGGAACTAAGAAGCAGGGAGGAACTAAGAAGCAGGGAGGAACTAAGAAGCAGGGAGAAACTAAGAACCAGGGAGGAACTAAGAAGCAGAGAGGAACTAAGAAGCAGGGAGGAACTAAGAAGCAGAGAAAAACTAAGAAGCAGGGAGAAACTAAGAACCAGGGTGGAACTAAGAAGCAGGGAGGAACTCAGAAGCAGGGAAGAACTAAGAAGCAGGGAGGAACTAAGAAGCAGGGAGGAACTAAGAAGCAGGGAGGAACTAAGAATCAGGGAAGAACTAAGAACCAGGGAGGAACTAAGAACCAGGGAGGAACTAAGAAGCA
Source organism: Cherax quadricarinatus (assembly GCF_026875155.1). Classification (NCBI taxonomy): domain Eukaryota; kingdom Metazoa; phylum Arthropoda; class Malacostraca; order Decapoda; family Parastacidae; genus Cherax; species Cherax quadricarinatus. The sequence continues at coordinate 51,083,373 of NC_069420.1, read as the reverse complement.
GGGAGGAACTAAGAAGCAGGGAGGAACTAAGAAGCAGGGAGGAACTAAGAAGCAGGGAAGAACTAAGAAGCAGGGAGAAACTAAGAAGCAGGGGGGAACTAAGAAGCAGGGAGAAACTAAGAAGCAGGGAGAAACTAAGAAGCAGGGAGAAACTAAGAAGCAGGGAAGAACTAAGAAGCAGGGAGGAACTAAGAAGCAGGGAGGAACTAAGAAGCAGGAAGGAACTAAGATGCAGGGAGAAACTAAGCAGGGAGAAACTAAGAAGCAGGGAGAAACTAAGAAGCAGGGAGAAACTAAGAAGCAGGGAGGAACTAAGAAGCAGGGAGGAACTAAGATGCAGGGAGAAACTAAGAAGCAGGGAGGAACTAAGAAGCAGGGAGGAACTAAGAATCATGGAGGAACTAAGATGCAGGGAGAAACTAAGAAGCGGGGAAGAACTAAGGAGCATGGAGAAACTAAGAAGCAGAAAGGAACTAAGAAGTAGGAACAAAGAAGCAGGGATGAACTAAGAAGCAGGGAGGAACTAAGAAGTCAGGAACTAAAAAATATTGAGAAACTAAGAAGCAGGGAAGAACTAAGAAGCAGGGAGGAACTAAGAAGCAGGAAAAAAGAAGCAGGGATGAACTAAGAAGCAGGGAGAAACTAAGAAGCAGGGAAGAACTAAGAAGCAGGGAGGAACTAAGAAGCAGGAACTTAAAAATATGGAGAAACTAAGAAGCAGGGAAGAACTAAGAAGCAGGGAGGAACTAAGAAGCAGGAAAAAAGAAGCAGGGATGAACTAAGAAGCAGGAGAAACTAAGAAGCAGGGAGAACTAAGAAGCAGGGAGGAACTAAGAAGCAGGAACTTAAAAATATTGAGAAACTAAGAAGCAGGGAGGAACTAAGAAGCAGGGAGGAACTAAGACGCAGAGAGGAACTAAGAAGCAGGGAGACACTAAGAAGCAGGAACTAAGAAGCAGGGAAGAACTAAGAAGCAGAGAGGGAATTAAAAGGCAGAGAGAAACTAAGAAGCAGGGAGGATCTAAGAAGCAGGAAGAAAGTAAGAAGCAGGAAGAAGCTAAGAAGCAGCGAGAAGCTAAGAAGCAGGGAGACACTAAGAAGCAGGAACTAAGAAGCAGGAAGAAACTAAGAATCAGGGAGGAACTAAGAAGCAGGAAGAAACTAAGAAGCAGGGAGGGACTAAGAAGCAGGAACTAAGAAGCAGGAACCAAAAAGCAGGAACTAAGAAGCAGGAACGAAGAAGCAGGGAGGAACTAAGAAGCAGGAACGAAGAAGCAGGGAGGAACTAAGAAGCAGGAACTAAGAAGCAGGGAGGAACTAAGAATCGGTGGAGGTCTAAGAAGCAGGAAAAATCTGAGGTTGCAGGATAAAGGGGAAAGAAAACAACTGAGAAGTGGAAAAAGACAAAGAAGTAGCGGGAAAAACATAGCGAAGGAGTAAAGAAAAACGTAAGAAAAAAACAGATTAATAATTAACAAGGGGAAATTAGCAGAAATTGACAAAAATTATCCATACGTGTTGAGAGGTCAACTTGTTGTGTTGGTAACACTTGAAGAGAGGAGTGATGAGACACTTACCTTGGTCATACTGCAGGGTCATGCTGATGCTCAGGTGTGGCAACACTGGCAAGGTGTTACAAGCAACTTACCTGGAAAATATTAAGTTATTTGTAATGGAAAATATTACCATGTATAACTACCTACGCGGTATATTAAGTTATTAAGTTATTTAAGTAACAAAATACGTATGTACTGGATACCTATTTACTGTCTCTATGTCATTATCTAAGATTCTTATATACTCTGTGTATAATAATAATAATAATAATAATAATAATAATAATAATAATAATAATAATAGCAATAATAGTAGTAATAATAATAATAATAATAATAATAATAATAATAATAATAATAACAGCAATAATAGTAGCAATAATAGTAGTAGTAATAATAATAATAATAATAATAATAATAATAATAATAATAATAATAGCAATAATAGTAGCAATAATAGTAGTAATAATAATAATAATAATAATAATAATAATAATAATAATAATAGCAATAATAGTATAGTAGTATATAATAATAATAATAATAATAATAATAATAGCAATAATAGTAGCAATAATAGTATTAGTAATAATAATAATAGTAATAATAATAATAATAGCAATAATAGTAGCAATAATAGTAATAATAATAATAATAGCAATAATAGTAGCAATATAAATAGTAATAATAATAATAATAATAATAATAATAATATAAATAATAATAATAATAATAATAATAGCAATAATAGTAGCAATAATATAGTAGATAATAATAATAATAATAATAATAATAATAATAATAATAATAATTAATAATAATAATAATAATATATAATAATAGCAATAATAGTAGCAAAAATAGTAATAATAATAATAATAATAATAATAATAATAATAATAATAATAATAGCAATAATAGTAGCAATAATAGTAGTAATAATAATAATAATAATAATAGCAATAATAGTAGCAATAATAATAATAATAATAATAATAATAATAATAATAAAAAGACACATTTCGGTCGCTGGGCGACCCGAGAAAAGTATCCCAGCATTCAGTAAGCCCAGCTCTCTCTACCTCAGTGCACGCAGTAGAGAAAATGGAGTGTGCTTATTACGTCTCAGTTAAGTGGAATGACAAGTGTTATTCTTGGCAACAGCCTGAGTTCAGGCTGTGTATGTACGGTTATAATGTATATTCCAAAGATTACCGTCTATATTAAGTGTCTATATAGCAAATGGAATGCACACATATAGCCCCATTAAATTGCATCTAAAATCATTATGTAAGTGAAGAGGTAAGACAAGGTAAAAATATGCAGATCTTCCAGACCTTTAAGGTATATAACTGGAAATACAAACACATGTGCAGTATAATGTGATCCTTTATTGACAACGTTTCGCCCACACACTGGGTTTTTTCAAGTCACAAACAGATCTGCCTGGGGTGGAAGGTACGGGAGTATTTATAGTCAGGTTCAGAATGTTGAGGTCAGGTGGAGAATGCTGCATCTGATGATCTACCGAGTGGGGTTATAGAGTCTAAAATCTTGGGTAGCTTGGAAAGGAGACTGGACAAGTTTGTGAGCAGACCTCCTACAGTGTTCTTATGTGGGATAGCGATGAAGAAGTTTCTTGGCAAGTGGTTCAGCTATGTTATAGAAGCCACTATTCTGGTTGAAGTTGTCGGATATAGAAATAAGTGATGATTCCAGGATTCTTCGGTACTGAGTGTTGTCGTCTGTGGCGATAAGTCTTGAGTTTCTGTAGTTTATCAAGTGGTTGTGTGAATTAAGGTGTTGTACACAGGCATTCCTTGTATCGTCAGACCTGCTTGCGTATTGGTATTCTTAAATACGTGTTTGGAGGTCCCTTGATGTTTCGCCCACGTATAATTTGTTGCAGTCATTACAAGGGATTATGTATACCCCTGCAGAGGGTGGAAGCTTGTCCTGTCTATCACTGGTAATGTCCTTAACGGTCGTGGTTGTGGAGGTAGATACTTGGAATGAGGTATTGGAAAAGATGTTGGAAACGTGTTTGGCAATGGAGTTCGTGGGGAGGACTGTGTATCTCTTCTCGGCAGTGTCTTCTCTGGGTGTGTTGAAGATGTTTAATGCCCGTCGTCTACAGTCTCTGATGAAGTGACGAGGATAGTGGAGTTTAGAAAATACTTGTTCAATTATAGTGCATTCTTCCTCAAGAAACTCATTGCTGCAGATTCTGAGTGCACGCAGGAAAAAGCCTATAATTACACCACGTTTAGTTTTGGTGTCGTGGTGAGAGTAGAAGTGGAGAAGATTGTTTTGGGTGGTGGGTCTTCGATAGACTTTAGCAGAAGACACGACCATCAGGGTTACCACCGCTGATAAAGGAGGTGGTGTTGTTATCATGAACACTGACGATTACAGGAACAAAATGCTCAATCTACTTAATGACCCAGATACCTACAAACCTCTCACAACTAACCAAGTGGACAACCTTACTAAAACTTTTCTTCAAGGACTCGCCGTATTCTGAGGGGCTCAGAACAGGGGAAGAAACTTCTGCACACCATGCCCAGCAACCCCAGACCTGCCAGAATGTACGGCCTGCCAAAAACTCACAAGCCTGGTATCCCACTGAGGCCCATATCCTCGGGAATAGGCAGTGCTCCCCACCAGCTCTCAGGAATTCTCGCAAAACACCTCTCTAAACTCTTGGGCACTATCAGTCCAGCACATCTCAAACACTCAGGTGATCTTCTCAATCGCATTCGCAACATCAACATCAGGAACAAGAAACTTTCCAGCCTTGATGTGACTTCCCTATTCACCAAAGTACCTACTACACAAGCCATCAATCTCTTGCGCAGGAAAATTGACGATTCACTTGATCTTCCCATTCCAGCCAGCGATTTCATCGACCTTGTTGAACTATGTGTTGGCTTTACGTGTTTCTCTTTCGAAAATCACCTCTTTCAGCAGACTTTTGGACTACCCATGGGTTCGCCACTCAGTGTGGACCTGGCGAACCTATACATGGGACATTTAGAAGCCGAACGTTTCTTCACCATTATTCCTTCGTCTGTCACCTGGCTCCGTTATGTTGACGACATTCTCCTCATAACTTCTAGATGCTTCAACGTTCAAGCTCTCCAAGACAAGCTCAACCAGGTCGAGCCTTCAATCCAGTTCACACTTGAAGTCGACAACACTCTTCCTTTCCTTGATGTTCTTCTCTGCAAAGCTGACCACGAACTTCGCTTTAAAGTCTATCGAAAACCCACCAACCAAAACGATCTTCTTCACTTCTACTCTTACCACGACACCAAAACTAAACGTGGTGTAATTATAGGCTTCTTCCTGCGTGCACTCAGAATCTGCAGCAATGAGTTTCTTGAGGAAGAATGCACTATAATTGAACAAGTATTTTCTAAACTCCACTATCCTCGTCACTTCATCAGAGACTGCAGACGACGGGCATTAAACATCGTCAACACACCCAGAGAAGACACTGCCGAGAAGAGATACACAGTCCTCCCCACCAACTCCATTGCCAAACACGTTTCCAACATCTTTTCCAATACCTCATTCCAAGTATCTACCTCCACAACCACGACCATCAAGGACATTACCAGTGATAAATTAGACACATGTGCAACGCTTGGGTATCTTTATTGAGGCAACGTTTCGCCACACAGTGGCTTCATCAGTCCATACGTAGGAGAAACTTGAAGAACAGGAGGAGAATGAGGTAATCAGTCGCTCAACCTTGAGTCGATGTGTTCAGTCCATCAATCTTGAATAGAATACGGCATATCAGCAGAGAAGCAGCTTATAAACCGTATGGCAGGAGAGGTGCAGCAGTCATAGGTCGTGTCACATTCTCCTCCTGTTCTTCAAGTTTCTCCTACGTATGGACTGATGAAGCCACTGTGTGGCGAAATGTTTCCTCAATAAAGATACCCAAGCGTTGCACATGTGTCTAATTTATCAACATGTCGGTTCTCTGAACCATTCATCTACAAATCTGTCAGACACTGCAACTTCTTGGGATCTTAATACTTAGGAATTCTTCGCTTGCCTAATTCTTGGGCACAACTTACTTCCACATTGAACAAATGTGACACCACCTATGACTGCTGCACCTCTCCTGCCATACGGTTTATAAGCTGCTTCTCCGCTGATATGCCGTATTCTATTCAAGATTGATGGACTGAACACATCGACTCAAGGTTGAGGGACTGATTACCTCATTCTCCTCCTGTTCTTCAAGTTTCTCCTACGTATGGACTGATGAAGCCACTGTGTGGCGAAACGTTTCCTCAATAAAGATACCCAAGCGTTGCACATGTGTCTAATTTATCTACATGTCGGTTCTCTGAACCATTCATCTACAAATTACCAGTGATAACAGGACAAGCTTCCACCCTCTGCAGGGGTATACATAATCCCTTGTAATGACTGCAACAAATTATACGTGGGCGAAACATCAAGGGACCTCCAAACACGTATTTCAGAACACCAATACGCAAGCAGGTCTGACGATACAAGGAATGCCTGTGTACAACACCGTAATTCACACAACCACTTGATAAACTACAGAAACTCAAGACTTATCGCCACAGAAGACAACACTCAATACCGAAGAATCCTGGAATCATCACTTATTTCTATATCCGACAACTTCAACCAGAATAGGGGCTTCTATAACATAGCTGAACCACTTGCCAAGAAACTTCTTCATCGCTATCCCACATAAGAACATAGGAATGGAAGAACACTGCAGAAGGTCTGCTCACAAACTTATCCAACTTCCTTTCCAAGCTACCCAAGATTTTAGACTCTATAACCCCACTCGGTAGATCATCAGATGCAGCATTCTCCACCTGACCTCAGCATTCTGAACCTGACTATAAATACTCGCGTACCTTCCACCCCAGGTAGATCTGTTTGTGACTTGATAAAGCCCACTGTGTGGGCGAAACGTTGTCAATAAAGGATCACATTATACTGCACATGTGTTTGTATTTCCACTGTGTCGGTATTTTATACCATTTATTTCCAAGGTATATAACTTGAGACATGAGGTCCCCACCGCTTCCATAAAGACATGACATGTCTAAATATAGCTATGACAGCAGGAGAAAACAGACACCCCAAGAAGTAGCAACAACCACAAGAATACTTCAGGAATAATTTCTGAACTCTTGCAGTGACAATGTATGGATATACATCAAGGTGTTAGTAGCAGTATGTGGGTACACGCTTCCTTTTAACATACATCAGTCTTCACTATCATACTTTATAACCTCTGTGAGGGCAGAAATTGACGGGCCACAAGATGAATTCAGTTTCAGCCTGCATCACCAACAAGCCTCAGTCTATCAATGAATGTAAACAGGGAAGTGGTGATTGTAGATGAATGGTTCAGAGAACTGACATGTTGATAAATTAGACACATGTGCAACTCGTGTCTAATTTATCAACAGGGAAGAGGTTGTGCAAGAAAGGTATAAAATACCGACAATATGAAAGTTAAGACACATGTGCAGCATCTGATATCTTTATTGTAGACGTTTCGCCATCCAGTGGCTTTATCAATACAGATTCCACTCGGGAATCCCGCCTACCAGTGACTATGCCCTCGTCTGCTACACGTACTTATCCACTGACGCCTATATAACCGCCAGTCTTCTTGCCTTCGCTCCAGATTCTCCTCCACCACGATGCTGTGAACACTAACTCCAAGGCTGACGAACTGATTACCTCATCTTTTGTATACAGTTCTACTGCCTTCTAATTATGTCCTGGAATCTGTATTGATAAAACCACTGGATGGCGAAACGTCTACAATAAAGATACCCAGATGTTGCACATGTGTCTTAATTTTCAGGGAAGAGATGAACAAGACCAAGACAGTGTACAGAGTGAATCTGCTATCTCAAACTTGTCTCAAGCAGTTCTCCATACCAGTGAAACTGTCTTTATCCAAGACTTGTCCTTGTATACACAGAAATACAGCAACCTCATAAAATACCTACCATATGTATTACATCGAAAAAAATAACATCTGTAATAGTTGCAATTAACTTCAACAAGGCTTGCAAGTTAATTGCAACCATTATAATTGTTTTTCCAGACTATCACTTACAACTGCAATTATTTGATCTAGGAAGACAACTAAAGAAGCTTCGTTTCAGATATGTTTTAAAAATAAGATCTAAGACATGTTTGGTAATATTTTATATTATTTTAGAAAGATGCAAATGAGTAATTCCACACCGTGAAAAATACAGAAAATAATATTGACTTTAATGGTACACAACAACTTCCATAAGTTACATAAATTTTTGTCATATTACGCTTCATTAAGATTCATGATGGGAAGGTACTCGTAAATTTTTGGATAGCACTTAATTAGGGAAAGTTTGTGAAAGGTTGCAAGTCCTAGCTGCACCCTGCTGGGAGGAAAAAATCCTGCTATGATATGCGACGGAGCATTTATCATCTCTTCTCAGGTTGGAGCACCAGTGGTGGAAAATACCTTCAATAAATCAAGGGATCTAAGGTGAATAAAACACAATCCTCTTGTATATACTTAATTTCAAAACTTCTCCTAGTTTATCAGCTGCGGATTTTGTGTACCTTCTCCTGAAGATGGAGTGATGATGGTGGGGTCTCTTAGGAAGACTAGGTTTAGATCAGGATTCATCCTTATCGACCATTTCGCAACTTGTTTATTCTTAGATTCGCTTGCAATATGAGTCCTAATGGAATGGAATTCAATCCATCTTGGATCAAGGATCAATATAAGGTATAATTTCCACTTATAAATTAAGTCTTAGTTCACCATTTCACTGTTTAGCTACTACAGACCCATAATTACTGGTCAAAATGTTGAGGTTGTGACCATTTAATCTCCTAATATTTGCTCCATTGTCTATTAAGAATTGTCACAACCTCCCTTGATGCGACTGCCACTAAAAATAATTTCTTGGTTATATTCTCCCTACCACTCAGCGAATCGGTACACTTGTTGACATAGTCGGATCATTTCACAACTGACTGGATCAACATCAAGAGTAAATTCCACCTTGTTTCATTTGGAGATTGCAAATAAATGCTTTTCTCTTGGAGGAATGTTGCAACAGGTTTGGACTTTCATTTTGACGTCACAAGAGAAAATGGTTTTGGAATGCTGCATGTAGAAATGAATTATTGACCTCTGGACTAGATGCATCTTTTATTCAGAATTATTGAGAGTGAGCAAAGCAGGTCATACGTTCTGGTAAAAAATTGGGAAGACTTTCCAGGTTCATTTCCTTCTCGGTGGTATTTGCCTCTTCCAGAGCCTTCAGGTTTAGCGACGTGAAAACCAGAAGCACATATCATAAGCTATATTGATTGATGAGATATTGCTAATTCTTTGTTTACTGTATCTCTGACAATGTACAGGAGGTTTATGGTGAAGACAGTATCTCTCTTCAAATATACCACAAGCAAGAAATCTTGACTTCAGTTCTAGGTTCTTCCGATTAGTGTAAAGATCCAAATTTAGATGAAGTTGGCTGAGATTCTGGAATTCTTCTATTGCATCCTACTTTCCTGCATATGCAAGAAAGATGGAGGATGTTGAATGTTGAGCATGCAAGAATCCCAAATTTTGGTTCTGCTTGTAGCAGATCTCAGAAAGTAAAAATCTCCAAAATATACAGTAGCAGCTGGTCACGTGCAATAGAATGTATTTTTTATTTTTTTTGGTTAATGATCTTTTGTCTGTTTCTTTGTGCTGTTGTCACTTCCAGGAGCTGTTTCATTTATTTTCTTCTGTGCATTATTTTGGTGATCTTTTAAATATTCAATTTTATTCTTTTCATTACAGCATTTTAAACGCGTGATGACTTTTAACGTAGCCTTCGTCATCTCTCCGCAACACCTGCACGTAGCCTTCATCTTCTCTCCGCAACACCTGCACGTAGCCTTCATCTTCTCTCCGCAACACCTGCACGTAGCCTTCACTGCTTCTCTCTCCCCAACACCTGCACGTAGCCTTCATCTTCTCTCCGCAACACCTGCACGTAGCCTTCATCTTCTCTCCGCAACACCTGCACGTAGCCTTCATCTTCTCTCCGCAACACCTGCACGTAGCCTTCATCTTCTCTCCGCAACACCTGCACGTAGCCTTCATCTCTCTCCGCAACACCTGCACGTAGCCTTCATCTTCTCTCCGCAACACCTGCACGTAGCCTTCATCATCTCTCCGCAACACCGCACGTAGCCTTCATCTTCTCTCCGCAACACCTGCACGTAGCCTTCATCTTCTCTCCGCAACACCTGCACGTAGCCTTCATCTTCTCTCCGCAACACCTGCACGTAGCCTTCATCTTCTCTCCGCAACACCTGCACGTAGCCTTCATCTTCTCTCCGCAACACCTGCACGTAGCCTTCATCTTCTCTCCGCAACACCTGCACGTAGCCTTCATCTTCTCTCCGCAACACCTGCACGTAGCCTTCATCTTCTCTCCGCAACACCTGCACGTAGCCTTCATCTTCTCTCCGCAACACCTGCACGTAGCCTTCATCTTCTCTCCGCAACACCTGCACGTAGCCTTCATCATCTCTCCGCAACACCTGCACGTAGCCTTCATCATCTCTCCGCAACACCTGCACGTAGCCTTCATCTTCTCTCCGCAACACCTGCACGTAGCCTTCATCTTCTCTCCGCAACACCTGCACGTAGCCTTCATCTTCTCTCCGCAACACCTGCACGTAGCCTTCATCTTCTCTCCGCAACACCTGCACGTAGCCTTCATCTTCTCTCCGCAACACCTGCACGTAGCCTTCATCTTCTCTCCGCAACACCTGCACGTAGCCTTCATCTTCTCTCCGCAACACCTGCACGTAGCCTTCATCTTCTCTCCGCAACACCTGCACGTAGCCTTCATCTTCTCTCCGCAACACCTGCACGTAGCCTTCATCTTCTCTCCGCAACACCTGCACGTAGCCTTCATCATCTCTCCGCAACACCTGCACGTAGCCTTCATCATCTCTCCGCAACACCTGCACGTAGCCTTCATCTTCTCTCCGCAACACCTGCACGTAGCCTTCATCTTCTCTCCGCAACACCTGCACGTAGCCTTCATCTTCTCTCCGCAACACCTGCACGTAGCCTTCATCTTCTCTCCGCAACACCTGCACGTAGCCTTCATCATCTCTCCGCAACACCTGCACGTAGCCTTCATCATCTCTCCGCAACACCTGCACGTAGCCTTCATCTTCTCTCCGCAACACCTGCACGTAGCCTTCATCTTCTCTCCGCAACACCTGCACGTAGCCTTCATCTTCTCTCCGCAACACCTGCACGTAGCCTTCATCTTCTCTCCGCAACACCTGCACGTAGCCTTCATCTTCTCTCCGCAACACCTGCACGTAACTATGTTTTCCTCACTACTCGAGTTTTCTCAACAGAGACCAAAGTACGTCCGAAGGAAGCGTGAAAATTATACTTCCAGTGAGCATTCCATTCTTACTGTATTCAACACACTATTACAAAGCTCCAACCTTCCAGTAAACGAAGAACCTGCACTGGAAAGTGTGAAGCAAAAGTTTCTCACAAGCACAGCTTAACTGACTGAACTAACTGACTACGAATCTTTGACATTTGCAAAATATACTGTCGAAGTACTGTCTATCCCCAGTCTCCCTTACATAAAAAAACCCATCGCAATCAATGCAAAACAGGTGCAAGTGATTTCAATTATGCAATAACTACGAACAAGGCATACAAGATGCAATACAACAACAGGGGATTACAGTTGAATGATAGCTCTGTTCCTTTCGTTTGCAATCAACACATCGTCAGGAGCTTGCAATATTTTAGAAATGAGTATTAAGTCCAATTAGTTTCGTTTAGGAGAGCGATTCTACCTTGAATGAGGAAGGTGATACCAGGAAGACCAGTGGCAAGTGCCAAAAATATGAAAGCAGAGCAATGAAACAGGAGAAAACAAACCAGCCAAAAGGAAAATCAGAAAATCTTTGATACTGCTACGAAACTACATAACCCTAACGGGTTTGTAGAAATAATTATTTTGGCAGCTAGAACAGTTAGTTAGTTAAAGATTAGCCGGTATTCTCCCGGCCCGGGCCTTGTCCTAGTGGTGGCCCGGCCTTGGCTCCCTCTTTAGGGAGTGTCTGAGACCTAAGTCTCCCATGGGAGGAGGCACAAGTACCTCCTCATCTTTGGGACCAACTGTCCCCAGGCCTAGCCACAAGCTAGGCCTCTCTGGTCTGCCATCCCCACCCCAAGGGGGCTAATGGGAATGCCAGTCTTATGAGCTAAAGGCTCGGGCTCAGGCACCTACCCTACCCTAGAAGGGCTGGGCATGGTGTCGATCAGCTAGAACAGCTGATCATAGGACTGAATCTAGAATAACCCTTCAGATTTAAAATGTGCTGGTTCTTCTATACAATGAGAATTTATCTGTCCTGCCGAATGCCCTAAAAATATTCAACATAAAAGTATATTTGAAGATTCATGGATGGTTAAAAGTATTTTGATCAGGAATTCCCCTCAACATGGTATTGGTGGTGTTTACAAGTTGGGTGTAATGGTTGTAACTTACTGGGACAGACCAGCAACTCTTTATAGGTTAATACAACACTAATATTCAGTAAGAATAGCTCAAGACTCGAATAGGAAATTCAATCACACACGAGTTTGCAACGATCCTGCAAACTGGTCAGAAGCAAGAGGCTTAGTTCCTTATACCTCATGGCTGGAAGAAAATATTTTGTTAGTGGCAATTATAAAACATGATAAACATTCATTTTATAATACTAGTTTTGGATTATTCAAACTTGATTTATTAATAATTGAGGCCATTGTGCATAATCTGAAGGTGGATTCCTGTACTAAAGCAATGGATCTTCAATAGTTCTACAGTTAGTAATTAGAACCTATTTTCCATCTCTTTCTTTCATTAGACCAGCGTCTGTTCAATAGTTGGGTGAGATAGATAAACTATGAATGTCTCCCTCTTGATAAACTATATATGTCTCCCACTTTAAATGACCCATTTTTCTTACTGTTATGGAATTTTCTCAAGACAATTGCCAGATATATCTAAAATCAGAATGTAAAATCTTTTATAACATATCAAAGTCTGGTCGAGTTTTTGATAATTGCCATATCACTAATTTAATGTCTGCTAGGTCATTACTACACTATAAGTGTTTGTATTCCGGTGCTTTAATATTCTTCCTTCATTTTTCTGGCTCTCGGCACTGGTCTGATTGGTGTCATTTATCTATTTCAAGCAAGAATTGCTCTTCTGAGACTTAAAATTAAAAGAAGACGTCTGTAGTTTATCCATAAGAAGATGGTCATAGTTTATCTCTCACACAAGATTCCTGGGCAGACGCTGATCTAACCATGAAGAACAAGCAGGAACACAGGATGTAATTCCTTGGTGCGGAACTACAACACTTAAGGCAATCCAAAGTATTTTTATAGGAGTCAGTTTTAGGCTATGCATGATAGACTCAAATATAAATGAATCGAATTTGAATAAGCCACCACTATTCCTATATAATGAATGTTTATCATGTTTTACAATTGCCGATTCTACAATATCTCGTTCAAGCCATGCAGAGCAGAGGACAGTGACTGTGCCTTCTGACTATTTTGCAGTTATTACAGATTCTAATGTGGTTGAAAATTGCATCCAGTTCCTGCATAGTTCATATCGAATATTGGTGATGTGATATCCTAACATCTAGAGGTTTGCTGGCCTGTCCCTCATAAGATAAGTTGCAACCATTGCAACCAATTCTGTATACACCATCAACATAATATTGAAGAGATTTCGTTAGCAAAGTGCTTTTAATAGTATGTGAATTCTTAAAAGTTATATGTATGTTAAATCATTTAAGAGCACTCATCAGAAAATATAAATTTTCATTGTATGGGAGAACTGGCACATTCTTGATCTGACGTGTTATCCTGGACTCAGACCTATGATAGGTTTTCCTACTTGCCAGCAACAATGATTTCACAAACTCCTTATTGTACTCCAGTTTCGTGGCAATATCAAATATTTTCATAAGTTTGTCATCGAGAAACTCTGTGCTGCACACTCTGTAATCTCTCAGAAATGTAATGGGAAAAACACTCCATTTTCCTCTTGTCTCATGGTTGGAACTATAGTGAATGTATGAGCACACATTAGTGGCCTTTCTGTAAATTGTAAACTTGGATTTTCTCTTAACTCGGTGAATCAACACATCTATGAATGGAAGATTTGTTAAGTCATACCATGAACTTAAAATGGGTTAATGAGAATGATGTCGAAGAGGTATGAGATAGATTTAAGAATGTAGTGTTAGAGTGTTTAACAGAAGTTTGTGGTTACAGGAAAATGGGTGTGGGAAGGAAGAAGAGCGACTGGTGGACTGATGATGTAAAGAGAGTAGAAGGAAAGGCTTTTACAAATTAGAAGCGATGCAAGGAGGGAGGATTATATGGAGAGAAAAGGAGAGGTTAAGAGAGTGGAGAAGAAATGTAAAAGGAGAGCAAATGAGAGAGTGGTTAAGATATTATTTAAAATCTTGTTGAGAATAAGAAAAAGTGTTGGAAAAAGATTAATAGGTTAGGAAAGCCTAGGGAACGAATGACTTGACAGTTAAAAGTAGGAGAGGAGAGTTATTGGACGGCGAGTCGGAAGTATCACAAAGATGGAGCGAATATTTTGAGGAACTGTTAAATGCTGATGAAGATAGGGAAGCTGTGATTTTGTGCATTAGGCATGAAGGTCTAACATCTTGTAGGAGTGAGGAAAAGCCAGTTGTAAGTGTAAGGGAGGTGCCTGAGGCAATGGGTAAAATGAAAGGGGTTAAATTAGCTGGGATTGATGGAATAAAGACATAAATGTTGAAAGTAGATGGGGATATAGTTTTGGAAAGGTTGGTGCTTTTATTTAATAAATTTATGGAAGAAGGGAAAGTTTGTAAAGACCGGAAAAGAAAATGTATAGTTCCTTTTCATAAAGGCAAAGGGGACAAAAAAGAGTAAAAATAATTGTTGAATAATTCAGTTGACACGATTGCAAACAAACCATACCACGGGCGGGGATAGAACCCGCCATCAGAGAGTCTCAAAACTCCAGATCATCGCGTTAGCGACGGTCTGGAGTTTTGAGACTTTCTGATCGCGGGTTCTATCCCCGCCCGTGGTATGGTTTTTTTTCATACATGAAAGCAAAGAGGAAAATGTATGAGAGCATAGTGGTACCAACGCTCTTACATGCGTGTGAAGCATGGGTGGTGAATGTTGTAACATAACGAAGTCTGGAGGCAGTGGAGATGTCTTGTCTGAGGGCAATGTGTTTTGTGAATATAATGCAGAGAATGATTAGCTTGGAGATCAGAAGGAGGTTTGGACATTTAGAGAGGATGGAACAAAACAGAATGATTTGGAGGGCATATATACCTATAGTGAAAGGAAGACGGGATGGGGGTCGTCCTAGGAACGGTTTTAAGCGAGGGGATAAAGGAGCTTTCGTGTGAAATGGGCTTGGACTTCCAACAATAGTGCACGTGCGTGTTAGAAGCAAGTGGAGACGAATGTTTTTCTTTATGAATTGATGTGATGTTAGAGTGTAGGCAAAGTAACATTTATGAAAAAATTCAGGGAAACTGGTTAGCCGGACTTGAGTCCTGGAGATGGAAAGTACAGTGTCTGCATATGAAGGAGGAGAGTTGTTACATTGCGCTTTTTTAACTGTATGTATTATTCACTAAGTATTGTCACGTGACTTGTTGACAGTGATTAAATGAAGCTTAGGGCTACCAACTAAATTTCCTCTTATTCTGTTTCCAGGTTTCTTTACACCTCTGACATCCACTGTACCCTACCAGACAGGATGTCTGGGTGACAGACGGTGCCTGTGTACTCAGGAGAAAAGACATCACACTACCTGACTCTGAGAAAACGTTCCTTCATTCCTCCTGTTGATACTCTTTCAACATTGGATAGCTCCTGACGAAACACGTAGACATGTGAAAGTACCCGAGATGAAGATTTCCATCCCCAATGCTAATATTTTGTTTATTTATAGTCAATTTATTCTCTCAAATGTAATTTAAAAAAAATATATAACATTTTCCATACCCCCTTCCCCCCTTCCCTCGAGGCCCACTCTCCTTATTTCGACTCCCTGGTAATATATGGACAGTGTTCTAAAGTTTTGTTGCATAAATAACACTAATTGCATATATATATCTAACTTTTAGCCGAACTAATTAAAAATCACATTGCCCAGGAAATTTAATAAGTATTTATTTCTAACTTCTGATTTTCAATGAGCAGCGAAAGAATATTTCTTCTGGAGGTTTGTAATGATTTGCTAAATGAATAGCAAAAGCAGTTTAAAACATTTACATATTATTCTGTACTTTTTAAGTACTCCTTTACATAATATTTTACATAATAATAATAATAATAATAATAATAATAATAATAATAATAATAATAATGATAATAATAATAATAATAATAACAGTGTATATTTTATTTTTTATCCATATTTAATTAATTCCAACGTTTAATATATCATCGGTCGTCTTTGACCAAGATTATGTGACCTAAAAAAAATCAGATATATCAATCATCATTCGTGCAGTCCCTGTCTTGAGGAACTATATCGCCAGCCTAGTACAGGAGGCTCTCTCAACCGCAACTTTCCCTGTTTACCTTCAGATCACCAGCACTGTACTTATCTGCTCCAGAACTGCACCATCTCACTTTCAGAGTGCAGGCAGTGTACTTCCCACCTCACCTTCAGAGTGCAGGCAGTGTACTTCCCACCTCACCTTCAGAGTGCAGGCAGTGTACTTCCCACCTCACCTTCAGAGTGCAGGCAGTGTACTTCCCACCTCACCTTCAGAGTAGAGGCAGTGTACTTCCCACCTCACCTTCAGAGTGCAGGCAGTGTACTTCCCACCTCACCTTCAGAGTAGAGGCAGTGTACTTCCCACCTCACCTTCGAAGTACAGGCAGTGTACTTCCCACCTCACCTTCAGAGTGCAGGCAGTGTACTTCCCACCTCACCTTCAGAGTGCAGGCAGTGTACTTCCCACCTCACCTTCAGAGTGCAGGCAGTGTACTTCCCACCTCACCTTCAGAGTGCAGGCAGTGTACTTCCCACCTCACCTTCAGAGTGCAGGCAGTGTACTTCCCACCTCACCTTCAGAGTGCAGGCAGTGTACTTCCCACCTCACCTTCAGAGTAGAGGCAGTGTACTTCCCACCTCACCTTCAGAGTAGAGGCAGTGTACTTCCCACCTCACCCTCAGAGTAGAGGCAGTGTACTTCCCACCTCACCTTCAGAGTGCAGGCAGTGTACTTCCCACCTCACCTTCAGAGTAGAGGCAGTGTACTTCCCACCTCACCCTCAGAGTAGAGGCAGTGTACTTCCCACCTCACCTTCAGAGTGCAGGCAGTGTACTTCCCACCTCACCTTCAGAGTAGAGGCAGTGTACTTCCCACCTCACCTTCAGAGTAGAGGCAGTGTACTTCCCACCTCACCTTCAGAGTGCAGGCAGTGTACTTCCCACCTCACCTTCAGAGTAGAGGCAGTGTACTTCCCACCTCACCTTCAGAGTGCAGGCAGTGTACTTCCCACCTCACCTTCAGAGTAGAGGCAGTGTACTTCCCACCTCACCTTCAGAGTGCAGGCAGTGTACTTCCCACCTCACCTTCAGAGTAGAGGCAGTGTACTTCCCACCTCACCTTCAGAGTAGAGGCAGTGTACTTCCCACCTCACCTTCAGAGTGCAAGCAGTGTACTTCCCACCTCACCTTCATAGTAGAGGCAGTGTACTTCCCACCTCACCTTCAGAGCGCAGGCAGCGTACTTCCCACCTCTGGGACTGACGTTCATCCCACCGGTTTCCCTGAATCCTTTCATAAGTGCCACTTGTTCTGGGATTCTGGATTATTATTACTAATTTAATGAACAAGCTTTGAACCCTTACGGGTCATGTAGCTCATTAGTTCCGATCCAAGACCACAAGTAATTCTCAAGCGACAAAGCATCCCTCCTGAAGACAACAACAACGACTTATTGCGAAGAAAACACCTCGATCCTTCGAGCCTCGATGAGGCCAAACTTTCCTCCTGTGATTCGAGGAATCTGACATTTCTTCATTTTCTTCGGGTAGTACCCGGGCTGTGTGACTCCTTTGTGCTTAGATATCCTCCATAATCAAGGTCAAAATTTTTCTTGTACAGTGAGGAAAAAATGCAAGCACAAGACACGGTAAGAACTGTTACAGTGAGGGTAAGTCTGACGAAGCTGTTGCATGGGAGTCCCACGGCACTTCACAGCCTGGGTGGGCTTGTGATTGGCTGGTATAACGATGGGGCCCCTGATCGTTAAATCCTTAGCATCTGGTTCACTGGTCGTGAGGTATGTTTACATCGGTGTGTGACTTAGGCCGAATAAAATGCGATACGTGTAAGATTGTTACCATTAACAAAGTGCCTGTAAGTTATTTTCGTAAGATTGTGACCACTAAGTACATGCAGGTCATTCCATGTGTAAGACTGGAGGGAGCGTTAGAGTGTCAAGTAAATAACTGTGTAAGACATGTTTGTTTAGAGAACTTGGGCAGAGACTCTGCTCACAAGCTATGCTCATAAATCAGCCGGTGCAAAATATTTTGAGTTCTTATACCATACTAGATATACAAGAGTATTTCCTGATTTTAACAAAATTTCTGTAAGTGAATTTAAAAAGAAAAGAAATATACATTCTAATGGACTTTTAAATGGGAACATATTCATATTTTGTCTGATTAATAATACTTTAACACATTATTCATAATTTACCTTTTAATTGTGTGTGATATGTTGAATGTATAACTGCAACAGGAATTATGTATCCACTGTTACAGAAAGCAATTAGCACACTTTTCCACTGAAGCTAATTTATAAAAACTAATGGAAAATCCTGAATTTTGGAATTATTTTCATTAATGTTTATGTGTGAATGCGACAAACGCGTTGAGCACATCGTTAGAGGTTGTTAGTCCCATGTAACATTAACTCAAGCTACGCTGGTACAAAACATTTGAAGTTGCTGTAGTTACTAAATCTAAGGTGGAATGATTGACGTTAGTCTCATCTAACTGAAGTCTCCCAATTTTGATTCTAGGAAAGAGAGAGTCTGTCACCATTCCCTTTAAGGTAACGTAGTGAAGGCTGTCACAAGTCTCAAAAAAAAAAGGGAATTATAAGCTTTGTTTATTTATGTTATGCCTAATATTTTTTTATAAATGTGACTCACTATATTCACTGTCATATAAATCCAGTATCCCATCTTAAGATATATAAATCCTCCTTCCCTCGCGGGGATTTATACAGTACTTCCCACCTGTGACATACACTGCCTTTCCCCCCTCACTTCAGTGATACATTGCCTAAAAATGAAAGATAATGATAGGGTTTTATTGGGGGTCAACGCCCCCGCGACACGGTCCCAGACCAGCATTTAGGCCAACGTTTGAGCCACAATCCGGCTGGTCAGGAACCGTTTTGAAGAACTTATGAAGCTCTCTTTTAAGACAGCCAAAGAATTGTTGGTAATGACCCGTATGCACGAAGAGAGAAGCTTGAAAAATCTCAATCGAAGAACTAACATTAATCGAATTCTTAGAATTCTCGTCTCTCTCTCTCATGCTTTTTACTGGACATACTTCTCACACACTGGCAAATCTCGTGCTTTCAAAGGGAGTAAATTGTGTGTGCATGTTTGGGACCAGTCCGTCCAACACTTGCCAGGTGTAACTTGCAACTTGTAATTTTATGGACAAGTTAAGAGACCTCAAACGTTCCCAGATGTTCAAATGTTTGTATATACTGGTAGTGAAGGTTCTCTGAACCTGCACCAACTCAATAATTTCGCCTGCACTGAAGGGGTTCATTACTATACTACAGTTTTCCAGTGACTGATGCAGTACACTATTCACGGTGACACAAATATTACGTTCCCGTACTGACATATACTGCCTCGGATATACTAATGATATAAAAGTACCAAGAGAAGCAGTTTGTGTATATTTAATTCAATATGATATAGCTAGAGTATACCTGGCGATAAATTTAACAAATACAGAGACAACTCGCTCAAAAATATTCAAGATATGTCAAAGTATTTTATCCACAGTGGTATATTACAAACTATTCTGGAAAAATACTGTGACTTCTCTAACTGTAAATGAAGCTAATATTTGCATAAATAACTCATTGCAGTTATCAGGTGTAGTCGTGTGAATAGTTCATTACTTTCGTAACTTATTCAGCTTTCAAAACTTTGTGACTGAGTTTCTAGACCCATTATGTACCTCTGTAACTTCTTCGAATAAGTACGGGGAGAATAATAAAGAAATGAATATATTAAACTGGCTACCTGGAGGGTGTTCAGGGGGTCAACGCCCCCGCAGCTCGGTCTATGACCAGGTCTCTACAAGGCCTCGTGAAATCAGCTTCAGTTTGTCAACATTGGTGTACAGCAACGAATGCAAAATTCCTAGAATAATTTGTATGATCAGGTGTCGTGAAACCCATTTCCAGCATCCTGGAATGACGCATGATCAGGTGTCGTAAAACCCATTTCCAGCATCCTGGAATGACGCTCATAACTTCCAAAACCTTTGAGCAGTGTTGCTTCAAATATTCCTGAGATGCCTCCTAATTTAACGACGCCACAGAGTGACATACACATGCACATTTACCAACTATACAAGTAAATATGTATATATGCTTTGCCGAATAGGTAAAACTGGTCAATTAGCAAGAACTCATTCAAAATTAGGTCCTCTGTAAAAA
Organism: Cherax quadricarinatus; assembly: GCF_026875155.1. Lineage (NCBI taxonomy): Eukaryota > Metazoa > Arthropoda > Malacostraca > Decapoda > Parastacidae > Cherax > Cherax quadricarinatus. Next base: position 51,062,942 of record NC_069420.1, on the reverse strand, counting down.
AATTCTCGTATACGTTTAAAGGTATACATTTTTTTCATTTATGTTAATGTAAAAATTAATAATTTTGTACCAAAAGAACCTTAGAAAACTTACCTAACCTTACTATAACAAGAGTAATTTAATTAAGCCTAAATTAACTAAATATATTTTAGATAAGTTTACAATAATTGGATAATAAACAAACACAATGAAATATATTTTTTTGTGTTAGGTTGAGAATGATTTTTGCCAAATTATTGCACACACAAATTTTCAGTGCCTTATTCGGCAAGAAGAGCGGTGCTATGGGTAAAACCGCAAGTTTTACCCATTCGTAGGTTCGAGTCTCCTTCGGCCAGAGATCAGTGTTTGTGTATATTTCGCCTGCTCTTGCGAATTCCTTGCATTATTAAAATCTCTAGTTGGTCGATGCATGCAGGGGATGAGATGAAAAGCCGTAAGACTTCTCCCTGAAAGCTGACTGCCTTGGATCAACGTCTAGTGCGAGCTGGGTGCCAAGGTATTGGTCCAGTGTGGTGAGAATGGTAAAGCACTGCGTACCTTGTTCCAAGGTTCGTAGGTTCGAGTCTCCTTCGACCAGAGATCACCGTTTATATATATATATAATATATATATATATATATATATATATATATATATATATATATATATATATATATATATATATATATATATATATATATATATATATATATATATATATAATGTGTGTGTGTGTGTGTGTGTGTGTATTGCCGGGAGCAATGGGCTAGTAACACCTTCTTCTGTATAAATTACTAAAAACAAGTTGAAGAAAAACTTGATAAAACTGAGATGTTTGAATGTTCGTGGATGTAGTGAGGATGATAAGAAAGAGATGATTGCTGATGTTATGAATGAAAGGAAGCTGGAAGTCCTGACCGTAAGCGGAACAAAGCTGAGGGGAGACATAAATGGGATTAAGTCAGGAGTATCTGAGAGAGTTAGAGCTAAGGAAGGGGTAGCAATAATGTTGAAGGATCAGTTATGGAAGGAAAATAGGGAATGTAAATGTGTGTATTCAAGGATTATGTCGATTAAAATAAGGATTGAATGTGAAAAGTGGGTCATAATAAGTGTGTATGCACCTGGAGAAGAGAGGAATGTAGAGGAGAGAGAGAGATTTTGGGAGATGTTAAGCGAGTGGGCAGGAATTTTTGAGCCAACTGAGAAAGTAATTGTGGTAGGGGACCTAAGAAGGCTTTAGAGAGGGTGTGATAGGTAAGTTTGGGGTGCCAGGTGTAAATGATAACGGGGAGCATTTGGTTGAACTTTGTATGGAAAGGGGTTTGGTTATAGGTAATACATATTTTAAGAAAAAGAGGATAAGTATACAAGATATGATGTAGGGCGAAATGACAGTACTTTGTTGGACTATGTATTGGTAGATAAAAGACTGTTGAGTAGACTTCAGGATGTACATGTTTATAGAGGGGCCACAGATATATCAGATCACTTTCTAGTTGTAGCTACAGTGAGAGTAAAAGGTAGATGGGATATAAGGAGTATGGAAACAGCAAGTAAGAGAGAAGTGAAGATTTGTAAACTGAAGGAGGAGGATAGATGGGCTAGTGAGAGTACAGGCAATGGGGTCGAAGATATACGGGGTATGTTTAAGAATATAGTGTTAGAGTGTTCAGCAGAAGTTTGTGGTTACAGGAAAGTGGGTGCGGGAGGGAAGAAGATTGACTGGTGGAATGATGGTGTAAAGAAAGTAGAAAGATAAAAAAATAGCATAGAGGTTTTAACAAAGTAGAAGTGATGCCAGGAAGGAGGAGTATATGGAGAGAAAAAGAGAGGTTAAGAGAGCGGTGAAGCAATGTAAAAAGCGAGCAAATGAGAGAGTGGGTGAGATGTTATCAACAAATTTTGTTGAAAAATAAGAAAAAGTTTTGGAGTGAGATTAATAAGTTGGGGAAGCCTAGAGAACAAATGGATTTGACAGTTAAAAATAGGAGAGGAACATTATTAAATGGAGAGTTAGAGGTATCGGGAAGATGGAGGGAATATTTTGAGGAACTGTTAAATGTTGATGAAGATATGGAAGCTGTGATTTCGTGTATAGGGCAAGGAGGAACAACATCTTGTAGGAGTGAGGAAGAGCCAGTTGTGAGTGTGGAGGAAGTTCGTGAGGCAGTAGGTAAAATGAAAGGGGGTAAGGCAGCCGGGATTGATGGGATGAAGATAGAAATGTTAAAAGCAGGTGGGGATATAGTTTTGGAGTGGTTGGTGCAATTATTTAATAAATGTATGGAAGAGGGTAAGGTACCTAGGGATTGGCAGAGAGCATGCATAGTTCCTTTGTATAAAGGCAAAGGGGACAAAAGACAGTGTAAAAATTAAAGGGGAATAAGTCTGTTGAGTATATCTGGTTATTAAGTGTATGGTAGAGTTATTATTGAAAGAATTAAGAGTAAGATGGAGAGGAGGATTGCATATGAACAAGGAGGATTTAGGAAAGGTAGGGGGTGTGTGGACCAGGTGTTTACAGTGAAACATATAAGTGAACAGTATTTAGATAAGGCTAAAGAGGTATGTGTGACATATATGGATTTGTAAAAAACATGTGATAGGGTGGATAGGGGGGCAATGTGGCAGATGTTGCAAATGTATGGAATAGGATGTAGGTTATTAAAAACGTTGAAAAGTTTTTACGAGGATAATGAGGCGAGAGGGAGATTATTTCATGAGAACAAAAGAAAGAAGGAGCACTGCAGCAGGCCTACTGGCCCATGCGAAGCAGGTCCAAGTCTCCTACCGGCTTAAGCCAATGCCCCAACCTAGTCAGGTCAGGTCACATTCACCCAAGGAACACGGCAACTGACCTAGTAGTACAAGCTAATCAGGTCCAACTCACACCCACCCACACCCACTCATGTATTTATCTAACCTATTTTTAAAATTACACAACGTTTTAGCCTCTATAACTATACTTTGGAGTTTGTTCCACTCATCCACAACTCTATTACCAAACCAGTGCTTTCCTATATCCTTCCTGAATCTGAGTTTATCCAACTTAAAACCATTGCTACGAGTCCTGTCTTGGCTAGATATTTTCAGCACACTATTTACATCCCCTTTATTTATTCCTGTCTTCCATTTATACACCTCAATCATATCCCCCCTGATTCTACGTCTTTCTTTCTAGAGAGTGCAGATTCAGGGCCCTTAGTCTATCCTCATAGGGAAGATTTCTGATACATGGGATCAACTTTGTCATCCTCCTTTGTATGTTTTCCAGAGCATTTATATCCATTCTGCAGTACAGTGACCAAAACTGTGCAGCATAATCTAAATGAGGCCTAACCAAGGATATATAGAGTTGAAGAACAACCTGAGGACTCATATTGTTTATGCTTCTTGATATAAAGCCAAGGATTCTATAAGCTTTATTGCAAACACTTATGCACTGTTGTCTTGGTTTCAGATTACTGCTAACCAGAACTCCTAAATCTTTTTCGCAATCCGTAATATTAAGATCTATATTATTTAGTTTATATGTGGCATAGTTATTTTCCTGTCCAACATTTAGAACTTTGCATTTGTCTATATTAAACTGCATCTGCCACTTCTCCGACCTCTGCATCAGTCTATTCAGATCATCCTGGAGTGCTCTAATGTCCTTGTCAGAGTGAATTCGACTGCCTATTTTGGTGTCATAAGCAAACTTGCTTATGTCGCTCTTTATGCCCTCATCAATGTCGTTTATGTAGATTGTGAACAACAAAGGGCCCAACACTGACCCCTGTGGAACACCGCTCGTGATGCTTTCCCACTCTGATTTCTCCTCATTTATGCAAATTCTCTGCTGCCTATTTGTCAACCATGCCTCTATCAAGGAAAAAAATTCTCCTCCTATTCCATGTGCCTTAATTTTCCTCAATAGTCTCTGATGTGGGACCCTGTCAAAAGCCTTACTGAAGTCCATATACACAATATCATATTCATTACCAAGATCTACCTCCTCAAACACCTTAGTGAAAAAAGTTAATAAATTCGTAAGGCAGGAACGCCCCTTTGTAAAACCATGCAGAGATTCGTTGATTAATTTATGCTTTTCAAGGTGGCTACGAACTGCCTCGGCAATTATTGATTCCATAAATTTTCCCACTATGAAGGTTAGACTTATTGGTCTATAGTTCGAAGCCAAGGACCTGTCACCTGCCTTGTAAATAGGTATTACATTTGTCATTTTCCACTTATCAGGCACTATGCCAGTCTGTAGTGATATGTTGAAAAGATTAGCCAAAGGTTTGCTAAGCTCCTCTTTATATTCCTTTAGAACCCTTGCATACAGTTCATCATGGCCTGGGGATTTGTTAGGTTTTAATTTATCTATTTGCCTAAGGACCATGTCACTTGTGACCCTAATAGTGCATAGTTTATCATCATCCTGGGGTTTTTATGCAAGATATCTATGTTTCTTGCACTTGCAAGTAATCTTAGCTCATCTATCTTATTTCTTACACTCCTGCTAGTATAGTAGACCTTAAGGGAGCTAGTCCCTTGCTGCCCTCTGCTGTCTCCCTTTGTTTGCTGACCTGATCTATTGTCTTTATTTATAACTTCATGATGAATGTCTCTTATATATTTACTGTGTTGCAACCTGACTGTTTCCCACACACACCCATACCTATATCTTCTATCAGTTTAAAATCCTAGGCATTTCAGCAATGACCCTCTCGACTGAGTTTGCAAGTGCTACCACCCCAGCCCCAGAGAGATGTACACCATCCCTTGCATACATATCATGTTTGCCATAAAAGTTGTCCCAGTTGTCAATGAATGGGATTGCAAGTTCCTTGCAGCATCTGTCTAGCCAGCAATTTACACCAATTCCCTAGACAATCATTCATTGCCCACTCCCCTTCTAGGCAAAATGCTACATATGATTGGGACCCCTCCCTCAGACTTAATTAAATCTAGAGCTGACCTGTACTTATGTAGCATCTCTTCTCTCCTATCCTTCCCAATATCATTTCCACCAGCATTGAGACAGATAATAGGCTTGTTCCCATTACCTGACATGATATTATCCAACCTGTTGACTATGTCACTAACACCAGCTCCTGACCTGTGAGTCACCAGCCACAAATATGCGCTTATCTCTATTTGCAGGGGAAGTAGTACCTTGACCTTCACTGGCCACTGAAGTACACTCATCCTGAAGAACAGAGAAGTGATTTCCTACCTTTAAATTTTCTCTTAACTTTCCTTATTTTGATGCTCTTCCCATTACTGGGAACCACTTGCCACTTGTAGCAGGTGCTGGACTGCACCTCACTGCTGGTAGCCGTTGCTACCTCCCCACCTACAGCTTCCTCGCAGCGAGAGACAGACTGCACCTCGCTGCTGGTAGCCTTATTCCCCTCCAGCATTCCAGCCACCTCACACTCGCTTCTGGAGAAGCAAGACTTCCTTCTTCAACTCTCCAACCTTAATTTTTAAAACACTGCAAAAGCAAGCCATGGCTTTGTAACAGTCCACACTAATCCCCAAAGAAGCTCAGGGCCTGTGACCTCATGTGTCGACTGACTACTGACCACTGTCGACTGTCAGTGGTCCTTTTTTTTCACTTAGTGGTCAGTAGGCCTTAGACAGGGATGTGTGATGTCACCGTGGTTGTTCAATATATTTATAGATGGGTTGTAAGAGAAGTGAATGCTAGGGTGTTGGCAGGAGGTGTGGGATTAAAAGATAAAGAATCTAACACAAAGTGAGAGTTGTCACAGTTGCTTTTTGCTGATGACACTGTGCTTTTGGGAGATTCTGAAGATAAATTGCAGAGGTTGGAGGATGAATTTTGTAGGGTATGTAAAAGAAGGATATCAAAAATAAATATAGGAAAGAGTAAGGCGATGAGGATAACAAAAAAATTAGGTAATAGAAGATTGGATATCAGGTTGGAGGGAGAGAGTATGGAGGAGGTGAATGTGTTCAGATATTTGGGAGTGGACGTGTCAGTAGATGGGTCTATGAAAAATGAGGTGAATCATAAAGTTGACGAGGAAAAAAGGTGCACTGAGGAGTCCATGGAGACAAAGAACTTTATCAATGAAAGCAAAGAGAGGAGTGTATCTTGATCGCATCAAGAGAACTTTCAACAAGAAACTAAGGACTCTCTCCGACCTCTGTCCTCCTGACTGTGACCTTCTTCAACGGTTTCGTGTCATCTATCCCTCTCTTCCCTATTTCTATGGCCTTCCCAAAACTCATAAACCTGATATTCCTCTTCGTCCTATCATATCCTCTAGAGGTTCTGTCTCTTATTCTCTTGCTTCGTGGCTGGCCAAAACCCTCACTCCCTTTCTTGGTACTTTTTCTCCTGCCCACCTCCGTCACTCTCAAGACTTCATTGAACGGGTTCGCTCTCTCCCAACCTGTAAGATGCTTAATCTTGACGTTGAGCCCCTCTTCACCAATGTCCCTCTTGATGATATCCTTGATTTCCTTAGAGAGAAGGCCCATGAAGGGTTTCTACATCTCCCTATACCTACTGATGTCTTTCTTGATCTTATCCGCCTCTGTGTGGACTCTAACTCTTTTTCCTTTCAAGGGAAATATTATTCTCAAACCTTCGGTGTCGCTATGGGCTCTCCTCTCTCTCCTGTCATTGCTAATCTTTACATGGAATACTTCGAGACTGTTCTTCTTCCTACCCTTGATGTGCAACCTTCACTCTGGCTCCGCTATGTGAATGACATCTTTGCTCTGTGGCCTCATGACTCCAGTCTCTTCCAACCTTTTTCTTGAAGCTCTTAATAATCTTGCCCCTTTCATTAAGTTTAAAGCTGAATGGGAATCTAATTCCTTACTTCCTTTCCTTGATGTCCATGTCCACCGCTCAGATACAGGTTTTTCCTTTTCCGTTTACCGAAAACCTATGCACAGTGGCATGTACATTCACTACTTTTCCTATCATGCTTCCCCTGTCAAGAAAAGTGTTCTTATCTCCCTCTTTCTCCGTGCCCTCCGCATCTGTGATCCTCAGTTCCTTCCAGCAGAAATTTCCACTCTTCATAATTCGTTCTCCCGTCTTGGCTACCCTTCCCATTTCATAGACTCTGCCCTCTCACGTGCTAAACGCAATTTCTTTTCTCCCAAACTCTCTACTCCTGGGAACTCTTCTATCCTCTGCCTTCCCTATATTTCCGGTCTTTCTAATCTCAACAATTCTCTCCGTCCCTTAGACATCAAGCTTACCTTCCGCCAGACTAACACTCTTCGCACTAATCTCCTTCATACCTCTCCTCCCTCTACAGATGTTCCTGGTGTCTACTCTATTTCTTGCTCCTCCTGTCCTCATCAATACTTCGGAGAAACTGGTCGATCTCTTTCTGACAGACTTAGGGAGCACAAAAATAGTGTTAGGCTTGCCGACACTAACAATGCTCTTTTCTGTCACGTCAGAGATCATAGCCATCCTATTGAGTGGTCTTCTGCTAAAACTGTCTTCCCTACTTCCAACTCGAACAGTCGCCGTCTAGTTGAATCCTCTCTAATAAACAACTTTCCTTGTATGAATCTTAGCCCTGGCTTCATCTCTGTAGATGCCTTCCTCTCCCACTACATTGTAAAATGCTCCAAACTTCAGAACACCCGTGACTTAACCTGACTCCTCATTTTTTCTTTCTCTTTCTTCTTCTCCCTCCTCCCCTTTCCTCTTTCCTTTTTCTCCTATGGGTTGTCTTTCTCTCTTCTGTCTCGTGTTTCTGTTCCTTCTTCATTTATTTCACCACTTCCCCTTTCACGCACCTCTGTGCGCTTGCTCTCCCTCTGTGGGCACCTAGCTCTCTTGCAGTGCTCCCCTTCCTTTGTATTTGACTGGCTCGTCCTCCTTATTCCCCACTTCTACCACTACCACTACTACTACTTCTTCCACTACTAATACTACTACTACTACTACTGATGAAATTAAGACACATGTGCGGCGTCTGGTTGTCTTTGTTGTGGACGTTTCGCCATCCAGTGGCTGGATGGATGGCGAAACGTCTACGATAGGGATGCCCGGGTGTTGTGCATGTGTCTTAATTTTATCTTGTCGGTATTATATACCATTCTTGTACTACTACTACTACTACTACTACCACCACCACCTCTTCCTGCCTATATATAGCTTGTGTGGGTGGGAAGCATGAGTTGTGAATGTTGTAACAAGGAGAAGGCAGGAGGCAGTGGAGATGTCATGTCTGAAGGCAATGTGTGGTGTGAATATAATGCAGAGAATCCGTTGTTTGGAGATTAGGAGGAGGTGTGGGATTACTAAAACTATTATCCAGAGGACTGACGAGGGGTTATTGACGTGGTTTGGGCATGTAGAGAGGATGGAACGAAATAGAATGACATCGAGAGTGTATAAATATGTGGTGGAGGAAGGCGGGGCAGGGGTAGGCCTAGGAAAGGCTGAAGGGAGGGGGTAAAGGAGACTGTGTGTGTGAGATGCTTGGACTTCCAGCAAGCGTGAGCATGAGCGTGTTAGATAGGAGCGAATGGAGACAAATGGTTTTTAGGACTTGGCGTGCTGTTGGAGTGTAAGCAAGGAAACATATATGAAGGGATTCAGGGAAACCGGCAGGCCGGACTTGAGTCCTGGAGATGGGAAGTACAGTGCCTGCACTCTGAAGGAGGGGTGTTAATGTTGCAGTTTAAAAACTGTAGTGTAAAGCACCCTTCTGGCAAGACAGTCATGGAGTGAATGATGGTGAAAATTTTTCTTTTTCGGGCCACCCTGCCTTGGTGGGAAACGAGCGTGTTAAAAAAAATTATATAATATATATATATATATATATATATATATATATATATAATATATATATATATATATATATATATATATATATTGTACATGCACAACAACACTTGGTTAGGAGATTAAATCTTAATGATCAAAGACTTTCACTGTGCAACTATAAATGCATTTTCTTCCCCAAGTGCAACGGCAGATTTGGTCATACTCTGAGGTAAAACGAGAGTCTGCTAATGACAGTACAAACGTACAGTGAATTACTGTTGTCCTTTCACTAATCCATAGATGTCTTCTCTGTTTATATATACAGTTTATCTAATGTCTTATTCCATTCGTATTTGTGTCTCAGGAGGTTACAAACAAATTATTCTTCACTGCTTGATCATTCGCAATCATACGTAGCAACTCCACTTAATAACGTCACTCATTTTTCACCTCTGATTCTTTTATTTCCCTTTGAGCCGATTTACCTTTTACTAATCTTCCGCCAACTCTATAATAATTAGATGGCAACGTGAGTGAGATTTTACTCTGGATGACCCAGCCACTTATTGATCCTGTTTCATATATTTCATTCATATCCTTACTCGTCTCATCAGGAACTATGTCTTAGTATACTATCTTGACACTCTTAGAGTAGGGGAAGAATACTGGATATGGATACCCAGCAGCTCTGCCAGAGTTTACTGAGCAGAGAATTATTGTGTCTGCCAGCCATGTCTTACCCTCAGTTGTGTCTGCCAGCCATGTCTTACCCTCAGTAGTGTCTGCCAGCCATGTCCTACCTTCAGTTGTGTCTGCCAGCCATGTCCTACCTTCAGTTGTGTCTGCCAGCCATGTCCTACCTTCAGTTGTGTCTGCCAGCCATGTCTTACCTTCAGTTGTGTCTGCCCGCCATGTCCCTACCCTCAGTTGTGTCTGCCAGCCATGTCCTACCTTCAGTTGTGTCTGCCAGCCATGTCCTACCTTCAGTTGTGTCTGCCAGCCATGTCCTACCTTCAGTTGTGTCTGCCAGTCATGTCCTACCCTCAGTTGTGTCTGCCAGCCATGTCCTACCCTCAGTTGTGTCTGCCAGCCATGTCCTACCTTCAGTTGTGTCTGCCAGCCATGTCCTACCCTTCAGTTGTGTCTGCCAGACCCTGTCCTACCCTCAGTTGTGTCTGCCAGCCATGTCCTACCTTCAGTTGTGTCTGCCACCATGTCCTACCCTCAGTTTGTGTCTGCCAGCCATGTCCTACCCTCAGTTGTGTCTGCCAGCCATGTCCTACCTTCAGTTGTGTCTGCCAGCCATGTCCTACCCTCAGTTGTGTCTGCCAGCCATGTCCTACCTTCAGTTGTGTCTGCCAGCCATGTCCTACCCTCAGTTGTGTCTACCAGCCATGTCCTACCCTCAGTTGTGTCTGCCAGCCATGTCCTACCTTCAGTTGCGTCTGCCAGCCATGTCCTACCTTCAGTTGCGTCTGCCAGCCATGTCCTACCTTCAGTTGCGTCTACCAGCCATGTCCTACCCTCATTGTGTCTGCCAGCCATGTCCTACCCTTTAGTTGCGTCTGCCAGCCATGTCCTACCTTCAGTTGCGTCTGCCAGCCATGTCCTACCTTCAGTTGCGTCTACCAGCCATGTCCTACCTCAGTTGTGTCTGCCAGCCATGTCCTACCTTCAGTTGCGTCTGCCAGCCATGTCCTACCTTCAGTTGCGTCTGCCAGCCATGTCCTACCCTTTAGTTGCGTCTACCAGCCATGTCCTACCTTCAGTTGTGTCTACCAGCCATGTCCTACCCTCAGTTGTGTCTACCAGCCATGTCCTACCCTCAGTTGTGTCTGCCAGCCATGTCCTACCCTCAGTTGTGTCTACCAGCCATGTCCTACCTCATTGTGTCTCCAGTCATGTCCTACCCTCAGTTGTGTCTGCCAGTCATGTCCTACCTTCAGTTGTGTCTGCCAGCCATGTCCTACCCTCAGTTGTGTCTGCCAGCCATGTCCTACCTTCAGTTGTGTCTGCCAGCCATGTCCTACCTTCAGTTGTGTCTGCCAGCCATGTCCTACCTCAGTTGTGTCTGCCAGCCATGTCTTACCTCCCGTTGTGTCTGCCAGTCATGTCCTACCTTCAGTTGTGTCTGCCAGCCATGTCCTACCCTTCAGTTGTGTCTGCCAGCCATGGGCCTACCTTCAGTTGTGTCTGCCAGCATGTCCTTTCCTTCAGTTGTGTCTGCCAGCCATGTCCTACCTTCAGTTGTGTCTGCCAGCCATGTCCTACCCTCAGTTGTGTCTGCCAGCCATGTCCTACCTTCAGTTGTGTCTGCCAGTCATGTCCTACCTTCAGTTGTGTCTGCCAGCCATGTCCTACCTTCAGTTGCGTCTGCCAGCCATGTCCTACCCTCAGTTGTGTCTGCCAGCCATGTCCTACCCTCAGTTGTGTCTGCCAGCCATGTCCTACCTTCACTTGTGTCTGCCAGTCATGTCCTACCCTCAGTTGTGTCTGCCAGCCATGTCCTACCTTCAGTTGTGTCTGCCAGCCATGTCCTACCTTCAGTTGTGTCTGCCAGCCATGTCCTACCTTCATTGTGTCTGCCAGTCATGTCCTACCCTCAGTTGTGGTCTGCCAGCCATGTCCTACCTTCAGTTTGTGTCTGCCAGTCCATGTCCTACCCTCAGTTGTGTCTGCCAGCCATGTCCTACCTTCAGTTGTGTCTGCCAGTCATGTCCTACCCTCAGTTGTGTCTGCCAGCCATGTCCTACCTTCAGTAGTGTCTGCCAGCCATGTCCTACCCTTTAGTTGTGTCTGCCAGCCCTGTCCTACCTTCAGTTGTGTCTGCCAGCATGTCCTACCTTCAGTTGTGTCTGCCAGTCATGTCCTACCTTCAGTTGTGTCTGCCAGCCATGTGCTATCTTCAGTTGTGTCTGCCAGCCATGTCCTACCTTCAGTTGTGTCTGCCAGCTATGTCCTACCCTCAGTGTGTCTTGCCAGCCATGTCCTACCTTCAGTTGTGTCTGCCAGTCATGTCCTACCCTCAGTTGTGTCTGCCAGCCATGTCCTACCTTCAGTTGTGTCTGCCAGTCATGTCCTACCTTCAGTTGTGTCTGCCAGCCATGTCCTACCTTCAGTTGTGTCTGCCAGCCATGTCCTAAACCCTCAGTTGTGTCTGCCAGCCATGTCCTACCCTCAGTTGTGTCTGCCAGTCATGTCCTACCCTCAGTTGTGTCTGCCAGTCATGTCCTACCCTCAGTTGTGTCTGCCAGCCATGTCCTACCCTCAGTTGTGTCTGCCAGTCATGTCCTACCTTCAGTTGTGTCTGCCAGTCATGTCCTACCTTCAGTTGTGTCTGCCAGCCATGTCCTACCCTCAGTTGTGTCTGCCAGCCATGTCCTACCCTCAGTTGTGTCTGCCAGTCATGTCTACCTTCACCCCGTCAGTTGTATCTGCCAGCCATGTCCTACCCTCAGTAGTGTCTGCCAGCCATGTCCTACCCTCAGTAGTGTCTGCCAGCCATGTCCTACCTTCAGTTGTATCTGCCAGCCATGTCCTACTCCTCCAGTCAGTCTACTTCATGCCAGTCATGTCCTACCTTCAGGTATGTCTGCCAGCCATGTCCTACCCTCAGTTGTGTCTGCCAGCCATGTCTTACCCTTAGTTGTGTCTGCCATCCATGTCCTACCCTCAGTAGTGTCTGCCAGCCATGTCTTACCCTCAGTTGTGTCTGCCAGTCATGTCCTACCTTCAGTTGTGTCTGCCAGTCATGTCCTACCCTCAGTTTTGTCTGCCAAACATGTCTTACCCTCAGTTGTGTCTGCCAGTCATGTCCTACCTTCAGTTGTGTCTGCCAGTCATGTCCTACCCTCAGTAGTGTCTGCCAGCCATGTCTTACCCTCAGTTGTGTCTGCCAGTCATGTCCTACCTTCAGTTGTATCTGCCAGTCATGTCCTACCCTCAGTTGTGTCTGCCAGCCATGTCCTACCCTCAGTTGTGTCTGCCAGTCATGTCCTACCTTCAGTTGTGTCTGCCAGTCATGTCCTACCTTCAGTTGTGTCTGCCAGCCATGTCCTACCTTCAGTTGTGTCTGCCAGTCATGTCCTACCTTCAATTGTGTCTGCCAGTCATGTCCTACCTTCAGTTGTGTCTGCCAGTCATGTCCTACCCTCAGTTGTGTCTGCCAGCCATGTCCTACCCTCAGTTGTGTCTGCCAGCCATGTCCTACTCTCAGTAGTGTCTGCCATCCATGTCCTACCTTCAGTTGTGTCTGCCAGCCATGTCCTACCTTCATTTGTGTCTGCCAGTCATGTCCTACCCTCAGTTGTGTCTGCCAGCCATGTCTTACCCTCAGTTGTGTCTGCCATCCATGTCCTACCCTCAGTTGTGTCTGCCAGCCATGTCCTACCCTCAGTTGTGTCTGCCAGCCATGTCCTACCTTCAGTTGTGTCTGCCAGCCATGTCCTACCTTCAGTTGTGTCTGCCAGCCATGTCCTACCCTCAGTTGTGTCTGCCAGCCATGTCCTACCCTCAGTAGTGTCTGCCAGCCATGTCCTACCCTCAGTTGTGTCTGCCAGCCATGTCCTACCCTCAGTTGTGTCTGCCAGACATGTCCTACCTTCAGTTGTGTCTGCCAGCCATGTCCTACCCTCAGTTGTGTCTGCCAGTCATGTCCTACCCTCAGTTTGTTCTGGCCAGCCATGTCCTAACCCTCAGTTGTGTCTGCCACCATGTCCCTACCCTCAGTTGTGTCTGCCAGTCATGTCCTACCCTCAGTTGTGTCTGCCAGTCATGTCCTACCTTCAGTTGTTTCTGCCAGTCATGTCCTACCCTCAGTTGTGTCTGCCAGTCATGTCCTACCTTCAGTTGTGTCTGCCAGCCATGTCCTACCCTCAGTTGTGTCTGCCAGCCATGTCCTACCCTCAGTTGTGTCTGCCAGTCATGTCCTACCTTCAGTTGTGTCTGCCAGTCATGTCCTACCCTCAGTTGTGTCTGCCAGTCATGTCTTACCTTCAGTTGTGTCTGCCAGTCATGTCCTACCTTCAGTTGTGTCTGCCAGTCATGTCCTACCCTCAGTTGTGTCTGCCAGACATGTCCTACCCTCAGTTGTGTCTGCCAATCATGTCCCACCCTCAGTTGTGTCTGCCAGTCATGTCCTACCCTCAGTAGTGTCTGCCAGCCATGTCCTACCCTCAGTTGTGTCTGCCAGTCATGTCCTACTCTCAGTTGTGTCTGCCAGCCATGTCCTACCCTCAGTAGTGTCTGCCAGTCATGTCCTACTCTCAGTTGTGTCTGCCAGCCATGTCCTACCCTCAGTTGTGTCTGCCAGTCATGTCCTACTCTCAGTTGTGTCTGCCAGTCATGTCCTACCCTCAGTTGTGTCTGCCAGTCATGTCCTACCCTCAGTTGTGTCTGCCAGCCATGTCCTACCCTCAGTTGTGTCTGCCAGCCATGTCCTACCTTCAGTTGTGTCTGCTAGCCATGTCCTACCTTCAGTTATGTTTGCCAGCCATGTCCTACCCTCAGTTGTGTCTGCCAGCCATGTCCTACCCTCAGTTGTGCAGACTGCCTCACGCATGTGCAATCAGATATGACAGGTCAATCATCAGTGACTCATAAGGGACAACTGCTTAACTCTCTTTACTGCCTGACAGTCGCTATTGGCAGCTCAGTTTGTGCTATGTATATGCATGATGCCCATGTCATGCAGGTAGCTACCGTAACACATAATATAAAAGTAATGGCAGACACTATAAGGAAAAATATCAATGATTCTATCTAACGCAAATGAATGTTACATAACAAGAATATCTTATAAACCACGGGCGGGGTTAGAACCCGCGATCAGAGAGTCTCTGATCGCGGGTTCTAACCCTGCCCGTGGTATGGTTTGTTTGCAATCGTGTCATTACGATTTCGTGAGTCAAGAATATCTCATGCTCGTGGATTATTCATGAATCATTTTGTGAAGAGGTAACGTAGATCACGGTGGACTGGTCCATCACCATTCAGGTTGTCTATGCGCTCTATGCAGAAAAGTTAAGAGTGATTAAGAGAGCAGGAAACCTGATGCACTACTGGCTATAACTGCCGAGGATCAGAACTCGTAGAAGACATGGATAATTAATCACTGTGCAATAGAAACTGACACTGCCATTAAGCTTGATACACAGTCTTGTAAGCTGACACAGTCACGCAGAGCAACACGTAAACACTGTCGTAGCAGCTTAAATATTAGGAACACTACAACACAAATTTGCATTAAAAATCTTATGAATAGTTATTAATGTTTATACAATATGGCAGAATAATGTAAGGTAACACACTCACAGCTATACAAAGTGAACAAAATCAGGCAGAAAGAACCCAAAGATGGTGAAATAATGAATGATATAACCTGTTATCTGTACAAGGTCTTCACGTTAACGCCAACTTTGCTAAGGCAAGATTTTAATACACAGAGTGGTCATTTGCCCGAGGGAGGGGGTCAAATTAAGTGGCAATGACCAAAACCTGTCATGCATCAAGGAAATTAAAGTGCCAAGTAGTCAACACCTGCAGTGGCCTCAACACCTGCCTTGATGGCAAGGGTACCGAGTCAGCTTGTAATGTGTAAGTCAGGTGGTTAGAACAAGGTCAGCAGGATGGTCTGGACTGGTAAGAGAAGTGTGAGTTGGCTGGTCAGTCTGGTTGTCAGGACTCAGGTCAGTGTCATCACAAACATAATTTGTCTAGTTCAGATGAGACTTTACAGTATTATATCTGCATTGCGTATATAATTGGTTTGCTCTAGACAAATGAGTACGTGAAAGAGGCAGACTACTGCTTACGACACTATGTGAAAGCAAGCAAATTACCCAGGGGGTCTAAAATTATGAATTAAGTTGAGCAAAATGCAAAAGTAAGGTTGCTAACAGTGAATAAAATGCAGTGTAAAAATATAATGGTAGGTGAAAGAGGCGTCAAAATGGGCGAGAAAATCGAAGACACAACTGTAGTTTGCTGAGATGTACAGGTGGCTTACAGAGCTGGCTTAAGTCAGTGGCTTACTAGCTGGGTTGCTTGGGTCTCTGTAAGCAGGAACATCAGAAATAGTGGGACCACTTGTTGGTCCCCAGACAGCTACAGACAACATCAGAACAGAACTGGTTTACCAATGTGTTACCCTGGCTTGCCAGCGACTGGATATAACGGGTTTATTTTGGTAGGCTGTAGCGCAGTGTGTTAATGATAAACTTCGGAGGCTTCTTTGTTTATTGTTAAGTCGTAGTGGGTATGCAGGCTTGTGTGTTTGTGCCCATGGCCCGGGAGGGCCATGCCCACGAGAGAGAGCTGGGAGTACTTGTGTCTTCCTGCTAGGCCGCTGTGTGAGTGAGGGAGAGGCATGGGCCGGCAGGGTGGCGTGCCTGCCGGGAGGCCTGGCTACAGAGGGCAGCACCAGCATGGCGCGAAATATAACTAAGCTGGCAGACAGCATGGGCTGTCTGTGCAGACAGTACAGGCTGTCTACATGGATGGCTCTGTATAAAATCCAGCAATTTCCGTCTCAACATCTCAAAACAATATGAAAGACAGCATGAGCCAGGCATGATTGTAGATTGCATTGGCTTAACAAAGCCACACACAGACTTGCTACAAGAAACCATAACCCAGACACACTTCCACACCACATGCAGTAACATCAACTAAATTCATGAAAGATGCTCCACACGCTACCACCAAATTGTTATAGTGTGCAAAAAATACAGGATACGGATACCCAGGAATTATGCCGATAGTTATTAAGCACAGATATAGAGTGCCAGGCGTGTCCTACCCTGGGTTGCAGGCTGCCTCAAGCAGGTGCCATCAGGAATGACAAGCCAGCAGTCAGTGACTTATAGGAGACAATCAGTCACCTGTGCTTACTACCTAACGTCGCTACTGACACTAATGTAACCTGTTGTTTTGCCTGCTTTCGTTTGTAGAGTAGTTTAATGGCGCACTTTGTAGAAACGACACGTGGGAGACATCAATGTCTTGAGGTAAACTACAGAAAATGCGGTCGAATGAAGGTGTGTGTGTACTCACATAGTTCTCACCTAGTTGAGGTTGCAGGGGTCGAGTCCTAGCTCCTGGCCCCGCCTCTTCACTGGTCGCTACTAGGTCACTCTCCCTGAACCGTGAGCTTTATCATACCTCAGCTTAAAGCTATGTATGGATCCTGCTTCCACTACATCGCTTCCCAAACTATTCCACTTACTGACTACTCTGTGGCTGAAGAAGTACTTCCTAACATCCCTGTGATTCATCTGTGTCTTCAGCTTCCAACTGTGTCCCCTTGTTGCTGTGTCCAATCTGTGGAACATCCTGTCTTTGTCCACCTTGTCAATTCCTCTCAGTATTTTGTATGTCGTTATCATGTCCTCCCTATCTCTCCTGTCCTCCAGTGTCGTCAGGTTGATTTCCCTTAACCTCTCCTCGTAGGACATACCTCTTAGCTCTGGGACTAGTCTTGTTGCAAACCTTTGCACTTTCTCTAGTTTCTTTACGTGCTTGGCTAGGTGTGGGTTCCATACTGGTGCCGCATACTCCAATATGGACCTAACGTACACGGTGTATAGGGTCTTGAACGATTCCTTATTAAGATGTCGGAATGCTGTTCTGAGGTTTGCTAGGCGCCCATATGCTGCAGCAGTTATTTGATTGATGTGCGCTTCAGGAGATGTGCCTGGTGTTATACTAACCCCAAGATCTTTTTCCTTGAGTGAGGTTTGTAGTCTCTGGCCCCTAGACTGTATTCCGTGTGTGGTCTTCTTTGCCCTTCCCCAATCTTCATGACTTTGCACTTGGTGGGGTTGAACTCCAGGAGCCAATTGCTGGACCAGGTCTGCAGCCTGTGGTGTGTGTGTGTGTGTGTGTGTGTGTGTGTGTGTGTGTGTGTGTTTGTACTCACCTATTTGTGGCTGCAGGGATCGAGTCTTAGCTCCTGGCCCCGCCTCTTCACTGGTTGCTACTGGGCCCTCTCCCTCCCCGCTCCATGAGTTTAATCAAAACTCGTCTTAACACTGTGTATGGTTCCTGCCTCCACTACGTCATTTTCTAGGCTATTCCACTGCCTTACAACTCTATGACTGAAGAAATACTTCCTAATATCTCTCTGACTCATTTGTGTCTTCAACTTCCAATTGAGGCCTCTTGTTTCTGTGTTCCCTCCCTGGAACATCCTGTCTTTGCCCACCTTGTCTATTCCACGCAGTATTTTGTATGCCGTTATCATGTCTCCCCTGACCCTCCTGTCCTCCAGTGTTCTCAGACCGATTTCCCTTAACCTTTCTTCATAGGACATTCCCCTTAGCTCTGGAGCTAGCTTTGTTGCAAACCTTTGCAGTTTCTCTAATTTCTTGACGTGTTTGACCAGATGTGGGTTCCAAACTGGTGCTGCGTACTCCAGTATGGGCCTGACGTATACGGTGTATATTATTGTGTGTGTGTGTGTGTGTGTTTGTGTGTGTGGGTGTGTGTGTGTGTGTACTCACCTAGTTGTACTCACCTAGTTGTACTCACCTAGTTGAGGTTGCGGGGGTCGAGTCCGAGCTCCTGGCCCCGCCTCTTCACTGATCGCTACTAGGTCACTCTCCCTGAGCCGTGAGCTTTATCATACCTCTGCTTAAAGCTATGTATGGATCCTGCCTCCACTACATCGCTTCCCAAACTATTCCACTTACTGACTACTCTGTGGCTGAAGAAATACTTCCTAACATCCCTGTGATTCATCTGTGTCTTCAGCTTCCAACTGTGTCCCCTTGTTACTGTGTCCAATCTCTGGAACATCCTGTCTTTGTCCACCTTGTCAATTCCTCTCAGTATTTTGTATGTCGTTATCATGTCCCCCCTATCTCTCCTGTCCTCCAGTGTCGTCAGGTTGATTTCCCTTAACCTCTTCTCGTAGGACATACCTCTTAGCTCTGGGACTAGTCTTGTTGCAAACCTTTGTGTGTGTGTGTGTGTGTGTGTGTGTGTGTGTGTGTGTGTGTGTACTCACCTAATTGTGGTTGCAGGGGTCGAGACTCAGCTCCTGGCCCCGCCTCTTCACTGATCGCTACTGGATCCTCTCTCTCTCTGCTTCCTGAGCTTTGTCATACCTCTTCTTAAAACTATGTATGGTTCCTGCCTCCACTACTTCACTTGCTAGGCTATTCCACTTGCTGACAACTCTATGACTGAAGAAATACTTCCTAACGTCCCTGTGACTCGTCTGAGTCTTCAGCTTCCAGTTGTGACCCCTTGTCCCTGTGTCCCCTCTCTGGAACATCCTATCTCTGTCCACCTTGTCTATACCCCGCAGTATCTTGTATGTCGTTATCATGTCTCCCCTGACCCTTCTGTCCTCCAGTGTCGTCAGTCCGATTTCCCTTAACCTTTCCTCGTACGACATTCCCTTGAGCTCTGGGACTAGCCTTGTTGCAAACCTTTGTACTTTCTCTAACTTCTTGATGTGCTTGACCTGGTGTGGGCTCCAGACTGGTGCTGCATACTCCAGTATGGGCCTAACATACACAGTGTACAGTGTCTTGAACGATTCCTTATTAAGGTATCGGAACGCTATTCTCGGGTTTGCCAGGCGCCCGTATGCTGCAGCGGTTATTTGGTTGATGTGTGCCTCCGGTGATGTGCTCGGTGTTATGGTCACCCCAAGGTCTTTCTCCCTGAGTGAGGTCTGTAGTCTTTGTCCACCTAGCCTATACTCTGTCTGCGGTCTTCTTTGCCCCTCCCCAATCTTCATGACTTTGCATTTGGCTGGATTGAATTCGAGAAGCCAGTTGCTGGACCACATGTCCAGCCTGTCCAGGTCTCTTTGCAGTCCTGCCTCATCCTCGTCCGATTTAATTCTTCTCATCAACTTCACGTCATCTGCGAACAGGGACTCTTCAGAGTCTATTCCTTCCATCATGTGTGTGTGTGTGTGTGTGTGTGTGTGTGGTGTGTGTGCGTGTGTGCGTGTGTGTGTGCGTGTGTGTGTGTGTGTGTGTGTGTGTGTGTGTGTGTGTGTGTGTGTGTGTGTTTGTGTGTGCGTGTGTGTGTGTTTGTGTGTGCGTGTGTGTGCGTGTGTGTGTGTGTGTGTGTGTGTGTGTGTGTGTGTGTGTGTGTGTGTGTGTGTGTGTGTGTGTGTGTGTGTACTCACCTATCTGTGATTGCTGGGGTCGATTCACAGCTGCTGGCCCAGTTTCTTCGCTGTTCGCTACTAGGTCCAATCTCTCGATGCTCCAAGAGCTTTATCCTACCTCTTCTTAAAGCTATGTATGGATCCTGCCTCCACTATATCACTCTCCAGATTGTTCCACTTCCTAAGAACTCTGTGGCTGAAGAAATACTTCCTAACATCCCTGTGGCTCATCTGAGTCTTCAACTTCCAGCTGTGACCCCTTGTTGCTGTGTTCCATCTCTGGAACATTCTGTCCAACACTTGCCTTACGTACACGGTGCACGGTCTGACGTACACGGTGTGCGGTCTGACGTACACGGTGTGCAGTCTGACGTACACGGTGTGCAGTCTGACGTACACGGTGTACAGTCTGACGTACACGGTGTGCAGTCTGACGTACACGGTGTGGAGTCTGACGTACACGGTGTACAGTCTGACGTACACGGTGCGCAGCCTGACGTACACGGTGTACAGTCTGACGTAAACGGTGTACAGTCTGACGTACACGGTGTACAGTCTGACGTACACGGTGTAGAGCCTGACGTACACGGTGTGCAGTCTGACGTACACGGCGTGCAGTCTGACGTACACGGTGTACACAGTCTGACGTACACTGTGTACAGTCTCACGTACACGGTGTGCAGTCTGACGTACACGGTGTACAGTCTGACGTACATGGTGTACAGTCTGACGTACACGGTGTACAGAGTCTGACGTACACAGTGTGCAGACTGACGTACACGGTGTACAGAGTCTGACGTACACGGTGTACAGTCTGAGGTACACGGTGTGCAGTCTGACGTACACGGTGTACAGTCTAACGTACACGGTGTACAGTCTGACGTACACGGTGTGCAGTCTGACGTACACGGTGTACAGTCTGACGTACACGGTGTGCAGTCTGCGTGCACGGTGTACAGTCTGACGTACACGGTGTGTGCAGTCTGATGTACACGTGTACAGTTAACGTACACGGTGTACAGTCTACGTACACGGTGTGCAGTCTGACGTACACGGTGTACAGTCTGACGTACACGGTGCGCAGCCTGACGTACACGGTGTACAGTCTGACGTACACGGTGTACATCTGACGTACACGGTGTACAGTCTGACGTCACGGTGTAGAGCCTGACGTACCACGGTGTGAGTCTGACGTACACGGCGTGCTGTCTGACGTACACGTGTGACACAGTCTGACGTACCTGTGTACAGTCTCACGTACACGGTGTGCAGGTCTGACGTACACGGTGTACAGTCTGACGTACACGGTGTGCAGTCTGACGTACACGGTGTACAGTCTGACGTATACGGTGTGCAGTCTGACGTACACGGTGTGCAGTCTGACGTACACGGTGTACAGTCTGGACGTATACGGTGTACAGTCTGACGTATACGGTGTGCAGTCTGACGTACACGGTGTGCAGTCTGACGTACACGGTGTTACAGTCTGACATATACGGTGTACAGTCTGACGTATACGGTGTACAGAGTCTTGAACGATTCCTTACTCATGCACAACAATACCTGTGTGGGGTGGTAGGGGGGTTGAGGGAGCGGTGGGGGGTAGGGGGGTTGAGGGAGCGGTGGGGGTAGGGGGGTTGAGGGAGCGGTGGGGGATAGGGGCGTTGAGGGAGCGGTGGGGGTTGGGGCTTGAGGGAGCGGTGGAGGGTAGGGGGGTTGAGGGAGCGGTGGGGGTAGGGGGGTTGAGGGAGCGGTGGAGGGTAGGGGGGTTGAGGGAGCGGTGGGGGGTAGGGGGTTGAGGGAGCGGTGGGGGTAGGGGGGTTGAGGGAGCGGTGGGGGATAGGGGCGTTGAGGGAGCGGTGGGGGTTGGGGCTTGAGGGAGCGGTGGAGGGGTAGGGGGTTGAGGGAGCGGTGGGGGGTAGGGGGGTTGAGGGAGAGCGGTGGAGGGTAGGGGGTTGAGGGAGCGGTGGGGGGTAGGGGGTTGAGGGAGGTGGGGGGTAGGGGGGTTGAGGGAGCGGTGGGGGATAGGGCGTTGAGGGAGCGGTGGGGGGTTGGGGCTTGAGGGAGCGGTGGAGGGTAGGGGGGTTTGAGGAGCGGTGGGGGTAGGGGGTTGAGGGAGCGGTGGAGGGTAGGCGGGTTGAGGGAGCGGTGGGGGGTAGGGGGGTTGAGGGAGTGGTGGGGTAGTGGGGTGAGGGAGCGGTGGGGGGTAGGGGGGTTGAGGGAGCGGTGGGGGGTAGGGGTTGAGGAGCGGTGGAGGTAGGGGGTTAAGGGAGCGGTGGGGGTAAGGGGGTTGAGGGAGCGGTGGGGGGTAGGGGGTTTGAGGGAGCGGTGGAGGGGTAGGGGGGTTGAGGGAGCGGTGGGGGGTAGGGGTGTTGAGGGAGCGGTGGGGGTAGGGGGGTTGAGGGAGCAGTGGGGGGTAGGGGGGTTGAGGGAGCGGGGGGGGGTAGGGGGTTTGAGGGAGCGTTGGAGGGGTAGGGGGGTTGAGGGAGCGGTGGGGGTAGGGGCGTTGAGGGAGCGGTGGGGGTTGGGGCTTGAGGGAGCGGTGGAGGGTAGGGGGGTTGAGGGAGCGGTGGGGGGTAGGGGGGTTTGAGGGAGCGGTGGGGGGTAGGGGGGTTGAGGGAGCGGTGCGGGGTAGGGGGGTTGGGAGTGGTGGGGTAGGGGGTTGAGGGAGCGGTGGGGGGTAGGGGGGTTGAGGGAGCGGTGGGAGGGTAGGGGGGTTAGGGAGCGGTGGGGGTAGGGGGTTGAGGGAGCGGTGGGGGTGGGGTTAGGGGGGTTAGGGGAGCGGTGGAGGGTAGGGGGGTTGAGGGAGCGGTGGGGGGTAGGGGGTTGAGGGAGCGGTGGGGTAGGGGGGTTGAGGAGCAGTGGGGGGTAGGGGGGTTGAGGGAGCGGGGGGTAGGGGGGTTGAGGGAGCGGTGGAGGGGTAGGGGGGTTGAGGGAGCGGTGGGGGGTAGGGGGGTTGAGGGAGCGGTGGGGGGTAGGGGGGTTGAGGGAGCGTTGGGGGGTAGGGGGGTTGAGGGAGCGGTGGGGGGAGGGGGTGAGGGAGCGGTGGAGGGTAGGGGGGTTGAGGGAGCGGTGGGGGGTAGGGGGGTTGAGGGAGCGGTGGGGGTAGGGGGGTTGAGGGAGCGGTGGGGGATAGGGGCGTTGAGGGAGCGGTGGGGGGTTGGGGCTTGAGGGAGCGGTGGAGGGTAGGGGGTTGAGGGAGCGGTGGGGGGTAGGGGGGTTGAGGGAGCGGTGGAGGGTAGGGGGGTTGAGGGAGCGGTGGGGGGTAGGGGGATTGAGGGAGCGGTGGGGGGTAGGGGGGTTGAGGGAGCGGTGGGGGATAGGGGCGTTGAGGGAGCGGTGGGGGGTTGGGGCTTGAGGGGCGGTGGAGGGTAGGGGGGTTGAGGGAGCGGTGGGGTAGGGGGGTTGAGGGAGCGTGGGGAGGTAGGGGGTTGAGGGAGCGGTGGGGTAGGGGGGTTGAGGGAGTGGTGGGGGTAGTGGGGTTGAGGGAGCGGTGGGGGGTAGGGGGGTTGAGGGAGCGGTGGGGGGTTAGGGGGTTGAGGGAGCGGTGGAGGGTAGGGGTTAAGGGAGCGGTGGGGGGTAAGGGGTTGAGGGAGCGGTGGGGGGTAGGGGGGTTGAGGGAGCGGTGGAGGGGTAGGGGGGTTGAGGGAGCGGTGGGGGGGTAGGGGTGTTGAGGGAGCGGTGGGGGTAGGGGGTTGAGGGAGCAGTGGGGGGTAGGGGGTTGAGGGAGCGGGGGGGTAGGGGGTTGAGGGAGCGGTGGAGGGGTAGGGGGGTTGAGGGAGCGGTGGGGGAGTAGGGGCGTTGAGGGAGCGGTGGGGGGTTGGGGCTTGAGGGAGCGGTGGAGGGTAGGGGGGTTGAGGGAGCGGTGGGGGGTAGGGGGGTTGAGGGAGCGGTGGGGCGTAGGGGGTTGAGGGACGGTGCGGGGTAGGGGGTTGAGGGAGTGGTGGGGGGTAGGGGGGTTTGAGGGAGCGGTGGGGGGTAGGGGGTTGAGGGAGCGGTGGGGGGTAGGGGGGTTGAGGGAGCGGTGGAGGGTAGGGGGTTAAGGAGCGGTGGGGGGTAAGGGGGTTGGGGAGCGGTGGGGGGGGTAGGGGGGTTGAGGGAGCGGTGGAGGGTAGGGGGGTTGAGGGAGCGGTGGGGGGTAGGGGGGTTGAGGGAGCGTAGGGTGGGTAGTGGGGGGGTTGAGAGGAGCAGTGGGGGGTAGGGGGTTGAGGGAGCGGGGGGGTAGGGGGGTTGAGGGAGCGGTGGAGGGGTAGGGGGGTTGAGGGAGCGGTGGGGGGTAGGGGGGTTGAGGGAGCGGTGGGGGGTAGGGGGGTTGAGGGAGCGGTGGGGGGTAGGGGGGTTGAGGGAGCGGTGGGGGGTAGGGGGGTTGAGGAGAGCGGGTGGGGGTAGGGGGGTTGAGGGAGCGGTGGAGGGTAGGGGGGTTGAGGGAGCGGTGGGGGGTAGGGGGTTGAGGGAGCGTGGGGGGTAAGGGGGGTTGAGGGAGCGGTGGGGGGTAGGGGGGTTGAGGGAGCGGTGGGGGGTAGGGGGGTTGAGGGAGCGGTGGGGGGAGGGGTTGAGGGAGCGGTGGGGGGTAGGGGGGTTGAGGGAGCGTCTGAAATGGAAAATTTATTTTTTTTTGCAAAACAATATATGAATATAATTAATAATATCCCAGCGCCACAGTGGCATGCACATACAAAGGTCGTCATCCACATCACTCATATCCGGACCATCTCCATCACCTCATACAAGGTCACTTGAGTCACGCCACAAATAGAACTCTCCTCTAGTTAAAAATACATGACACACTATCTGTCATATATAAGGTATTCTCACATGTATATCAACATGTTGAGTTCCTCACTTACCGCAATTTTTACCCCCACTTTCAATTAATATTCTCTCACTTCCTCGAAGGTCACCCACCCACCCACACACACACACACACACACACACACACACACACAACAAGGCGCTCTGGAGGGTAGGCGTACTTAGTGCCTTCGTCACCTTCACTACATAAGTAGGGTAAGTAGTGGTGGTAGTAGCAGCAGTAGTAGTGAAAGTAGTGGTGGCAGTAGCAGCAGAAGTGAAGGTAGTGCAACATGGTTGAGGTGCCTATAAAAAAAAAATGTAGTGGCAGTGACACAGGAAAGAGATTGGAGTGTCATAGCCACAGTAATACTTGTAGGTGACCTATCCAAAAGATACTTCATATCCTCCTTACCTATTATTACAACCCAGGAGTCCCAAATGGCCTGTTATCCTGGGTGTAAAGGGAGCAAAAGAAACACAGCAGAAAACTTTTGACTTATATTATCCTTCACCAATTTAGAACAGAAGTATGTACACTATATGCACTATGTACAGTGATAGGTATTAGTGCACTCAACGGTAAGCAAGGCAGAATAAAAGCCACTAGAGAGCAGACCGTGCTTCAACCAGCTGTAGAATGGGAACGACAAGGGCAGACAGGAGAGTGGTACCCACATAACCTCTGCGATTGCCAAAACCGTCTTCTTATTGGCTGGAACCTGGGTACTGGTTGAACAACGGGGCCCCATCGTCAACCCTCAGTCACCTGGTTCGCTGGTTGGGGAAGATAGCCTGTAAATGATAGTGTGTACATGCGCCGAATAAAGGTTACGTACTCTTTGCATGCCACACCCCCACCCCGAGAAGGCTCAGGATTAGGCTGCCACCTCCCAGTGGTAACCGTGCCGCCATGGCACAAAATAATGGGACCGCCTCTCCTCTCAACCATCCAACTCTTAGATAGAGCTCAGCTTTTCTCGTGACAAAAAGCCAAACCCAAAACTCAGAGCGAGACAGCAGACAGTCGGGCTAGCATAGGTCCAA
The DNA here is from genome assembly GCF_026875155.1 of Cherax quadricarinatus. Taxonomy (NCBI): domain Eukaryota; kingdom Metazoa; phylum Arthropoda; class Malacostraca; order Decapoda; family Parastacidae; genus Cherax; species Cherax quadricarinatus. The sequence continues at coordinate 51,037,227 of NC_069420.1, read as the reverse complement.
GAATCAGGCGGACAGTAGCCCACATCCCCTCACTAAAAAAAAAAACACACCAGGGGATAAAAAAAAGAGCTTAAAAAGGGGGTTTACCACAAGAAACCCCTAACCCATCCAAACCCCTAATTAAAATTTATAAGTAATTTTGTTAACTCAATAAAGGGGTCTGCCAAATATTTTCTTTGCCGGAAATTTATGTACAATTCTCAAAATTTAGGGTTCGGGTTTTAGCGTCCATCCATGGGGCCTTTGTGGGGGGTTTCTTCAGGGTTTTGGAGATATACAAAGGGGGCTGTGGTCACTGTAAACAGTAAACCACTCGAAGTTTGCCCCAAAGAAATAATCAAAGTGCCCCAAAACCCAGTACCCCCTGAGGGCTTCTTTTTAAAAGGGTTTGGGGAAAGCCCTCTGTTTGGGGCCCTTGGAACTTGGCCGGGGAAGTAGCTCAGGCTGAAACCCTCCCGCCCCCCGTTTTGCAATTTTTCCTCCCCCCAACCCCAGACTCCCCAAGCACAACCGTAATGAAAAAAGGTTTTGGGAGAAATCTGGAGACAAAAGAATGGGTCAGAAACACAAAAAATTTTTTGGGGGCTTTTTAAAAAGCACTTTGACATTCGGGGGCCCAAAAATTTTAAAGGGGAATTTTTGTGAGGGAAAAGGGGGAAAAGGGGGGCTACAAAGGGGTAAGGGGGGTAAAAAATTGTCTAAAAAATTTCTTACAGAATCTTTTTTAAAAAAATCCTATCATGCCTGGGAAAAACGTTTTGAAGAGTTTTCCCTTTATCCTGGAACTGGAAATCTTTAATGGCAAGAAACTTTGGCAATTTTTGGGGAGCAATTTTTCCACTCCCTTTACTTCATGGCCTAAAAAGGGAAAAACAGTGGTCGGGCCCAAAGGGAAACTTAGAAAAATTTAAAACCATTTTAAAGGGGGAACTCTGAAAGGTCTCAAAAAGAGCCTTAATTCTAAGAAAGGTTTGATCCCAATTAACCCAGACCCAAAAACCCAATTAAACCAGGTACGCTGCCGTCCCCTTAAAGTCCTTTAATACCCTGATGGATAAGTTTCGGGAAAAGAAGGGGGGGGATTTTTAATTCCAAAAGGGGGGTTAACTGTATATGAAAATGCCCTCCGGGAATTTTACAAAGGGGCAGAATTTCCTTCGCCTTTTTCCGTAAAAGGGTACCTGATAATAACCTTTAAGGGAATCTAACTTGGAAAAAAATTGCCTTCCCCCACAAAGTCAATTACTTCATCCAGCCCGAGGAAGAGGGTAACATCTGTGATTTTTTAAACCTTCATTCCCCCTTTAGGGTAGCGTCCCACATACGAAACCCCCCCAAACCCGCTTTTTTAAAAGGATCAGGGGAAAAAAGGCCCAGGGGACAAACACCCCCCACTAACCTTTTGCTTAACAGAAATTCTACTTCCGCTGAAGAAAGCCTCTCCCTTTTCAGGCCCTAGCTCTGTAGGGGAGATTTTTAATAGGTTTGGGAGTTTCCCACTCTACATAAAAATAACCAAACGTACATTTTTGGGGCAAAACCCGAAAAAATATCAGGGATAACTGCGGGAAGCGAGAAAAAACGGGGGGGGTTTGTTTTTCCCAGATGGGCCTACCATTAAAAGGCTAGGGTTTTTAAAGGACAGGGGTTTGGGAAAATTTTAAAACATTAATTTCAAAAAAAGGGGGTGAAAAAAGAGTCAGAGTCGTTTTCAGAGGAAAAAGGACAAAATTTCATTACTGGGACTTTATCGGGTTTAAATAAAAGTTTTTAATTTGATTAATTTTTTGGTTTAATTTTTAAGTTTATGAGGTTTTAAAATCGGGGGGAGGCGGGCCCAAAATAATTTCAATCAGAAAATTTTTCCCTTAAAATTTGCAAGGTCCCAAAAATCTAGTTTTTAAATTTTTGTGTGCCCAGGTATAGTTTTCCTTTCACCAACCCCCTTGCCCCGGGAGGGAAAAAGAAGGGGGGAATTGGGCTTTTTTTCGGGTCTACCTCTGTTTCTTTTTAAAATTTTGGGAGTTCCTTTGGGTTTAGTTTTGGCTAACGGGAGGGTCCAAACCTAAAAATTTTAAGAGGGGTTTTGTGGGTTTTGGGAGCTAAGGGTTCTTTTTTCCATCCCTTTTTCCCCTTCCCCCTTTTAAGCCCCGAAGGGGGGACCTCGTCCCTTGTGCCAAAAAACAGTTTCAAAACGGACAAAACCCCGGGTAACCTTGCCCCGATTTTTCCTCGCATTGGAACAGCAAAAAAGGGGTTTGTTTTTTCCACCCCCCAGTCGGGTGGGAAAAATTTTCCATGAAAAAAGGGTTTCATTTTGGGGTTTTAAACCCCGCCCGGGATGGAATTTTTCCCAAGGCGCCTTAGATGGGGGATAATAGGCAGTGGATAAGTTGGGGTTTTTTCCTAACCAAAGTTAATCCCCCTAAATCTTTGGAGTGAAGTTAGTCCCTTTTAAACACCCCTGAATAATTTTGGGAAAAATGCCAAAAAAAAAATTAAACCCTCTTTTTTAAAAGTTTTGAGAATACTTTGGGTTTTAAATTACTCCCAAAAGGGGAATTGCTTCAGGGAAATCTTGTTACTCTTTTCCCAAAAAGGGTAAATAAATACGTTTTCCCGACTTTGACCTGGGTAGGGGACCTCAAAATCTTTAATAAATCTGAAAAAGGTTCTCCATAGCAGGTATAGGTTGGGGGGTCCAGGTTTTAAAATGGTTTGGCCAGGTTTTCCCCACTTGCTGACATTCTCGGGAACCCCCTGATATGATTTTTCACATCCTTTCTTTTAAATTTTTGGGCCCAATTTAAAATTCTTTTGTAATTCTATTTTAATGTTTTGTAATTCCTAAGTGACCTCCTAAAGAAGTAATTTTAAAATATTTATTTTTTTTGAGGGCTAAACTTTGTTGGAAAATACTAACCTGTCAGACCCAAATTTCCGGGCCCTTTTAAACTCCCTTTTCCAGGCTCATGCAAAAAAACAGCCGTTTTTTAAAATTCCTTTTTGCCGGATGATCCAAAAAAGGATTTACCCATGGGCCCCGAAAAAACGAAATTTAAAGAGAGGGCCTTTCGTTGGGTTCCCCCCGGGAAGGGGCATCCCTCTGGCAGGGAAAAAGAGGGATTGAAAAATCTTTCAACTTTGGAATAGGAAAAATTGATCGGGGGGCTGTTTACTTGGAAACTACGAGGGGCCCCGGCCCCGGGTTTTTTCCCCGTTAAAAAAAAAAGTGGTATTCCGGGGGATCAGGGTCGTCCCAAGGGTAGGTCTACATTCGCCAGACAAACCCCTTTGGGGGTTTGCCCGGGGTTAGGGGCCCAAAACCCGAGAAGAATTAATCAATGGGGTTTTGGACTACATTTGCAGTGGTAATGGGTTTTTAAACCCCGTAATAAAAAATGGCTCTTTTGGGGGAAACCTTTAGATACACCCCCAGTCAAAATTTCCAATGTAATATTTGGGAAACCCAATAAACTTTATGCAAAGGGGCAGAAAATATAACTCCTCCAAATGCTTTCCCAAAAAAAACAAGAATTTAAGGAGGTTTTTCTGAAAAGGGGGAAAAATTCCATCTCTTATAATTTACAAAAATCCCCCATTTTCTCTAAAGGGTTTTAAATTCCCAATTTTTTGGAGGTTTTTCCCGAAGGGGAAAAAAACTCTGGGCAGTAGTAAGGAGCCATCCCTTTTTCTACTTCTTTCAAGGACATGTTACTAGGGATATTGGAGATTTTCCCAATTGGTTTGGGCTTTTGGGGGCAGTTTGGATGGATGTGACCTACTTGGTTACACATGTAGCAGACGACAGGCTTGCCCTTTACTCCCTGCTGACGTTGCAACTGGTGTTGCTCTGGCTGATGTCTCTCTGGATACTGTTGTCGAGATGCACCATGAGTAGTTTGCCTCTCCGCAGGTGGACCACAAGTTGAGAAGCGTGGCTCACCAGGTGACTTAGTTGGCTGACGTAGACGTTCTCCTTCCGGCTGGCACTTCATCCTCCAAGGTTGATGATCTCTGCTCATGCCAGGCTGTTGAAAAGAGAGATGGGACCGCTCGGACAAGGAGCGGTTAGTTTCAAAGGTATCAGCCAACCTGGCTGCCTCCAATGCAGTGGTTAAGTCACGATCCTGCAGAGAAACTCAAACCTCTGGTCCCATAGACTCCAGCAGGTTGTCAACCAGAATAAGCTGCACAAGATCATCGAATGTAGCAACACCACTTGCTTTATACCAGCTGGTAAAAGCTTTGGTCTGCTGTCGCACAAAATCAACCAGGGATTGACCAAGCTGTCGTCTGACTAGCTTGAAAAGCTTCCGATACTTAGCTGGGATACAAGTATATGCTCCCAACACTGTGGTCTTCACTACTTTATAATCGGAAAAATCAGTGTCATTTAACACTGACGTAAATTCCTGTGCCATACCAAACAATGGTGTGTGAACCAACGATGCCCAATGCTGTTCCGCTCACCTCAAGGCTCGAGCCTGATTTTCGAAGCTTTCAAAAAATTGTTCTGGTTCGGCTTCATTGAAGTGGGGAACAAGCTGTACTGCTTTCTGTAAACTAAAATCATTTACAAGATGCGAAAAATGCCTTCTTTCTTTTTCCCTATCAAATTCTTCTTTTGCAAATGCTCTCTGTTCCCTAGTCTGCTCAAGATTGATTTTTGCCAGCTCAAGTGCCAACGCCTCTGATTCACTTTGAGACAACCCTGCTGCACTATACTGACGATTTTGCTCCATTGATATATCATCTTCCTCCTGCGAGAACATAGGAGTTTTGTTCCTAGCTCCCATAGAGGGAGGAGTCTGATGTGCCATCTCTTCTTCTCGAAGTTTGTCGGTGATCAGTGAACACAGTTGCGGTGCTGTGAGTGCATTTGTAATCAATGCCAATGGAACGAGCAATTTACCAACAATGCTGTAAGGACAATTTAGGTAGGTTGAACAAGGTATATGCCGACACCAGACGTCTGACTCGTCTAGGTGGCATACTCCAATGTATAAGTTATTTGCTATTCACAGTACGATTGCAGACTACCCCAGCGTAACACGTTATTTGCAGAACACGCTTAGCTACGCACAGTACGATTGCAGAATACGCATACAAGGTGGATACACAATAGCAAAGCTGACTGCAATATCTTCACACCGAACACGCTAGTAGCGAGCTGTTAAACGATCACACAATAGCGAGGCTGACCATAACAAAGCAGCTGACATGCAAAGTTTGTAAAGCGTTGGCAAAGCTAATGCAATGCCAGACAGCAAGCTACACACTGTTCCACAAGATTGACTGCAGTGAAGTGAGCACACTGAACAAGCTAGTAGCGAGCTGTTGAACGATCACACAATAGCAAGGCTGACAATAGCAAAGCAACTGACACGCAAAGTTTGTAAAGCGTTGGCAAAGCTAATGCAATGCCTGACAGCAAGCTACACAATGTTCCTGCTACTAGCTTCACCCTAGGCTCAACCCTTTCTCTAAGTCCAGCTCCAGATCCCGGACAGGCCCCCATATTACAACCCAGGAGTCCCAAATGGCCTGTTATCCTGGGGGTAAAGGGAGCAAAATAAACACAGCAGAAAACTTTTGACTTATATTATCCTTCACCAATTTAGAACAGAAGTATGTACACTATATAGGTATGTACTCAACAATAGGTATTAGTGCACTCCACGGTAAGCAAGGCAGAATAAAAGCCACTAGAGAGCAGACCGTGCTTCAACCAGCTGTAGAATGGGAATGACAAGGGCAGACAGGAGAGTGGTACCCACATAACCTCTGTGATTGCCAAAACCATCTTCTTATTGGCTGGAACCTGGGTACTGGTTGAACGATGGGGCCCCATCGTCAACCCTCAGTTCCCTGGTTTGCTGGTTGGGGGATATAGCCTGTAAATGATCGTGTGTACATGCGCCGAGTAAAGGTTACGTACTCTTTGCATGCCACACCTATCAAACTCAGATATCTACCTCTTCCACTACTTCTTCAATTACACTACCTCCTCCTCTTCTACTACTCCCAGATCCATCCCCCCATCTCTGTCTTACAGATACTGGCTCCCTTCCATTTGTGCTTTTGTGTTTGTGTCCAAGTAGCACTGTCATAAGCTTCATTCTCCTGTGTGTGGAATGTTGTGTGTGGAGTATTGTTCCAGTCATGGTATTGTGCCTATTATTCTTGAAGAAGTGATTTTTGTGTGCATATTAGGAACCAGTCGCTTCAGGATTTTCCAGGTGTAATTTATGATGTATCGTTATTGACTGGTTTCCATGGAGAACAGGTTAAGGGACTTCAAATGAGCCCAGTAATTAAGGTGCTTGAGTGTACTTATACATGCAGTGAAGATTCTCTGTATATTCTGAACTGTATATTCTCATTTGTTATTCCACCTGCCTTGATAGAGGCTGTTAGTGTAGAGCGACATTCCAGTCTTGAGAGAAACGTGACTTAAAGAGGATCAACACTGACTTAGCTTTCCCTATTTTAAAGGTTCTCATTATCCATCCTAAAAATTTCCTCACAGTTGAGATAATGACATAACTGTGATTTTCGTAAGTTAAATCTTTTGACATTATCACTCCTTCGCTCTATTATGGGCTTATAATTTCTTTTGTAATTCGATCTAGCTTTCATATATTGAACTTTTCCATAACAAAGTAACTGAAATTTGTCTTCAGTGAACTTCACATTCTTTCTTTCAGCCCATTAGAAGATTTGGTTTATATCTGCATGTAAATTTATTGCCTCAGTAGAGAACTCTCTCGTGCAAATTCTAATATCGTCAGCAACGACAGACACTGCGGTATACCTTTAATATACCTTCGAAGAGTTCTGAGAGTTTCTCTATTCTCTTAGCTCTGCCATGGGCCAGGCTCGTCTGGTGCTTGCCTGGTCAACCAGGCTGCTTCTGCTGGAGGCCCACTGCCCCACACATCCATCTGCCCACCTTCCCAGCTATTCCTTTGCATATATTTTGTGTGCGATCACACCATGATTGCACTTTTCAGACGCTTTAATATACCTGCATCTGCATTCTTTTTGTCCTCCAGTGCATCCAAGACGATGTCACAGTGGTCCAGTAACTGCCAGAGGAAGGAGCAACCTGGTCCACAGGTATAACACTTACCATGCTTTACACACACACACACACACACACACACACACACACACACACACACACCACACACACACACACACACACACACACCACACACACACACCATACACAGTAGAGCTACAAGTGGAGGGAGAAGCAGGAAGGCCAGGACGAATGAAGCCAAACTACAAGAAAGGGGACTACATAGGAATGAGGAACTTCCTGAACGGGGTTCAGTGGGACAGAGAACTGGCAGGGAAGCCAGTTAATGAGATGATGGAATATGTAGCAACAAAATGCAAGGAGGCTGAGGAGAGGTTTGTACCCAAGGGTATCAGGAATAATGAAAAAGCTAGGATGACCCCATGGTTTACCCAAAGGTGCAGGGAGGCAAAAACCAAGTGTGCTAGGGAATGGAAGAAATATAGAAGGCAAAGGACCCAGGAGAATAAGGAGAGCAGTCGTAGAGCCAGAAACGAATATGCACAGATAAGAAGGGAGGCCCAAAGACAATATGAAAATGACATAGCAGCGAAAGCCAAATCTGACCCGAAACTGTTGTACAGCCACATCAGGAGGAAAACAACAGTCAAGGACCAGGTAATCAGGCTAAGGAAGGAAGGAGGAGAGACAACAAGAAATGACCGTGAAGTATGTGAGGAACTCAACAAGAGATTCAAAGAAGTGTTCACAGAGGAGACAGAAGGGGCTCCAGAAAGACGGAGAGGTGGGGCACACCACCATGTGCTGGACACAGTGCACACAACCGAGGAAGAAGTGAAGAGGCTTCTGAGTGAGCTAGATACCTCAAAGGCAATGGGGCCAGATAACATCTCCCATGGGTATTGAGAGAGGGAGCAGAGGCGCTATGTGTACCCTAACAACAATATTCAACACATCTATTGAAACAGGGAGATTGCCTGAGGCATGGAAGACAGCAAATGTAGTCCCAATCTTTAAAAAAGGAGACAGACATGAAGCATTAAACTACAGACCAGTGTCACTGATATGTATAGTATACAAAATCATGGAGAAGATTATCAGGAAAAGAGTGGTGGAACACCTAGAAAGGAATGATCTCATCAACAGCAGCCAACATGGTTTCAGGGACGGGAAATCCTGTGTCACAAACCTACTGGAGTTCTATGACATGGTGACAGCAGTAAGACAAGAGAGAGAGGGGTGGGTGGGATTGCATTTTCTTGGACTGCAAGAAGGCGTTTGACACAGTTCCACACAAGAGATTAGTGCAAAAACTGGAGGACCTAGGAGGGATAACAGGGAAGGCACTACAATGGATCAGGGAATACTTGACAGGAAGACAGCAGCGAGTCATGGTACGTGGCGAGGTGTCAGAGTGGGCACCTGTGACCAGCGGGGTCCCACAGGGGTCAGTCCTAGGACCAGTGCTGTTTTGGTATTTGTGAACGACATGACGGAAGGATAGACTCTGAGGTGTCCCTGTTTGCAGATGACGTGAAGTTGATGAGAAGAATTCACTCGATCGAAGACCAGGAAGAAGTACAAAGGGATCTGGACAGGCTGCAGACCTGGTCCAGCAATTGGCTCCTGGAGTTCAATCCCACCAAGTGCAAAGTCATGAAGATTGGGGAAGGGCAAAGAAGACCGCAGACGGAGTACAGTCTAGGGGGCCAGAGACTACAAACCTCACTCAAGGAAAAGATCTTCGGGTGAGTATAACACCAGGCACATCTCCTGAAGCGCACATTAACCAAATAACTGCTGCAGCATATGGGCGCTAGCAAACCTCAGAACAGCATTCCGACATCTTATATAGGAATCAATCAGGACCGTGTACACAGTGTACGTTAGGCCCATATTGGGTATGCGGCACCAGTTTGGAACCCACACCTAGCCAAGCACGTAAAGAAACTAGAGAAAGTGCAAAGGTTTGCAGTAAGACTAGTCCAGAGCTAAGAGGTATGTCGTACGAGGAGAGGTTAAGGGAAATCAACCTGACGACACTGGAGGACAGGAGAGATAGGGGGGACATGATAACGACATACAAAATACTGAGAGGAATTGACAAGGTGGACAAAGACAGGATGTTCCAGAGATTGGACACAGTAACAAGGGGACACAGTTTGGAAGCTGAAGACACAGATGAATCACAGGGATGTTAGGAAGTATTTCTTCAGCCACAGAGTAGTCAGTAAGTGGAATAGTTTGGGAAGCGATGTAGTGGAGGCAGGATCCATACATAGCTTTAAGCAGAGGTATGATAAAGCTCACGGCTCAGGGAGAGTGACCTAGTAGCGATCAGTGAAGAGGCGGGGCCAGGAGCTCGGACTCGACCCCCGCAACCTCAACTAGGTGAGTACAACTAGGTAAGTACACGCAACACACACACACACACACACACACACACACACACACACACACACACACACACACACACACAATACCATTCTTGGTAAGTGGCCGTGTAGTTAATTATAATAATGATAATTATATCTTTATTTACTACAAGTACATGTACAAGGTATACAGATCATAACAGACATCAGTGACATACTACTATATAGAAAGCCGCTTGTTATACTGAGCATTTCCCGCAAATTTGGTCAGTGTCCCAGGATGCGACCCACACCAGTCCACTAACACCCAGGTACCCATTTTACTGATGGGTGAACATGGACAACAGGTGTAAAGAAACACGCCCCGTGTTTCTACCCTGGCTAGGAATCGAACCCGGACACTCGCCGTGTAAAGCGAGAGCTTCAAACACCAGCGATGCTCTCAGCTCATCTCCATAGAGAAGTAATCCTCTCAGAATGACTCTCAAAATCTATGTCCGCTAAATAGTGGGGATTTAGCTTAAGAAATTTTGCTGTTTAGAATTTACGTTGAGTTCGTGTGACGTGATCGTTCGTGATGTTTATGGGAATTAATATTAAATATATTCTCAATACTAATTATGATATTCTAAGTACGTCAGCTGAGTGACCAGCCAGAGCCGTATTTTATGTGCTGCTGTCAGAGTGATGGGAGATGACGGGAAGAGGAGGTGGTGGGGGTTCTGTTGGAGGGGGGATGGAGAGTGTGAGGTGTTGTGGGGGTTCTGTTGGAGGGGGATGGAGAGTGTGCGGTGTGGTGGGGGTTCTGTTGGAGGGGGGATGGAAAGAGTGTGGTGGGGGTTCTGTTGGAGGGGGGATGGAGAGTGTGAGGTGTGGTGGGGGTTCTGTTGGAGGGGGGATGGAGAGGTGTGGTAGGGGTTCTGTTGGAAGAGTGATGGAGAGTGTGCTGTGTGGTGGGGGTTCTGTTGGAGGGGGGATGGAGAGTGTGAGGTGTTGTGGGGGTTCTGTTGGAGGGGGGATGGAGAGTGTGGTGGGGGTTCTGTTGGAGGAGTGATGGAGAGTGTGCGGTTGTGGTGGGGGTTCTGTTGGAGGGGGGATGGAGAGGTGTGAGGTGTTGTGGGGGTTCTGTTGGAGGGGGGATGGAGAGTGTGGGTGGGGGTTCTGTTGGAGGAGTGATGGAGAGTGTGCGGTGTGGTGGGGGTTCTGTTGGAGGGGTGATGAAGAGTGTGAGGTGTGGTGGGGGTTCTGTTGGAGGAGTGAGGGGAAAGTGTGGGGTTTGTGGTGGGGGTTCTGTTGGAGGGGTGATGGAGACTGTGAGGTGTGGTGGGGGTTTGGTTGGGGGGTGGTGGGAGGAGTGTGAGGTGTGGTGGGGGTTCTGTTGGAGGGTGATGGAGAGTGTGAGGTGTGGTGGGGGTTCTGTTTGGAGGGGTGATGGAGAGTGTGGAGGTGTGGTGGGTGTTCTGTTGGAGGGGTGATGGAGAGTGTGAGGTGTGGTGGGGGTTCTGTTGGAGGGGGGATGGAGAGTGTGAGGGGGTGGTGAGGGGTGATGGAGAGTGGGGAGGTGTGGGTGGGAGTTCTGTTGGAGGGGTGATGGAGAGTGTGAGGTGTGGTGGGGGTTCTGTTGGAGGGGTGATGGAGAGTGTGAGGTGTGGTGAGGGTGATGGAGAGTGTGAGGTGTGGTGGGGGGTCTGTTGGAGGGGTGATGGAGAGTGTGCTGTGGGGTTGGGGGGTTCTGTTGGAGGGGTGATGGAGGAGTGTGCTGTGTGGTGGGGGTTCTGTTGGAGGGGTGATGGAGAGTGTGGGGTTTGTGGTGGGGGGTTCTGTTGGAGGGGTGATGGAGAGTGTGCTGTGTGGTGGGGGTTCTGTTGGAGGGGTGATGGAGAGTGTGCTGTGTGGTGGGGGTTCTGTTGGAGGGGTGATGGAGAGTGTGAGGTGTGGTGGGGGTTCTGTTGGAGGGGTGATGGAGAGTGTGCTGTGTGGTGGGGGTTCTGTTGGAGGGTGTGTGGAGAGGAATGGGAGTAAGGAAATAGCTGGGTAAAAAATATGTTAACTGAAAAAGGTCATGACTGCACTTACACATGACAGAGATAAAGGTCTGTAATGGGAGGTGATGAGGGGGATGGTGAGGGAGGTGGTGAGGGAGGTGATGAGGGAGGTGGTGAGGAAGGTAATAAGAGGGGGTGAGGGATGAGGATGAGGCTGTGAGAGTGTCTGTGTACTCATGTTCATATACTCACCAGTATGTCAATGCAGGAGTTGAATCTTAACTCCTGGACCCTCCACTCAACTTGCCAGACTCGCTTCCCCTACCCACGTGTGCCCTATCGTACCTGCACTTAGAACTGTGCACTGAGCCTGCTTCCACCACCTCTTCCTAAAGGTGGTGGACGCTTCTCAAACAGCTAACATCTATCTTCCCTATCAATTCCTAGCGAGTATTTTCTTCTTTCTTTCAACAAATTGGCTGTATCCCACCTAGGCAGGGTGGCCCGAAAAGAAAAACGAAATTTCTCTTTACAATTTTAATAATATATACAGAAGGGGTTTCTATCCTCTTGCTCCCGGCATTTTAGTCGCCTTTTACGGCACATGGCTTACGGAGGAAGAATTCTGTTCCACTTCCCCATGGAGATAAGAGGAAATAAATAAGAACAAGAACTAGTAAGAAAAGTATAAGAAAACCCAGAGGGGTGTGTGTATATGTGTTTGTACATGTATGTGTAGTGTGACCTAAGTGTAAGTAGAAGTAGCAAGACGTACCTGAAATCTTGCATGTTTATGAGACAGAAAAAAAGACACCAGCAGTCCTACCATCATGTAAAGCAATTATGGACTTCCGTTGTGGTGGAGAGTGTGAGGTGTGGTGGGGGTTCTGGTGGCGTTGTGGTGGAGAGTGTGAGGTGTGGTGGTGGTTCTGGTGGCGGGGTGGTGGTAGGACGGTAGTGCCTCCCTGGGTGGTTGCTGTCTGCCAACCTACTACCTTCAGTATTTTCTATTTTTCGGATATATCTCCACTCGCTCTCCTGTCCTCCTGTGCTGTAAGATTAAATTCCGTAAGCCACTCTTCGGAGGCCATATCCTTAGTTTAACAAGATGAGAATAACATATGATGCATATAAAACCAAGAATGTTTCTTTGAGATTTCTGAAGGTCATTCTTAAATTTGCTGGTCGACCATTAGCGACATACCAGCCACAGTGCTCATTCCTAGGCCTTTCTCTTTTAGGTGACGTCCGCAGCCTCTATCCCCTACACCTATACTCCGTATTCGGTCTTCTTACCCCTTCCCCAAACTTCACTTTATATATACCGGGTTTGAGTTCATACAATCACCATCTGACCAATCATGCAGCTTATACAGATCTAATATTAATCTTTCCCAGTCCACGACCGTTTCTATTCTCCTCAGTAGATTTGCATCACTGATTCTTTTAGAGATTTTCATGCCCATGTCTAAGTTCCGATATATCTTTCTATTGTTTCCAGGCATAATTTTAAATATTTACCTCAGGTTTTACGTATCTCCTCCAGCAAATTGGTGGCCCAATTATGTCTATTGAGAAAATGTCTCATTCCAGCATAGTTGTCTTAAAATAAGTATACATTTTTCTTTCTGTTTGTTTATACACCGAGTGTTGAAGCTCACAACACATTGGTTACTAATAACGGGTGGCCTGGTGGCCTGGTGGTTAACGCTCTCGCTTCACACGGTGAGGGCCTGGGTTCGATTCCCAGCCAGAGTAGAAACATTGGACGTGTTTCTTTCCACCTGTTGTCTATGTTCCCCATCAGTAAAATGGGTACCTGGGTGTTAGTCGACTGGTGTGGGTCGCATCCTGGGACACTGACCTAAGGAGGCCTGGTCACAGACCGGGCCGCGGGGGCGTTGACCCCCGGAACTCTCTCCAGATAAACTCCAGATAAACTCCAGATATAGGTAATTTTGTGCCAGATTCACTCAGGATGAATGCTGATTCTCACCTTTCTGGTATGTCTACTGTTCTCACACTTCTTGTTTCTTTTATTTGAGAGGAAAAAATGCTCATTGTTCTTCATTTGGTTGTTAATTTCACAGCGGATGAATTACTAATGTGCCTTAATCTCTGTATAATTCGTGTGTTCTCTTATAAGGAGAACAATGGTGGTGGTCGAGGGTGAGGATCAGTGGGTGGAGGGGGTTGTGGGTGTGGGGTTAAATGTGGATTGTGAAGAGCGTGTCGGAGAGTGTGTGGGCAGTGTTTCAGGGAGTGAGGATGAGCCTAGGTGTTGAACAGCCTCTGAGAGTGTGTGGGCAGTGTTTCAGAGAGTGAGGATGAGCCTAGGTGTTGAAGAGCCTCTGAGAGTGTGTGGGCAGTGTTTCAGAGAGTGAGGATGAGCCTGGGTGTTGAAGAGCCTCAGAGAGTGTGTGGCAGTGTTTCAGAGAGTGAGGATGAGCCTGGGTGTTGAAGAGCCTCAGAGAGTGTGTGGCAGTGTTTCAGAGAGTGAGGATGAGCCTAGGTGTTGAAGAGCCTCAGAGAGTGTGTGGGAAGTGTTTGATGGAGTGAGGATGAGCCTGGGTGTTGAAGAGCCTCTGAGAGTGTGTGTGGGCAGTGTTTCAGAGAGTGAGGATGAGCCTGGGTGTTGAAGAGCCTCAGAGAGTGTGTGGGCAGTGTTTCAGAGAGTGAGGATGAGCCTAGGTGTTGAAGAGCCTCAGAGAGTGTGTGTGGGCAGTGTTTCAGAGAGTGAGGATGAGCCTGGGTGTTGAAGAGCCTCTGAGAGTGTGTGTGGGCAGTGTTTCAGAGAGTGAGGATGAGCCTGGGTGTTGAAGAGCCTCAGAGAGTGTGTGGGCAGTGTTTCAGAGAGTGAGGATGAGCCTAGGTGTTGAAGAGCCTCTGAGAGTGTGTGTGGGCAGTGTTTGAGTGAGCGAGGATGAGCCTCTGTGTTGAAGAGCCTCTGAGAGTGTGTGTGGGCAGTGTTTGAGTGAGCGAGGATGAGCCTCTGTGTTGAAGAGTCTCTGAGAGTGTGTGTGGGCAGTGTTTGAGTGAGCGAGGATGAGCCTCTGTGTTGAAGAGCCTCTGAGAGTGTGTGTGTGGCAGTGTTTCAGAGAGCGAGGATGAGCCTGGGTGTTGAAGAGCCTCAGAGAGTGTGTGTGGGCAGTGTTTCAGGGAGCGAGGATGAGTCTGGGTGTTGAAGAGCCTCTGAGAGTGTGTGTGGGCAGTGTTTGAGTGAGCGAGGATGAGCCTGTGTGTTGAAGAGCCTCTGAGAGTGTGTGTGGGCAGTGTTTGAGTGAGCGAGGATGAGCCTGGGTGTTGAAGAGCCTCTGAGAGTGTGTGTGGGCAGTGTTTGAGTGAGCGAGGATGAGCCTGGATGTTGAAGAGCCTCTGAGAGTGTGTGTGGGCAGTGTTTCAGGACGTGAGTTAGTGCCAGCAGGTGTTACCAATGACCGTGCGACCATTACAACCGTGCAAGGACAGGGTGGTCAAGTCGTTACCAGAGAATAACACGGGGAATCACTCGCCAGCGGCAATTATTGCAACGCAACAGTGATTTATACTTCAGCTGGGACCATTGAACAGCGAGCAGGACTCCCTTGTCTGGTGTGCATAAATTTCAGTGATGTTGGAGGGAAGAGGCAGTAAGTGGTCTTACTACCTCACTCCAGAGAACAGTCTCATCTCAACAGAGAACATTCTCACTGGCGGGTTATAACTTCAGGTTTGTTGACAATGACACAACACGGGAAAAACAGCTGGAATTTCAGTCAATGGCATGAATGGTTTGAGGGGACTTATTATTTTCGTAACAATATTTGCTGTTATAACTTGTCAGAACCTTAGAAACGAGGTTGTTGTCTCTATGTTCGCTTTTACAATGTAATAATTTCTCAGTAACTTTTAAGCATTGCTTGAAAGTTACTAACATGTCAAGTGCCACTCACTGGGCATCGATCAGGAGCTTCATGTAATATTTACGCTGCAAACAGTAACATTGTGTATATATATATATATGTATGTATGTATATATAGGTAGTAGGTTGGTAGACAGCAACCACCCAGGGAGGTACTACCGTCCTGTGGTAGTAGGTTGGTAGACAGCAACCACCCAGGGAGGTACTACCGTCCTGTGGTAGTAGGTTGGTAGACAGCAACCCCCAGGGAGGTACTACCGTCCTGTGGGGAGTAGGTTGGTAGACAGCAACCACCCAGGAAGGTACTACCCTCCTGTTTGGTAGTAGGTTGGTAGACAGCAACCATCCAGGGGGGTACTACCATCCTGTGGTAGTAGGTTGGTAGACAGCAACCACCCAGGGAGGTACTACCGTCCTGTGGTAGTAGGTTGGTAGACAGAAACCACCCAGGGAGGTACTACCGTCCTGTGGTAGTAGGTTGGTAGACAGCAACCACCCAGGGAGGTACTACCGTCCTGTGGTAGTAGGTGGTAGACAGCAACCACCCAGGGAGGTATACCGTCCTGTGGTAGTAGGTTGGTAGACAGCAACCACCCAGGGAGGTACTACCGTCCCGTGGAGTAGGTTGGTAGACAACAACCACCCAGGGAGGTACTACCGTCCTGCCAAGTGAGTGTAAAACAAAAGCCTGTAATTGTTTTACATGATGGTAGGATTGCTGGTGTCTTTTGTCTGTCTCATAAAAACGCAAGATTACAGGTTTCGTCTTGCTACTTCTACTTACACTTAGGTCCCCACTACACAAAACATGTACACATTTATTTATACACACTCATCTGAGTTTTCTTTGATTTTATCTTAATAGTTCTTGGTCTTATTACTTTTCCTTTTATATCCATGGGGAAGTGGAATAAGAATCTTTCCTCCGTAAGCCATGCGTGTTGTAAAAGTCAACTAAAATGCCGGAAACAATGGGCTAGTAACCCCTTTTCCTGTAATAATTACTAAAAAGAATAAGAAGAAGAAGACAATTGTCAAAGTGGGAAGTCTGAATGTGCGTGGATGTTGTGCAAATGATACGAAAGAGATGATTGTGGATGTTATGAATGAGAAGATTAAGAATATGTTTCAAGTATATGGAATAGGTGGTAAGTTACTAAATGCTGTAAAGAGTTTTTATGAGGATAGTGAGGCTCAGGTTAGGGTGTGTAGAAGAGAGGGAGAATACTTCCCGGTAAAAGTAGGTCTTGGACAGGGATGTGTAATGTCACCATGGTTGTTCAATATATTTATAGATGAAGTTGTAAAGGAAGTAAATATTAGGGTGTTCGGGAGAGGGGTGGGATAGAATTATGGGGAATTAAATACAAAATGGGAGTTGACACAGTTACTTTTTGCTGATGATACTGTGCTTATGGGAGATTCTTAAAAAAATTGCAAAAAGGGTTTGTGGATGAATTTGGGAGGGGTGTGTAAAGGTAGAAAGTTGAAAGTGAACATAGAAAGGAGTAAGGTGATGAGGGGATCAAATGATTTAGATAAAGAAAAACTGGATATCAAATTGGGGAGGAGGAGTATGGAAGAAGTGAATGTTTTCAGAATTTGGGAGTTGATGTCGGCGGATGGATTTTTTGAAGGATGAGGTTTAATCATAGAATTGATGAAGGGAAAAAAAAGGTGAGTGGTGCATTGAGGTATATGTGGAGGCAAAAAATGTTATCTATGGAGGCAAAGAAGGGAATGTATGAAAGTATAGTAGTACCAACACTCTTATATGGGTGTGAAGCTTGGGTGGTAAATGCTGCAGCGAGGAGGCGGTTGGAGGCAGTGGAGATGTCCTGTCTAAGGGCAATGTGTGGTGTAAATATTATGCAGAAAATTCGGAGTGTGGAAATTAGGAGAAGGTGTGGAGTTAATAAAAGTATTAGTCAGAGGGCTGAAGAGGGGTTGTTGAGGTGGTTTGGTCATTTAGAGAGAATGGATCAAAGTAGAATGACATGGAGAGCGTATAACTCTGTAGGGGAAGGAAGGCGGATAGGTGTCGTCCTCGAAAAGGTTGGAAGGAAGGGGTAAGGGAGGTTTTGTGGGCGAGGGGCTCGGACTTCCAGCAGACGTGCATGAGCGTGTTCGATAGGAGTGAATGGAGACGAATGGTATTTGGGACCTGACGATCTGTTGGAGTGTGAGCAGGGATTTAGTGAAGGGATTCAGGGAAACCGGTTATTTTCATATAGTCGGACTTGAGTCCTGGAAATGGGAAGTACAATGCCTGCACTTTAAAGGAGGGGTTCGGGATATTAGCAGTTTGGAGGGATATGTTGTGTATCTTTATACGTATATGCTTCTAAACTGTTGTATTCTGAGCACCTCTGCAAAAACAGTGATTATGTGTGAGTGAGATGAAAGTGTTGAATGATGATAGAAAGTATTTTTCTTTTTGGGGATTTTCTTTCTTTTTGGGTCACCCTGCCTCGGTGGGAGACGACCGACTTGTTGAATATATATATATATATATATATATATATATATAATATATTATTATATATATATATATATATATATATATATATATGTCGCACTAGGAGTTGCGTTAGTGTCTTTAACATGATAACTTCTAAAATCTCTAGTAATGCTCATGCATGCAGGGGATGAGACGAAAAGCTGTAAGCCTTCTTCCTCAAAGCTTGCTGCCTTGGATCAACGTCTAGCGCTAGTTGGACGAAAATGTATTGGTCCAGTGTGGTGAGAATGCTAAAGCACTGCGTACCTTATTCCAAGGTTCGTAGGTTCGAGTCTCCTTCAGCCAGAGATCAGTGTTTGTGTATATTTCGCCTGCTCTTGCAAATTCCTTTTATATATATATATATATATATTATATATATATATATATATATATATATATATATATATGTCGTGCCGAATATGTAAAACTGGTCAATTAGCAAGAACTCATTTAAAATTAAGTCCTTTCTAAAAATTTTTCTTATATGTTTAAAGATATATTTTTTTCATTAATGTTGATGTAAAAATTTATAATTTTGCACCAAAGGGAACTTAGAAAACTTACCTAACCTTATTATAACAAGAGCAATTTATTTTAGCCAAACCCAACTAAATATATTTTAGGTTTGTTTCCAATAATTTAATACTAAACAAACACAGTGAAATATATTTTTTTCGTTAGGTTCAGAATGATTTTGGAGAAATTATTGCATACACAAATTTTCACTTGTCCTATATGGCAAGATTAGCGTTGCTATTTAAGCCAAGATCGCAAATTCTGCCTATTCGGCACGTATATATATATATATATATATATATATATATATATATATATATATATATATATATATATATATATAATGCAAAACAACCACTCTGAAAGAATAGAGAATTCCAAGCGCTTTCGTAACTACTCTCATTATCAAGGAACTAGTTCCTTGATAATGTGAGTAGTTACGAAAGCGCTTGGAATTTCTCTATTCTTTCAGAGTGATTGTTTTGCATATTCTGAAATCACCTGTTTACTGTGATCTTATTGCATATATATATGTACATACATACATATAGAGGGGGAAAAATATTTCGTGAAGGAATTTTTTCTTTTCATGTGTGGTTGAGTTAGCCTCTTAATTAGAGCGAGTCCTCCACCTGGAATCCACCAGTCTCCCCACGATTTCTGAGCATAGTGATCAATTCCTCCAGTATTGGACTGACAGTCCAGGTATACCGGACGCTTCGTACTTAATAATGTGATATCCTTGATGACGTGTGATACGTGTTCCATTACTAGGGAGAGTAATCCAGCACAATAGTCATTGACTGGAGGGTCGTACTCGTGTTCCATTACTATGGAGAGTAATCCAGCACAACAGTCATTGAGTGGAGGTCGTACTCGTGTTCCATTACTAGGGAGAGTAATCCAGCACAACAGTCATTGAGTAGAGGGTCGTACTCGTGTTCCATTACTAGGGAGAGTAATCCAGCACAACAGTCATTGAGTAGAGGGTCGTACTCGTGTTCCATTACTAGGGAGAGTAATCCAGCACAACAGTCATTGAGTGGAGGGTCGTACTCGTGTTCCATTACTAGGGAGAGTAATCCAGCACAACAGTCATTGAGTAGAGGGTCGTACTCGTGTTCCA
Source organism: Cherax quadricarinatus (assembly GCF_026875155.1). NCBI lineage: Eukaryota > Metazoa > Arthropoda > Malacostraca > Decapoda > Parastacidae > Cherax > Cherax quadricarinatus. The sequence continues at coordinate 51,017,772 of NC_069420.1, read as the reverse complement.
TTACTAGGGAGAGTAATCCAGCACAACAGTCATTGAGTAGAGGGTCGTACTCGTGTTCCATTACTAGGGAGAGTAATCCAGCACAACAGTCATTGAGTAGAGGGTCGTACTCGTGTTCCATTACTAGGGAGAGTAATCCAGCACTACAGTCATTGAGTGGAGGGTCGTACTCGTGTTCCATTACTAGGGAGAGTAATCCAGCACAACAGTCATTGAGTGGAGGGTCGTACTCGTGTTCCATTACTAGGGAGAGTAATCCAGCACAACAGTCACTGAGTGGAGGGTCGTACTCGTGTTCCATTACTAGGGAGAGTAATCCAGCACAACAGTCATTGAGTGGAGGGTCGTACTCGTGTTCCATTACTAGGGAGAGTAATCCAGCACAATAGTCATTGAGTGGAGGGTCGTCCTTACACTGCATTATGTGGAGATCGCTTGACTACGTCTGGGACTGACTCCTATTAATCTCTAAACGAGCTCCACTTTACTTCAATTACTTTGAACAAGATTATGGATTGCAATCTATTAAATGAACAAGATGGGGAAATGGACTTCCTGTTCTGAGATCTGTTGAGACATTAAACTTATTAACTATATTGTGCCATTAAAATTTTAGACATGACGAAAAGATAAGATATGACATCCAGTCTCAACACTTGCCTTTGCCAGGAGGTGAGAGGAAAGGCTTCAACACTTGCTTTTATCCCCTCACTTGGAAGAGGGGAGTCAATTATTACTGTGACCCCGGGAGGGGAGCAAGAAAGGTAAGGAACAGCAGGTGGAATAATTTCCAATGCAGTATTCCCTCACTGTAAAATAAAGACAATATTGTCGCAGGAGTAACACAGGATTGCCAGAAGCCTTCCTGTCTGCTGGTGGGGCTTCCAGCAGAAGGAAGTCAGTGGACAACCAGAACCTGAACTCTTTACCCAATCACGATGCAGCTGTAATATTTAAGAAAGTTAAGACACATGTGCAACATCTGGATATCTTTATTGTAGACGTTTCGCCATCCAGTGGCTTTATCAATACAGATTCTAGGACATAATAGGAAGACAGTAGAACTATATACAAAAGATGAGGTAATCAGTCCCTCGGCCTTGGAGTTAGTGTTCACAGCATCGTGAAATATCGTGACAGTCAAAACCTTGCCTGGACCCGCCTCTCTTTTAATGGAGAATAAGAAATATTCATGAGTTTGTATTATATATTTTGCACTTTTTTTTTGAGTGTAAATTATTAGACAGACAGACACACACACACACACACACACACACACACACACACACACACACACACTTCATGCAAAGTTACGAAGCTTGAGATAGAACGAAGAAGACCGTAGACTGAGAACAGCCTAGGGATGTCGAAGGCTGCAAAACTTACTCAAGGAAAAGGGTCTTGGGGTGAGTATCATACCGAACACATCTCCTGAGGCACACATCAACCAAATAACTGCTGCAGCATATGGGCGCCTGGCAAACCAAAGTACAGAGTTCCGACATCTAAGTAAGGAGTCATTCATGACACAGTGTAAGTCAGGTCCATATTGGAGTACGTAGCGCCAGTATAGAACCCACACCTGGCCAAGCAGGTCAAAAAATTAGAGAAAGTTTGCAACATGACTAGTCCCGGTAGTAAGAGTTATGTCCTACGAAGAGAATTTAAGGGAACTCAGTTTAACGGCACTGAAGGACAGGAAGGGCAGACAGTACATCATAACGACATATAAAATATTGAGAGGAATTGACAAGGTGTACAGAGACAGAATGTTCCAGAGACGGGACACAGGAACTAGGGGACGTAACTGAAATCACAAGGATGTTGGGCACTACTTCTTTTGCATTTGAGGTTTCGGAAAGTAAAACAATCTGGAGAGTGATGTAGTGAGGGCAGAATTCATATATAGCTTTAAGAAGAGGTATGACAAGGCTTTTAAAGCAGGGAGAGAGCGTGGACCTTGTAGCGACCAGCGAAAAGGTGGAGGCAGGAGCTGTGAATCGACCCTTATAACCACGTAAAGGTGACTACACACACACAGATCGTGTGGGTTCTAGAGTATAGTTATCACTGCATATCAGTTGTGTGCGCACGCACGCTCGCCCTTTGTTTGTTTGTTATGGTCGTCAAGCAAACACACAGTGTTGCAGGTGTGCGTGAAATAGGTGTGGGTGGCGGCGGGTGTGAGAAGTGTGTGACAGGTCGCACAACACACATGTCACACACCATATTAGCAAAAACCTGAACGTAATGCAATCTTAGAAGAGGGAATAACAGAAATGTCGCAGGTGTGAAGGTATTGAGGGAGGCCATGATACGGAGGTGAAGTGTCTGGGTATGACGGAGGTGAGGTGTCCCTGGGTATGACGGTGCGTGAAGTGTCGGGGATATGACGGTGGAAGGTGAAGTGTCTGGGTATTGACGGAGGTGAGTGTCTGGGTTTATTTGACGAGCTGAGGTCTGGGGTATGACGGTGGTGATGGGTTGGGTATGACGGTGGTGAAGTGTTGGGTATGACGGAGGTAAGAGTCTGGGTATGACGTGAGGTGAAGTGCCTGGGTATGGACGGAGGTGAGTGTCTGGGTTTGACGGAGGTGATGGGTCTGGGTTATGGACGGAGGTTGAAGTGTCTGGTTATGACGGAGTGTGAAGTGTCTGGTATGAAGGAGGTGAAGTGTCTGGGTATGCGGTGTGAAGTGTCTGGGTTATGACGGAGGTGACGTGTCTGGGTTAGACGGAGGCTGAAGTGTCTGTGTTGAACGGAGGTGGAAGTGTCTGGGTATTTATGTCCGGAGGTGAAGTGGTTGGGTTGTTTGGACGGAGGTGAAGTGTCTGGGTATGACGAGAGGTGAAGTGTATGGGTATGACGGAGGTGAATGTGTTGGGTAAGACTGTGGTGAAGTGTCTGGGTTATGTCGGTGTGAAGTGTCTGGGTTATGCGGAGGTAAGTGTCGGGTATGACAGGTGGTGAAGTGTTCTGGGTATACGGAGGTGAAGTTGTCTGGGTATGACGGAGGTGAAGTGTCTGGGTATGACGGAGGTGAAAGTGTCTGGGTTATGACGGTGGTGTGAAGTGTTCTGGGTATGACGGTGGTGAAGTGTCTGGTATGACGGTGGGGGAAGTGTTATGGGTTATGACGGAGGTGAAGTGTCTGGATATGGACGGAGGTGAAGTGTCTGGGTTTGACGGAGGTGAAGTGTCTGGGTAAGTCGGTGGTGAAGTGTCTGGGTATGTAACGGAGGTGAAGTGTCTGGGTATCCACGGAGGAGGTGAAGTGTCTGGGTATGAAGGAGGTGTGAAGTGTCTGGTATGACGGAGGAGATGTGTCTGTGGTATTGACGGTGGTGAAGTGTCTGGTATGACGGTGGTGAAGTGTCTGAGTATGACGGTTGTGAAGTGTTCTGTCTGGGTATGACGGAGGTGAAGTGTCTGGGGTATGACGGTGGGGTAGTGTCTGGGCATGCGAGGTGATGTGTCTGGGTATGGACACAGGTTGAAGTGTGTGGGGTTTGACGGTGGTGAAGTGTTGGGATATGACGGGGTGAAGTGTCTGGGTATGACGGAGGTGAAAGTGTCTGGGGTATGACGGTGGTGATGAAGTGTCTGGGTATGACGGAGGTGAAAGTGTCTGGTACGACGTGTGGTGAGTGTCTGGGTATGATGGAGGTGAAGGTCTGGGTGTATGACGGGGTGAAGTGTCTGGGTACGACGGTGGTGAAGTGTCTGGGTATGAGGTTGTGAAGTGTTTGGGTATGAGGAGGTGAAAGTGTCTGGTATGACGGTGTGAAGTGTCTGGGCATGAAGTAGGTGAAGTGTTTGGGTATGACAAAGGTGAAGTGTCTGGGTATGACGGTGGTGAAGTGTCTGGGTATGACGGAGGTGAAGTGTCTGGGTATGACGGAGGTGAAGTGTCTGGGTATGACGGTGGTGAAGTGTCTGGGTATGGGGCGGAGGTGAAGTGTCTGGGTTTATGACGGATGAGGGGAAGTGTGGGTATGGCCGGTGGTGAAGTGTCTGGGTCTGACGGAGGTTGAAGTGTCTGGGGTATGACGGTGGTGTAGTGGTTGGGTACGACGGTGGTGAAGTGTCTGGGTATGACGGTGGTGAAGTGTCTGGGTATGACGGAGGTGAAGTGTCTGGGTACGACGGTGGTGAAGTGTCTGGGTATGACGGAGGTGAAGTGTCTGTGTTATGCCGGTGGTTGGTTGAAGTGTTGGGTATGACGGAGGTGAAGTGTCTGGGTTATGACGGGGTGAAGTGTTGGGTATGACGGGAGGTGAACGTTGTCTGGGTATGACGGGAGGTGAAGTGTCTGGGTATGACGGTGGTGATGTGTCTGGTTATGGTCGTTTGGTGAAGTGTCTGGGTATGACGGAAGGTGGAAGAGTCTGAGGTTATGACGGAGTTGAAGTGCCTGGGTATGACGGAGGAGGAAGTGTCTGGGTAGACGGAGGTGAAGTGTCTGGGTTGGACGGTGGTGAAGTGTCTGGGTATGCGGAGTGAAGTGTCTGGGTATGACGGGAGGTGAAGTGTCTGGGTAAGACGGTGGTGAAGTGTCTGAGGTATGTCGGAGGTGGAAGTGTCTGTGGTATGACGGAGGGTGGGGGGGGAAAAACTTGTGTCTGGTATGACGGAGGTGAAGTGTCTGGGTATGACGGAGGTGAAGTGTCTGGGTATGACGGAGGTGAAGTGTCTGGGTATGACGGAGGTGAAGTGTCTGGGTCTATGGACGGGAGGTGAATGTGTCTGGGTATTGACGGTGGTGATGTGTCTGGGTATGACGGTGTTGAGTGTCTGGGTATGACGGAGGTGAAGTGTCTGGGTATGACGGTGGGTTGAATGGAAGTGTTCTGGGTATGACGGAGGTTGAGTGTCTGGGTATGGACGGTGGCGGTAAGAGGTGAGTGTGTTGGGTACTGAAGGAGGTGAAGTGTCTGGGTATGACGGGGATGAAGTGTCTGGGTATGACGGCTGGTGAGTGTTCTGGGTATGACGGTGGTGAAGTGTCTGGGTATGACGGAGGTGAAGTGTCTGGGTATGACGGTGGTGAAGTGTCTGGGTATGACGGAGGTGAAGTGTCTGCGTAATGTCGGTTGGTGAAGTGTCGGGTATGACGGAGGTGAAGTGTCTGGGTATGACGAGAGGTATGAAGTGTACTGGGTATGAACCGGGAGTGTGAAGTGTCTGGGTATGACGGAGGTGAAGTGTCTGGGTATGACGGTGGTGAAGTGTCTGGGTATGACGGTGGTGAAGTGTCTGGGTATGACGGTGGTGAAGTGTCTGGGTATGACGGAGGTGAAAGTGTCTGGGTATGACGGGTGTGAAGTGTTGGGCAGTGACGGAGGTGAAGTGTCTGGGTATGACACAGGGTGAAGTGTCTGGGTTATGACGGTGGTGAAGTGTCTGGGTATGACGGATGTGAAGCTGTCATGGGTATGACGGAGGTGTTGAATGTCTGGGTATGACGGTGGTGAAGTGTTCTGGTATGACGGAGGTGAAGGTGTCTGGGTACGACGGTTGGTGGAAGTGTCTGGGTATGATGGAGGTGAAGTGTTGGGTATGACGGTGGTGAAGTGTTGGGTACGACGGTGGTTAAGTGTCTGGGATATGACGGTTGGTGAAGTGTCTGGGTATGACGGAGGTGAAGTGTTGGGTATGACTCGGTGGTAATGTGTCGGGGCATGACGTAGTGTGAATGTGTTTGGGTTGACACAGGTTGAAGTGTCTGGGTATGACGGTGTGATGTGTCTGGGTATGGTCGGAGGTGAAGTGTCTGGGTATGACGGAGGTGAAGTGTCTGGTTATGACGGTGGGTGAAGTGTCTGGGATTTATGGGCGGAGGTGAAGATGTCTGGGTATGAGGAGGGTGAAGTTGTCTGGGTTTCGGTGGTGAAGAAGTGTCTGGGTATGACGGAGGAGAAGGGTCTGGGTATGACGGTGGTGAAGGTTGGGTTCGGACCGGTGGTGAAGTGTTGGGTATTGACGGTGGTGAAGTGTCTGGGTATGAAGGAGGTGAGTGGTCTGGGTACGACGGTGGTGAAGTGTCTGGGTATGACGGAGGTGAAGTGTTGGTATGCGGAGGGTGAAGTGTCTGAGTTTGACGGAGGTGAAGTGTATGGGTACGACGGATGGTAGGTGTGTACTGGGTATGACGGTGGTGAAGGGTCCTGGGTACGACGGTTGGTGAAGTGTCTGGGTTATGGGACGGTGGTGAGTGGCTGGGTATGACGGAGGTGGAAGTGTCTGGGTATGACGGTGGTGAAGTGTCTGAGTATGTCGGAGTGTGAAGGTCTGGGTATGCGAGGAAGTGTCTGGTATGACGGAGGTGATGTGTTCTGGGTACGTCGTTGGGAAGTGTCTGGGTTGACGGTGGTGACGTGTCTGGGTTTGTATGACGGTGGTGATTTGTCTGGGTATGAGGGAGGTGAAGTGTCTGGGTATGAGGGGTGGTGGAAGTGTCTGGGTATGATGGTGGTTGAAGTGTTGGTATGGTACGGAGCGTTGATGTGTCTGGGTATGGGCGGAGGTGAAGTGTATGGTATGCGGAGGTGAAGTGTCTGGTATGACGGAGGTGAAGTGTTATGGGTATGGACGGAGGTGAAGGTCTGGGTATGACGGAGGAGATGTGTCTGGTATGACGGGAGGGTGAGGTCTGGGTATGACGGAGGTGAAGTGTCTGGGTATGACGGAGGTGAAGTGTCTGGGTATGACGGTGGTGAAGTGTCTGGGTATGACGGTGGTGAAGTGTCTGGGTTTGACGGGGTGAAGTGTTGCGTATGACGGTGAAGTGTCTCGGGTTATGACGGAGGTGAAGTGTCTGGGTATGACGGAGGTGAAGTGTCTGGGTATGACGGTGGTGAAGTGTCTGGGTATGACGGAGGTGAAGTGTTCTGTGTATGAGGAGGTGAAGTGTCCTGGGTATGGACGGAAATGTGAATGTGTTGGGTATGACGGAGGTGAAGTGGTCTGGGTATGCCGGTGGGGATGAAGAGTTGGGTATGACGGTGTGAAGTGTCAGGGTATGACGGTGGTGAACGTGTCTGGGTATGACGGTGGTTGAAGATGTCTGGGTATGCGGTAGTGAAGGTCTGGGTATGACGGAGGGGAAGTGTCTGGGTATGACGGATGTGAAGTGGTCTGGTATGCCGGTGGGTGGAAGTGTCCTGGGTTTATGTCGGAGGTGAAGTGTTGGGTACGACGGTGGTGAAGTGTCTGGGGTATGAGTGTGGTTGTGAAGTGTCTGGGTTGGGACGGGAGGTGAAGTGTCTGGGTATGACGGAGGTGAAGTGTCTGGGTATGACGGTGGTGAAGTGTCTGGGTATGACGGAGGTGAAGTGTCTGGGTATGACGGAGGTGGAAGGTGTCTGGTATGGACGGAGGTGAAGTGGTCTGGTATGACGGAGGTGAAGTGTCTGGGTATGACGGTGGTGAAGTGTCTGGGTATGACGGTGGTGAAGTGTCTGGGTATGACGGAGGTGAAGTGTCTGGGTATGACGGTGGTGAAGTGTCTGGGTATGGCGGAGGTGAAGTGTCTGGGTATGACGGAGGTGAAGTGTCTGGGTACGACGTTAGTGAAGTGTCTGGGTATGACGGTGTGAAGTGTCTGGGTATGAGGTGGTGAAGTGTCTGGGTAGACGGACGGTGAAGTGTCTGGTAAGTCGGAGGTGAACGTGTCTGGGTATGACGGAGGTGAAGTGTCTGGGTATGACGGAGGTGAAGTGTCTGGGTATGACGGTGGTGAAGTGTCTGGGTATGACGGAGGTGAAGTGTCTGGGTATGACGGAGGTGAAGTGTCTGGGTATGACGGAGGTGAAGTGTCTGGGTATGACGGTGGTGAAGTGTCTGGGTATGACGGTGGTGAAGTGTCTGGGTATGACGGTGGTGAAGTGTCTGGGTATGACGGTGGTGAAGTGTCTGGGTATGACGGTGGTGAAGTGTCTGGGTATGACGGTGGTGAAGTGTCTGGGTATGACGGTGGTGAAGTGTCTGGGTATGACGGTGGTGAAGTGTCAGGGTATGACGGAGGTGAAGTGTCTGGGTATGACGGTGGTGAAGTGTCTGGGCATGACGGAGGTGAAGTGTCTGGGTATGACACAGGTGAAGTGTCTGGGTATGACGGTGGTGAAGTGTCTGGGTATGACGGAGGTGAAGTGTCTGGGTATGACGGTGGTGAAGTGTCTGGGTATGACGGTGGTGAAGTGTCTGGGTATGACGGAGGTGAAGTTCTGGGGTTACGGACGGTGGTGAAGTGTTCTGGGTATGACGGAGGTGAAGGTGTTGGGATATGGGACGGTGGTGAAGGTGTCTGGGTACGACCGGTGGTGAAGTGTCTGGGTTATGACGGAGGTGAGTGTTTGGGTTATGTCGGTGGTGGACGTGTACTGGGTATGACGGAGGGAAGTGTTTCTGGGTACTGACGCGAGGTGAAAGTGTCTGGGTTATGACGGTGGTGTGAAGTGTCTGGTATGACGCCGGTGAAGTGTCTGGGGTATGGACGGAGGTTGAAGTGTCTGGTTGGACAGTTGTTTGAAGTGGTCGTGGTATGACGGAGGTAAGAAATGTCGGGGTATGACGGAGTGTGAAGTGTCTGGGTATGACGGTGGTGAAGTGTCTGGGTATGACGGAGGTGAAGTGTCTGGGTATGACGGTGGTGAAGTGTCTGGGCATGACGGAGGTGAAGTGTCTGGGTATGACACAGGTGAAGTGTCTGGGTATGACGGTGGTGAAGTGTCTGGGTATGACGGAGGTGAAGTGTCTGGGTATGACGGAGGTGAAGTGTCTGGGTATGACGGTGGTGAAGTGTCTGGGTTTATTGGCGGAGGTGAAGTGTTGGGTATGGCGGGAGGTGAAGTGTCGGGTATGTCGAGGTGAAAGTGTCTGGGTATGACTGTGGTGAAGTGTCTGGGTACCGGTCGGTGGTGTGAAGAGTCTGGGTAGGGGTATGACGGTGGTGAAAAGTGTTGGGTTGGACGGAGGTGATGTGTTGGGTACTACGGTGGTGAAGTGTCTGGGTATGCGGAGGTGAAGTGTTCTGGGTGTATGACGGAGGTTGAAGTGTCTGGTATGGCGGAGGTGAAGTGTCTGGGTACGACGTGTGGTGACGTGTCTGGGTTTATGAAGGTGGTGAAGTGATCTGGGTACGGACGGTGGTGAAAGTGTCTGGGTATGACGGGCGGTGAAAGGGTCTGGTTATGACGGTTGGTGAATTGTCTGGGAAAATGACGGAGGTGAAGTGTCTGGGTATGACGGTGGTGAATGTCGCTGGGTATGACGGAGGTGAAGTGTTGGTTATGCCCGGAGTGGTGAAGGGGTCTGGGTTATGACGGTGGTGGAAGTGTCTGGGTGGTTGACGGAGGTGAAGTGTTATGGGTATGGGCGGAGGTGAAGTGTCTGTATGACGGAGGTGAAGTGTCTGGGTACGACGTTTGTGAGTGTCGGGGGTATGACGGTGGTGGGGAAGTGTCTGGGTATTGTCGGTGGGGAAGTGTCGTGTAGACGTGGTGAAAAAGGTATGGGTTCATTGCGATGGTGAAGTGTCTGGGTATGACGGTGGTGAAAGGTCTGGTTTATGGACACAGGTGCGTGAGTCGTTGGGCCCCTGACGGAGGTGAGTGCCTGGGTATGGACGGTGGTGAAGTGTTGGGTATACGGAGGTGAAGTGTCTGGGTGTGACGGTGGTGAAGTTGTCGTGTATGCGGTGGTGGTGAAGTGTCTGGGGTATGACGGTGGTGAAGTGTCTGAGTATGACACAGGTGAAGTGTCTGGGTATGACGGTGGTGAAGTGTCTGGGTATGACGGAGGTGAAGTGTCTGGGTATGACAGTGGTGAAGTGTCTGGGTATGACGGGGGTGAAATGTATGGTATGACGATGGTGGAGTTGTCTGGTCGACGGAGGTGAAGTGTAAGTGTCTGGGTTATGACGGTGGTGAAGTGTCTGGGTATGACGGTGGTTGAAGTGTCTGGGTTTGACGGGGTGAAGTGTCTGGGTATGATGGTGGTGAAGTGTCTGGGTATGACGGTGGTGAAGTGTCTGGGTATGACAGAGGTGAAGTGTCTGGGTATGACGGTGGTGAAGTGTCTGGGTTTGACGGTGGTGAAGTGTCTGGGTATGACGGTGGTGAGAGTCTGGGTATGACGGAGGGGAAGTGTCTGGTATGGGTGGTGAAGTGTCTGGGTATGACGGTGGTGAAGTGTTCTGGCATGACGCGTGGTGAAGTGTCTGGATATGACGGTGGTGATGAAGTGTCTGGGTAGACGGAGGTGAAGTGTCTGGTATGAAACAGTGGTGATGTGTCTGGGTATGACGGGGGAAGTGGCTGGGTATGGGTCGAATGCTGAAGTGTTGGTAGACGGAGGTGAAGTGTCTGGCGTTGACGGTGGTGAAGTGTCTGGGTATGTACGGTGGTGAAGTGTGTGGGTATGACAGAGGTGAAGTGTCTGGGTATGACGGTGGTGAAGTGTCTGGGTATGACGGTGGTGAAGTGTCTGGGTATGACGGAGGTGAAGTGTTGGTTGACGGTAGTGAAGTGTCTGGTATGGACGGAGGGGAAGATGTCTTGGTTATGACGGAAGTGAAGTGTACTGGGATGAACGGAGGAGGTGAAGTGTTGGGTATGGACGAAGGTGGAAGTGTCTGGGTATGGACGGTGGTGATGTGTTGGGGATGACGGTGGTGAAGTGTCTGGGTATGACGGTGGTGAAGTGTCTGGGTATGACGGTGGTGAAGTGTCTGGGTATGACGGAGGTGAAGTGTCTGGGTATGACGGAGGTGAAGTGTCTGGGTATGACGGAGGTGAAGTGTCTGGGTATGACGGTGGTGAAGTGTCTGGGTATGCGGTGGTGCAGTGTCTGGGTATGACGGTGTGAAGTGTCTGGGTATGGACGGAGTGAAAGTGTCTGGGTGTATGACGGAGGTGAAGTGTCTGGGTATGACGGAGGTTGAAAGTGTCTGGGTTATGACGGTGGTGAAGTGTCTTGGTATGGACGGAGATGAAGTGTTGGGTATGACGGAGGTGATGTGTCTGGGTATTGACGGAGGTGAAGTGTCTGGGTATGACGCGAGGGATGAAGTGTCTGGGTATGACGGTGGTGAAGTTGTTGGGTATATGACGGTGGTGAAGTGTCTGGGTAGGACGGTGGTGAAAGTGTCTGGGTATGGACGGAGGTGATTTAGATGTCTGGGTATGACGGTGGTGAAGTGTCTGGGGCATGACGGAGCGTGAAGTGTCTGGGTATGACACAGGTGAAGTGTTGGGTTATGACGGTGGTGTGAAGTGTCTGGGTATGGACGGAGGTGAAGTGTCTGGGTATGCGGAGGTGAAGGTATGGGTATGACGGTGGTTGAACGTGTCTGGGTATGACGGAGGTGAAGTGTCTGGGTACGACGGTGAGTGAAGTGTCTGGGTTATGATGGAGGTGAAGGTCTGGGTATGACGGTGGTGAGTGTTCTGGGTACGACGGTGGTGAGTGTATGGTATGACGGTGTAGTTGAAAGTGTCTGGGTATGACGGAGTGAAGTGTCTGGGTATGACCGGTGGTGAAGGTCTGGGCATGGACCGTAGGTGAAGTGTTTGGGTAGACACAGGTGAAGTGTCTGCGGTTGACGTGTGGTGAAGTGTCTGGATATGACGAGGTGAAGTTCTGGGTATGACGGAGGTGAAGTGTCTGGGTATGACGGTGGGTGACGTGGGTCTGGGGTTATGGCGGAGGTGAAGTGTCTGGGTATAGGAGGTGAAGTGTCTGTGTATGACGGTGGTGAAGTGTCTGGGTTTATACGACGGTGGGTTAGTGTCTGGTTTCATTGACGGTGGTGAAGTGTCTGGGTACGACGGTGGGAATGCGGCTGTCTGGGTATGACGGTGGTGAAGAGTCTGGGTATGAAGGTGGTGATGGTCTGGGTACGACGGTGGTGAAATGTCTGGGTGAGACGGAGGTGAAGTGTCTGGGGTATGACGGAGGTTGGAATTGTCTGGGTATGACGGGAGGTGAAGTGTCTGGGTACGACGTTGGTGAAGTGTCTGAGTATGACGGTGGTGGAAAGTTTGTCTGGGTCGACGGTGCTGGTGAAGTGTATGGGTTTGACGGTGGTGAAGTGTTGGGTATGACGGAGGTGAAGGTGTCTGGGTATGTACGGTGGTGAAGTGTCTGAGTATGGAGGAGGTGAAGTGTCTGGGTTATGGCGAGGTGAAGTGTCTCGGGTAAGGACGGAGGTGAATGTGTCTGGGTTCCGACGTTGGTGAAGTGTCTGGGTTATGACGGGTTGTGAAGTGTCTGGTATGCGGTGGTGGAATTGTCTGGGTTATGACGGAGGTGAAGTGTCTGGGTATGCCGGTGGTGACGTGTCTGGGTATGATGAGTGGTGATGTGTCGGGGTATGACGGAGGTGAACGGTCTGGGTTATGTCGGAGGTGAAGTGTCTGGGTTTGACGGAGGTGAAGTTGTCTGGGGTATATGACGGAGGTGAGTGTCTGGGTATGACGGAGGTGAAGTGTCTGGGTATGACGGAGGTGAAGGGTCTGGGGTATGACGGGGTGAAAGGGTCTGGGTTTATGTCGGAGGTGAGGGTTGGGTATGACTCGGTGGTTGAAGTGTCGGGTAGGTCGGTGGTGAAGGGTCTGGGTATGACGGAGGTGAAGTGTCTGGGTTATGACGGTGGTGATGTGTTGGGTATGACGGAGGTTGAAGTGTCTGGTAGGATCGGAGGTTGAAGTATCTGGGTATGACGGGGTGAAGTGTATGGGTATGCGGTTGTGAAGTGTCTGGGGTATGACGTGGTGAAGTGTCTGGGTATGACGGTGGTGAAGGTGTCTGGGTATGACGGAGGTGAAGTGGTTCTGGGTATGTCGAGGTGATGTGTATGGGTATTATGACGGAGTGAAGGTGTTCTGGGTATGAGGTGGTGAAGTGTCTGGTTTGACGGAGGTGGACGTGTCTGGGTATGGACGGCGGTGAAGTGTCTGGGTATGACGCGGGTGAAGTGTCTGGGTATGACGGAGGTGAGTGTCTGGGTATGCGGAGGTGAAGTGTCGGGCGTATGTCGGTGAGTGAGGTGTTCTGGGTATGACGGTGGTGAAGTGTCTGGGTATGACGGTGGTGAAGTGTCTGGGTATGACGGTGGTGAAGTGTCTGGGTATGACGGTGGTGAAAGTGTCTGGGTTTATGAGGGAGGTGAAGTGTCTGGGTATGACGGTTGTGAAGTGTCTGGGTATGACGGTGGTGAAGTGTCTGGGTATGACGGAGGTGAAGTGTCTGGGTATGACGCGGGGTGATGAAGTGTCGGGCTTGACGGAGATGAAGTGTCTGGGTATGACACTGGTCGAAGTGTCTGGGTATGGACGGTGGTGAAGTGTCTGGGGTATGACGGAGGGTGAAGTGTTGGGTATGACGGAGGTGAAGTGTCTGGGTATGCGAGTTGGTGAAGTGTATGGGTATGACGGAGTGTGAAAGTGTCTGGGTCGACGGTGGTGAAGTGTGTGGGTATGCGGAGGTGAAGTGCTGGGTTATGACGGTGGTGAGTGTTGGGTTACGACGGTGGTGAAGTGTCTGGTTATGAACGGAGGTGAAGTGTCTGGGGTATGCCGGTGGTGAAGTGTCTGGGTATGACGGAGGTGAAGTGTCTGGTTTGACCGGAGGTGAAGTGGTCGGGTAGACGGTGGTGAAGTGTCGGGATATGACGGGGTGAAGTGTTGGGTATGTCGGTGGTGAAGTGGTCTGGGTATGACGGTTGTGAAGTGTATGGGTATGAAGGAGTTGAAGTGTCTGGGTATGACGGAGGGTAGGTCTGGGTATGACGGTGGTGAAGTGTCTGGGTATGACGGTGGTGAAGTGTCTGGGTATGACGGTGGTGAAGTGTCTGGGTATGACGGTGGTGAAGTGTCTGGGTATGACGGAGGTGAAGTGTCTGGGTATGACGGTGGTTGAAGTGTCTGGTGTATGACAGAGGGGAAGTGTCTGTGTATGGACGGAGGTGAAGTGTCTGTGTATGTCGTGAGGTGAACGGTCTGGGTAGACGGTGGTGAAGTGTCTGGGTATGACGGTGGTGAAGTGTCTGGGTTGACGGTGGTGAAGGTGTCTGGGTATATGACGGAGGTGAAGTGTGCTGGGGTATGTCGGAGGTGAAGTGTCTGTGGTATGACGGAGGTGAAGTGTCTGGGTATGACGGAGGTGAAGTGTTGGGTTATGACGGTGTGATGTGTCTGGGTTTGACGGTGGTTGAAGTGTCAGGGTTGACGATGGGAAGTGTCTGGGTATGACGGAGGTGAGTGTCTGGGTATGACCGGTGGTGAAGTGTCTGGGTATGACGGTGGTGAAGTGTCTGTGTATGGCGGATGTGATGTGTCTGGGGGGTATATAATGACGGTGGTGAAGTGTCTGGGGTATGACGGAGGTGAAGTGTCTGGTTTGTAGTTGGTTGAAGTGTCTGGGAATGACGGAGGTGACAGTGTCTGGGTATGACAACAGGTTGAAGGCTGGTATGTCGGTGAGTGAAGTGTCTGGGTAGGACGGTGGTGAAGTGCTGGGTATGACGAGCGTGAAGTGTCTGGGTATATGAACGGTGTGTGAAGTGTCTGGGTATGGACGGAGGAGAAGTGTCTGGTACAGACGGTGGTGAAGTGTCTGGGTATGACGGGAGGTGAAGTGTCTGGGTATGACGGGTGGTGAAGTGTTGGGTACGACGGTGGTGAAGTGTTCTGGGTTGACGGAAGGTGAATGTGTCTGGGTATGACGGTGGTGAAGTGTCTGGGTATGACGGAGGTGAAGTGTTGGGTATGACGTAGTGAACCAAAAAAAAAGGGGGTTGTTTCTGGGTATATGACGGTGGTGAAGTGTCTGGGTATGACGCAGGTGAAGTGTCTGGGTATGACGGAGGTGAAGTGTCTGGGTATGACGGTTGTGAAGTGTCTTGGGGTATGACGGAGGTGAAGTGTCTGGGTATGACGGAGGTGAAGTGTCTGGGTATGACGGTGGTGAAGTGTCTGGGTATGACGGAGGTGAAGTGTCTGGGTATGACGGTGGTGAAGTGTCTGGGCATGACGGAGTGAAGTGGACTGGGTATGACACAGGTGAAGATGTCTGGTTATGACGGTGGTGAAGTGGTCGGGTATGAGGAGGTGAAAGTGTCTGGGTATGACGGGAGGTGAAGTGTCTGGGGTATAGGTCGGTGGTCTGGGGAAGTGTCTGGGTATGGCGGAGGTGAAGTGTCTGGGTATGACGGAGGTGAAGTGTCTGGGTATGACGGAGGTGAAGTGTCTGGGTATGACGGTGGTGAAGTGTCTGGGTACGACGGTGGTGAAGTGTCTGGGTATGACGGTGGTGAAGTGTCTGGGTATGACGGAGGTGAAGTGTCTGCGGTACTACGTGGTGAAGTGTCTGGGTATTTGACGGAGGTGAAGGGTCTGGGTATGACGAGGTGAAGTGTCTGGGTTTTTGGCGGAGGTGAGTGTCTGGGGTACGTACGGTGGTGAATTGTGTCTGGGTATGACGGTGCGTGAAGTGTCTGGAGTACGACGGTGGTGAAGTGTATGGGTCATGACGGCGGTGATGTGTCTGGGTATGAACGGTGGTGAAGGGACACTGGGTTTTATTGAGTGGTGAAGTGTCTGGGTAGACGGTGGTGAATTGTTGGGTATGACGGTGGTGATGTGTCTGGTTGTGCCGTTGTGAAGTGCTGGGTATATGACGGTGGTGAAGTGTCTGGGTATGACGGAGGTGAAGTGTCTGGGTATGGCGGAGGTGAAGTGTCTGGGTATGACGGAGGTGAAGTGTCTGGGTACGACGTTAGTGAAGTTTTCTGGGTTATGACGGTGGTGAAGTGCTCTGGGTATGACGGTGGTTGAAGTGTTGGGTATGACGGTGGTGAAGTGGTCTGGGTATTGCCGATGGTGAAGTGTCTGGGTTGACGGTGGTGAAGTGTATGGGTATATGACGGTGGTGGAAGTGTCTGGGTATGACGGAGGTGATGTGCCTGGGTATGGACGGTGGTGAAGTGTCTGGGTATGACGGAGGTGAAGTGTCTGGGTATGACGGTGGTGAAGTGTCTGGGTATGACGGTGGTGAAGTGTCTGGGTATGACTGGTGGTGATGTGTCTGAGTTGACACAGTGAGTGTCTGGTTATGACGGTGGTGATGAGTGTCTGGGTAATGACGGCGGTGAAGGGTTGGGTATGACAGTGGTGAAGTGTCTGGGTATGACGGGGGTGAAGTGTCTGGGTATGACGATGGTGAAGTGTTGGGTATGACGGAGGTGAAGTGTTCTGGTATTGCGGTGGTGATGTAGTGTCTGGGTATTTGACGGTGGTGAAGTGTCTGGGTATGACGGAGGGAAGTGTTCTGGTTTTATGATGGGGTGAAGTTGTCTGGGTATGACGGTGTGTGAAGTGTACTGGGTATGCAGAGGTGAAGTGGTCTGGGTATGACGTTGTGAAGTGTCTGGGTTTGGACGTGTTGGGATGAAGTGTCTTGGTATGACGGTGTGAAGAGTCTGGTTATGAAGGAAGGTGAAGTGTTACTGGGGATGACGGTGGTGAAGTGTACTGGGTATGACTGGTGGTGGAGTGTCTGGTATGAAGGTGGTGTGGAAGGTGTCTGGATTATGACGGTGGGGAAGTGTCTGGTATGACGGAGGTTGAAGTGTCTGGGTATGACCAGTGGTGAAGTGTCTGGGTTATACGGGGGGGGGGGGGGTGAAGGTCTGGGTATGACGATGGTGGAAGTGTCTGGGTTATGACGGAGGTGAAGTGTCGGGTATGACGGGGTGAAGTGTCTGGGACTAAGACGGTGGTGAAGTGTGTGGTATGACAGAGGTGAAGTGTCTGGGGTCATGACGGTGGTGAAGTGTATGGGTATGACGGTGGTGAAGTGTCTGCGTTTATGACGGAGGTGAAGTGTCTGGGGTTTATGACGGTGGTATGAAGTGTCTGGGTATGACGCGAGGTGAAGTGTCTGGGTATGACGGAGGTGAAGTGTATGGATATGACGGAGGTGAAGTGTCTGTGTATGAGGAGGGAAGTGTCCTGGGTATGCGGAGGGTGAAGTGTATGGGTATGACGGTGGTGAGTGTCTCTGGGTTTGACGGTGGTGAAGTGTCTGGGTATGACGGAGGTGAAGTGTCTGGGTATGACGGTGGTGAAGTGTCTGGGTATGACGGTGGTGAAGTGTCTGGGTATGACGGTGGTGAAGTGTCTGGGTATGACGGTGGTGGAAGTGTCTGTGGGGAGAAGGATGGTGAGAGTCTTGGTATGACGGTGGTGAAGTGTCTGGGGTTTGACGGTGGTGAAGTGTCTGGGTATGACGGTGGTGAAGTGTCTGGGTATGACGGTGGTGAAGAGTCTGGGTATGACGGTGGTGAAGTGTCTGGGTATGACGGTGGTGAAGAGTCTGGGTGTGACTGTGGAGAAGTGTCTGGGTATGACGGTGGTGAAGTGTCTGGGTATGACGGTGTGAAGAGTCTGGGTATGACGGAGGTGAAGTGTCTGGGTATGACGGAGGTGAAGTGTCTGGGTATGACGGTGGTGAAGTGTCTGGGTATGACGGAGGTGAAGTGTATGGGTTTGATTTTTTTGAGTGTAAATTATAGACAGACAGACCACACACACACACACTACACACACACACAACACACACACACAACTTCATGCAAGTTACGAAGCTTGAGATAGAACGAAGAAGACGATAGACTGGAGATACAGCCTAGGGATGTCGAAGCTGCCAAAACTTACTCAGGAAAAGGGTCCTGGTGGTGAGTATCATACGAACACATCTCTGAGGCACACTAAACCAAATAACTGCTGCGCATATGGGCGCCTGGCAACCAAAGTACAGAGTTCCGACATCTAAGTAAGGAGTCATTCATGCACAGTGTAAGTCAGGTCCATATTGGAGTACGTAGCGCCAGTATAGAACCACACCTGCCAAGCAGGTCAAAAAATTAGAGAAGATTGCAACATGACTAGTCCCAGGTAGTAAAGAGTTATGTCCTACGAGAGAAATTTTAGGGACTCATTTTAAACGGCAATGGAAGGACAGGACGAAAGGCAGAACAGTACTCATAACGACCATATAAAATTATTGAGAGGAATGGACAAGGTGTACAGAGACAGAATGTTCCAGAGACGGGACTAGAAACTAGGGGAGTAACTGAAATCAACAAGGATGTTGGGCACTAACTTCTTTTTGCATTGAGGTTTCGGAAGTTTAAAACAATCTGGAGAGTGAGGTCGTGAGGGCAGGATTCATTTATATAGCTTTAACCCCCAGAGCCCGTATGACCAGGCTTTTTAAACAGCAGGGAGGAGAGCGTGGACCTTGTAGTGACCAGCGAAAAGGTGGAGGCAGGAGCTGTGAATCGTCCTTATAACCACGTAAAAGGTAGGACTCACACACACAGATCGTGTGGGTTTAGTGTATAGTTGATCACTGCATATCAGTTGTGTGCGCACGCACGCTTCGTCCTTTCGTTTGATTTGTTATGTTCGTCAGCAAAACACACAGTGTAGCAGGTGTGCGTGAAATAGGTGGGGTGGCGGGGGTGTGAGATGTGTGTGACAGGTCGCACAACACACCTGTCACACACCTCATTAGCAAAAACCTGAAGTAATGCAATCTTAGAAGAGGGAATAACAGAAATGTCGCAGGTGTGAAGGTATTGAGGGAGGCCATGATACGGAGGTGAAGTGTCTGGGTATGACGGAGGTGAGGTGTCCCTGGGTATGACGGTGCGTGAAGTGTCGGGGATATGACGGTGGAAGGTGAAGTGTCTGGGTATTGACGGAGGTGAGTGTCTGGGTTTATTTGACGAGCTGAGGTCTGGGGTATGACGGTGGTGATGGGTTGGGTATGACGGTGGTGAAGTGTTGGGTATGACGGAGGTAAGAGTCTGGGTATGACGTGAGGTGAAGTGCCTGGGTATGGACGGAGGTGAGTGTCTGGGTTTGACGGAGGTGATGGGTCTGGGTTATGGACGGAGGTTGAAGTGTCTGGTTATGACGGAGTGTGAAGTGTCTGGTATGAAGGAGGTGAAGTGTCTGGGTATGCGGTGTGAAGTGTCTGGGTTATGACGGAGGTGACGTGTCTGGGTTAGACGGAGGCTGAAGTGTCTGTGTTGAACGGAGGTGGAAGTGTCTGGGTATTTATGTCCGGAGGTGAAGTGGTTGGGTTGTTTGGACGGAGGTGAAGTGTCTGGGTATGACGAGAGGTGAAGTGTATGGGTATGACGGAGGTGAATGTGTTGGGTAAGACTGTGGTGAAGTGTCTGGGTTATGTCGGTGTGAAGTGTCTGGGTTATGCGGAGGTAAGTGTCGGGTATGACAGGTGGTGAAGTGTTCTGGGTATACGGAGGTGAAGTTGTCTGGGTATGACGGAGGTGAAGTGTCTGGGTATGACGGAGGTGAAAGTGTCTGGGTTATGACGGTGGTGTGAAGTGTTCTGGGTATGACGGTGGTGAAGTGTCTGGTATGACGGTGGGGGAAGTGTTATGGGTTATGACGGAGGTGAAGTGTCTGGATATGGACGGAGGTGAAGTGTCTGGGTTTGACGGAGGTGAAGTGTCTGGGTAAGTCGGTGGTGAAGTGTCTGGGTATGTAACGGAGGTGAAGTGTCTGGGTATCCACGGAGGAGGTGAAGTGTCTGGGTATGAAGGAGGTGTGAAGTGTCTGGTATGACGGAGGAGATGTGTCTGTGGTATTGACGGTGGTGAAGTGTCTGGTATGACGGTGGTGAAGTGTCTGAGTATGACGGTTGTGAAGTGTTCTGTCTGGGTATGACGGAGGTGAAGTGTCTGGGGTATGACGGTGGGGTAGTGTCTGGGCATGCGAGGTGATGTGTCTGGGTATGGACACAGGTTGAAGTGTGTGGGGTTTGACGGTGGTGAAGTGTTGGGATATGACGGGGTGAAGTGTCTGGGTATGACGGAGGTGAAAGTGTCTGGGGTATGACGGTGGTGATGAAGTGTCTGGGTATGACGGAGGTGAAAGTGTCTGGTACGACGTGTGGTGAGTGTCTGGGTATGATGGAGGTGAAGGTCTGGGTGTATGACGGGGTGAAGTGTCTGGGTACGACGGTGGTGAAGTGTCTGGGTATGAGGTTGTGAAGTGTTTGGGTATGAGGAGGTGAAAGTGTCTGGTATGACGGTGTGAAGTGTCTGGGCATGAAGTAGGTGAAGTGTTTGGGTATGACAGAGGTGAAGTGTCTGGGTATGACGGTGGTGAAGTGTCTGGGTATGACGGAGGTGAAGTGTCTGGGTATGACGGAGGTGAAGTGTCTGGGTATGACGGTGGTGAAGTGTCTGGGTATGGGACGGAGGTGAAGTGTCTGGGTTTATGACGGATGAGGGGAAGTGTGGGTATGGCCGGTGGTGAAGTGTCTGGGTCTGACGGAGGTTGAAGTGTCTGGGGTATGACGGTGGTGTAGTGGTTGGGTACGACGGTGGTGAAAGTGTCTGGGTATGACGGTGGTGAAGTGTCTGGGTATGACGGAGGTGAAGTGTCTGGGTATGACGGTGGTGAAGTGTCTGGGTATGACGGAGGTGAAGTGTCTGTGTTATGCCGGTGGTTGGTTGAAGTGTTGGGTATGACGGAGGTGAAGTGTCTGGGTTATGACGGGGTGAAGTGTTGGGTATGACGGGAGGTGAACGTTGTCTGGGTATGACGGGAGGTGAAGTGTCTGGGTATGACGGTGGTGATGTGTCTGGTTATGGTCGTTTGGTGAAGTGTCTGGGTATGACGGAAGGTGGAAGAGTCTGAGGTTATGACGGAGTTGAAGTGCCTGGGTATGACGGAGGAGGAAGTGTCTGGGTAGACGGAGGTGAAGTGTCTGGGTTGGACGGTGGTGAAGTGTCTGGGTATGCGGAGTGAAGTGTCTGGGTATGACGGGAGGTGAAGTGTCTGGGTAAGACGGTGGTGAAGTGTCTGAGGTATGTCGGAGGTGGAAGTGTCTGTGGTATGACGGAGGGTGGGGGGGGAAAAACTTGTGTCTGGTATGACGGAGGTGAAGTGTCTGGGTATGACGGAGGTGAAGTGTCTGGGTATGACGGAGGTAAAGGGGGGTTTTGACGTGGTGAAGTGTCTGGGTATGACGGGGTAAAGTTTTGGGGTATGACGGGGGGAAGTGTCGGGGTATGAGGGTGGTAAAATTTCTGGGTATGACGGGGGTGAAGGTTTTGGGGTATGCGGGGGTGAAATGCTGGGTATGACGGGGTGAATGCTGGGTAGACGGGGTAAGTGTTGGTATGACGGGTGAAGTGCCGGGTATGGGGGTGAATGTCTGGGGTATAGGGTGGTGAAGGTTGGGTTAGGAGGGGAAGTGTCGGGGTATGACGGGGTGAAGTTTTGGTATGACGGGGGTGAAGTGTCTGGGATGACGGGGGTGAAGTGTCTGGGTAGGGACGGTGGTGAAGTGTCGGGGTATGAGGGTGGTGAAGTTTTGGGGGGTTATGACGGGGGTGAAGTGGGGATGGGGTTTGGTGAAGTGTTGGGTATGCGGAGGTTTGAAGTTTTGGGTAACGGGTTAGGCTGGGTTGAGGGGTAAGTTTCTGGGTATACGGGGTAATTTTGGGGTTTGTAGACTCAAAGAGGAGGGGGAAAAATGGCCTAGAGCTCCACAAACTTTCCCTTGGGTGCGGGACAACATCCATTTTCTGCACCGTGGGGCGCATGGTTTTCCCGACAAACCCATGGGGGCGGAAAGCAGCTTTGGGTTCACTCCCTGCAAAACCCAGTGTTATTTTTTAATAAAAATTTAAAAAATTTTATATATAAATAAATATAAAAATTAATTAAAAAATAATATTTAAATTATTAATAAAAATGTTTCAAGAGAGAGAGGAAGAGAGAAAAGGGGAGGGAAGGGAAAGAAAGAGACCCTTTTCTTACCCCCTCTTCATTACTTTTTGGGATTTTTTAACAAAAATGATACATCTTGGTTTTTTGGGGGTCTCTCAAAAGTATCCCTAAAGTTATTCTACTTACTTGAACAAAAAATTATTCAACTTTTTTCTAAAAAATTAAAAGTTTCCATATCGTGTGATGCAGGATGACACACTAACTTAGTTAATGATCATTGCTAAATTGTGAAAGCTTTAAACTTATAAAACTAGAAAGGGTGAAAATATGGTTGCATACTAGGGCCCGGGGAAAACAAAAAAATTTTAGATATATTAAAAAAAGTTTAAAAAAAAGAAAGAGCATGATAAGCTCCCGATCAAAATAGGAAGATTGAGGGACATATTTCGCACATTTATTGAGTCGACAGGAAGAAAAGGGGGTAGTATGCATGGAGAGAAATGTAACTGTTGAATCTGAACCATATAAAGATGGAAGAGTGTACTGCAGGGGTCCGAGTGCCTGAAAATGAAAACTCCGCAAGAATTGCAGTTCCCCAAAAATGGAGAGGGACCAATTAAAAATTCTCTGGGAAATTTCTCAGGAATTCCCGGGAAAAAGAAAAGTTTTTTGGGGAGATTTTTACTTTCCCCTGACCAATTTGATAATTATTAAAATCTAACGACTTGTTTAGTCCAAACAACCCGACAAAATAATCTGCTGGACTTAAATTTGTAAACAAGGATCTCGAAATAATTTTTTAAAGGTTTCAACTTTTTAAAACTATGGAATTTCCTTTTAAATAACAAAATTAAGGTTTTAATTTTTGCGCTGCAGATTTTTGGGCAAAAGATTACTTGAAAAATCAAGGTGGGACCTGACGGATTATCGTGCTTGAACGTAAAGAACGACCCTGCTGGGGACCCGACTGGTCATTATCGTGACTTGAACGTAATGAACGACCCTGCTGGCGACCTGACTGGTCATTTCGTGACTTGAAAGATAATGAACCACCCCGAATGGATAAATAAAGGGAAAACAATCTTTCTTTGGGGAAAAGAAAATCATTTTGGGGAGTCAAAGGAAGTGAGACTCACTTGTTAAAAATAATGAAATTTAAAGAGAGAAATGAAAATAAAAAATAAGGAAAATAAAATACTAAGGTATCGTGAGGGGTCAATACCAATACTAAGGTATCGTGATGGAAACAAATACCAAAAATAAGGTATCGTGATGGAAAAAAAATCCAATAATAAAGGTATCGCGACGAATCAAAAACCAAAACTAAGGGTTCGTGTGGAACAAAAACCAATACTAAGGTATCGTGATGGAACCCAAAAACCCAAAAAAGGTATCGCGACAGAATCAAATCCAATACTAAGTATCGTGATGGAAAAAATAGCAATACTAAGGTACTGATGGAATCAAAACCAAACAAGGTTCGGTGGAATCAAAAAGCAATACTAAAAATCGTGATGGAATCAAATACCAAAATTAAAGGAATCGTATGGGAAACAAAAACCAAAACAAGGGGATCGTGATGGAATAAATACCAATACTAAGGACGTGATGGGAAACAAAAACCAATTATAAAGGGAAACGTATGGAAACAAATACCAATACTAAGGTATGTGATGGAATCAATACCTTTTTTAGGAAACGTGATGGAAATAAAAAACCAATCTAAAAACGTGATGGAATCAAATACCAGTACTAAATATCGTGATGGAAACAAACATATAAGGGTTTGTGATGGAACAAAACCAATACAAGGGATCGTGGGAATCAAAAACAGTACTAAGGTATGTATGGAACAAAAACCAAAACTAAGGATCGTGATGGTCAAAAAACCCAAAACTAAGGTAAATAAAATTAGCGAAACGGGGTCCATTCCACATAACTCAGGTCACATTAACGTTGTAAAAAGAAATGTGTGTTAATTTTAACATTTATATCCAGTCTGTTTTTACACAGGAGAACATAAACGAAATTTCAGAAAACAATAATTATACTGGTCAGCTGAAAATTAAATTACGTAATGTCAGAGTTACTAGTGACATATTCCTTAAACAGGTAAATTAAGTCCAAATTTGCCTCTGACCATCTGACAAACTGTTGTCAAGTTTGGAGGAACTTAATAAACCCTTACCTGGTCTCTTCCACATATCACTACAAACAAGTATTTAAAATATAGACAACGGTAAATGATTCCTATTTACAAAGCGAGAAACAGGTCCTACGCTTCAAATTATAGATCAGTAAGACTAACCTCAATTGTGGGAAACTTGATGGAATCAATAATTCCTGATCCAAAGTGATGAACCAGTATAAAGAATATGATATTGTGTATATGGACTTGAGTAAGACCTCAGTTTGACCTAAGAAGCTGAAAGTAGAACATGGAATAACAGAATTATCTCCAGGGCCGCAGAATGGCTCACCGGTAGTCAAAACAAAATTTGCATTAATTGGGAAAAATCGGACTCGGACCTGTTACGAGTGGTGTGCCACAGGAGTCAGTACTGGGGACCTTCGTGTTTACAATCTACGTAAATAACATTGGTTAGGGATGAAACAGTTAAGTGTCAATTACACTAAAACAGTCAATTTCTGATGTGGACACCAGTAGGCTAGAGGACGACCTGGGTAGGTTGATGTTGTGGTCTGAGAAGTGTATAATTCTAATCCTAGGAAATGGAGATAACTAAGGAATTGTAAACGAAACAATGTGGACCTTAATGAAAGTGAACGCGAGAAAGATCTAGGAGTTCTGGGTAGCAGAAATTTTTAGCCAAGATAACAGCGCATAAGTGTTAGCAATGAAGCTAAGAGAATTCTTCGCTTCTTCTGGAGATGTATAGATAATCTAATGAGTAGGTTGAGTAGGTTTGGGTGAGTGTGAGTTAGACCTGTCTAGCATGGGCCGGTACAGCTGTGTGCTAATTATTTGGGACAGGAGTAAATTTTATGATTATTCCATATGTCTTAGTCTCAGGCTTAATGTAGTTTGGGTTCTTTTCTTTTCATATGAGTTTGTTACCGACTTCTGACAACCATCCGTCTGTGGATTTACCTGCTACTCTCGACCGTGTTACAAACTATTATTCAGTAAGACTATTCTTGCAAGCAAACCCCATGAGTGAATGAGGTTCTCCAAATTCTTCCCTTCATTTTAACATTACTACTGACATTCATGATGGATGTTACACCTAGGAAGCGTGCAAGTACTGTAGCTCTTACAAACCATGCTTATTTGACTATCAGACAGATCGCCGAAAATTTAAGCCTAGCAAAGTCAACTTTTGGTCGGATTCTGAAGAGAGTTGACGACACTGGTTATTGTTGAAGTTGGCAGAACTGCCAGAAAAAAAGGAAAGAAACGATTATTGATTGCTTCTAGGAAGAAAAAACAGCTGTGGTCGAAGGGATGGACGACAGATAAATTAAGAAATATTATATTTACAGATGAGGGTACAGATCAGCGATAGTGAGACGGAGCAAAGGCGAACCTTTTCGGAATAGATTAATTCTAGAAGCGCCAAAACATCCACCAAAGATGTTTAGGGTTAGTTTGGCTGCTAAAGCTCCTGGACACCTTGTCATTGTTGAGGGAACAATTAACAGTGACAAATACAAGGCAATCCTGGCAACTCATTTAATTCCTAACGTGGATAGAAACTTTCCTGAAGGAGAAGGCATCTTCCTGCAGGATCTTGCTCCATGACAAACTTCCAGAAAAATGCTAACATTCATCCAAGAGAGTGGGTCGAGCGTTTAAATTGGTCAGGAAAGTCTAACCTTAACCCAATTCAGAAAATATGGGCAATAACCACACACAAGACTGAGGAAAAGTTAATTCCTACATTAATTAGGCCCAGGTACTACAACGATGAACTTGCCGAAATGTGTTGAACATTGTCAATTCTATGCCAAATCTTGTACCAATGTTCATAAAAACCAAGTGTAGTCATATCTCTTATTAAATCAATGATCTGTCATGTTATTGCGGTGTATTTTTCGAATATACATGAATTTTCCAAAAAATGTCTTATTTCATGACTGTCCCAGGTGACATACAGTGTAGGTGTTCTGGCTACACTGTCCCAGGTGATATACAGTGTAGGTGTTCTGGCTACACTGTCCCAGGTAATATACAGTGTAGGTGTTCTGGCTACACTGTCCAAGGTAATATACAGTGTAGGTGTTCTGGCTACACTGTCCCAGGTAATATACAGTGTAGGTGTTCTGGCTACACTGTCCAAGATAATATACAGTGTAGATGTTCAGGCTACACTGTCCCAGGTAATATACAGTGTAGGTGTTCTGGCTACACTGTCCCAGGTAATATGCAGTGTAGGTGTTCTGATTACACTGTCCAAGGTAATATACAGTGTAGGTGTTCTGGCTACACTGTCCCAGGTAACATACAGTGTAGGTGTTCTGGGTACACTGTCCCAGGTAATATACAGTGTAAGTGTTCTGGCTACACTGTCCCAGGAAATTTACAGTGTAAATGTTCTGGCTACACTGTCCCAGGTAATATACAGTGTAGGTGTTCTGGCTACACTGTCCCAGGTAATATGCAGTGTAGATGTTCTGGCTTCACTGTCCCAGGAAATTTACAGTGTAGGTGTTCTGGGTACACTGTCTCAGATAATATACAGTGTAGATGTTCTGGCTACACTGTCCCAGGTAACATACAGTGTAGAGGTTCTGGCTACACTGTCCCCCGGTAACATACAGGTAGAAGGGTTTTGGCTACACTGTCCCAGGGGAACTACAGTGTAGAGGTTTTGGCTCCGTCCCAGGGAAAAACGTGTAGGG
>NC_069420.1:50927350-50990632 GCF_026875155.1 Cherax quadricarinatus | reverse complement strand
AGCATTAACTTTTGTGAGGAACTGTGTCGAAGGCCTTCTTGCTGTCCAAGAAAATGCAGTCTACCCACTCATTTCTCTCATGTCTTACTTCTGTTACCTTGTCATAAAACTCCAGTAGGTTTGTGACACAGGATTTTCCTTCCCTGAAACCATGCTGGTTGTCGTTTATAAGCTTGTGTCTTTCTAGGTGCTCTCCTCCTGATGATCCTCTCCATGACTTTGCATACTATACACGTCACTGACGCATGTCTGTAGTTTAATGTCTCATGTCTGTCTCATTTTTTAAAAATTGGGACTACATTTGCCATCTTCCATACCTCAAGTAGCTACCCAGTTTGAATGGATGTGTTGAAGATTTTTGTTAGTGGCACACACAGCATCTCTGCTCCCTCTCTAAGGACCCACAGAGAGATGTTTTCTGATCCCACAGCCTTTGAGGTATCAAGTTCACATAGCAGCTTCTTCACCTCCTCCTCGGTTGTGTGTATTTGATCCATCACTTGTTGGTGTACCTCCCTATTCTGAATTCCTGGAGTCCTTCCTGTCTCCACTGTAAATACTTCCCCAGCCTGATTACCTGGTCCTTGACTGTTTTCCTCCTGATGTGGCTATACAGTAGCTTCAGGTCAGACTTGACTTTTGATGCTATGTCATTTTCGTATTGTCGCTGAGCCTCCTTTCGTATCTGTGCATATTTGTTTCTGGCTCTTCGGCTAATCTCTGTTTTCCTGGGTCCTTTGTCTTCTGTACTTTTTCCATTCTCTAGTACATTTAATGTTTGCCTCCCTACACCTTTGAGTGAACCACGGAATTGTTTTGGTCTGCCCATTATTTCTGTTTCCCTTGGGAAGAAACCTCTCCTCTGCTTCCTTGCATTTTGTTGTCACGTAGTCCATCATTTCTTTTTCTGGTGTTCCTTCCAATTCTCTCTATTGCAGGAAGTCTCTCATGCCTGTGTAGCCCCCCTTTTTGTAGTTTGGTTTCTGCCGTCTTATTCCTGCTGCTTTCTCCACTTGTAGCTCAACTATGTAATCAAAACACAGAACCACATGATCGAAAGCTCCAAGGGGCCTTCCGTATGTGATATCCTCGATGCTCGAACTACTCAAGGTGAATACTTGGCCCAGTCTTGCTGGGTCATCCTCACGTCTCTTTCTGGTATTGTCTTTAACATGTTGATACATGAAGTTTTCCAGTACCACATCCATCATCTTGGCTCTCCACGTTTCGGGACCCCCATGGGGCTCCAGGTTTTCCCAGTCAATCTTGTTGGGATTGAAATCACCCATAACTAGTAACTTTGCTGTCTCTATGTGAGGTCACTAGTGTGTCTACCATTGCTCTGTTGCTCTCGTCATATTTTTCTCTTGGCCTTCTGCAGTGGGTTGTACATTACTGCAATTACCACCTTAGGGCCCTGTGACTGGATTTTTCAGACTCTGTAGTCCCTTTCGCTCCCTCTGTCTTTCCTCAGGATTTGATAACCGGGTGGAAAGATTGCATCTGTTATCCGGGTGAGTTTCGTTTCTGTGAGTGCTATTATGCCTGGGGATGTCTCCTTGATTCTTTCATACTACTTCTCACATTTATTTATTCTGTCTCATTTGTATACCAAACCTTCAACCTCTTTTCCAAATCTGTGGTCTAGGGGTACGTTAGAGTTGGAAAAGCGGGATACCCGATGAGGAACTATGGGCTTGAAGACACTTACAATCTTACAAATTTTCCAGCGAATCGACTTCCCTAAATCTTCCTGAGCAACTTTGGTCTGGTAACTTACGTTCAGGAGTAAAAAAAACAAAATAATTCTTGCTCGCAGTTAATGTTGGCTTCTCTTTTATTGAGGCCTCACAAATTGTTTGGTGAATTATGATGATGGCTTCCAGACCATCAATCACGCAGTGTGTGTGTGTGTGTGTGTGTATGTGTGTGTGTGTGTGGTGTGTGTGTGTGTGTGTGTGTGTCTTTTGTGAGTGTACTCACCTATATGTGGTTGCAAATGTTGATTCACAGCTCCTGGCCTTGTGAGTGTGTGACCTCACATATATGTAGTTACAAAGTTTGATTCACAAATTCTAGCTGTGTGTGTGTATATGTGTGTGTGTATGTATGTGTGTGTGTGTGTGTACTCAACTAATTGTACTCACCTAATTGTGGTTGCAGGGGTCGAGACTCAGCTCCTGGCCCCGCCTCTTCACTGATCGCTACTGGATCCTCTCTCTCTCTGCTTCCTGAGCTTTGTCATACCTCTTCTTAAAACTATGTATGGTTCCTGCCTCCACTACTTCACTTGCTAGGCTATTCCACTTGCTGACGACTCTATGACTGAAGAAATACTTCCTAACGTCCCTGTGACTCGTCTGAGTCTTCAGCTTCCAGTTGTGACCCCTTGTCCCTGTGTCCCCTCTCTGGAACATCCTATCTCTGTCCACCTTGTCTATTCCCCGCAGTATCTTGTATGTCGTTATCATGTCTTCCCTGACCCTTCTGTCCTCCAGAGTCGTCAGTCCGATTTCCCTTAATCTTTCATCGTACGACATTCCCTTGAGCTCTGGGACTAGCCTTGTTGCAAACCTTTGTACTTTCTCTAACTTCCTGACGTGCTTGACCAGGTGTGGGTTCCAGACTGGTGCTGCATACTCCAGTATGGGCCTAACATACACAGTGTACAGTGTCTTGAACGATTCCTTATTAAGGTATCGGAACGCTATTCTCAGGTTTGCCAGGCGCCCGTATGCTGCAGCAGTTATTTGGTTGATGTGTGTGTGTGTGTGTGTGTGTGTGTGTGTGTGTGTGTGTGTGTGTGTGTGTGTGTGTGTGTGTGTGTGTGTGTGTGTGTGTGAGCTCATCTATATGTACTCACCAATATATGGTTGCAGTGGTTGTGTCACAGCTCCTGACCTCGCTTCTTCGCTTATTGTAGCTAGATTCATTCTCCCTGCTTCAAGAGCCATCCCGTACCTGTTCTTAAAATTATGAATGGATCCTAACTCTTCCACTTCCTGACAACTCTACGGCAGAAAAAATTAAAATTCTTCTAAGTTTTCAACTTCATGTATTCCATCATGCTCCCGTGTTTCAGCACTCAAACATTCTGTCCAGCACTCAAACATTCTGTCCAGCACTCAAACATTCTGTCCAGCACTCAAACATTCTGTCCTTGTTCATCTTGGCACTTCCTCTTAGAATTTCTACGTTATCATCACTGCAGCCGTAGCCCTTCTGTCCTCCAGTTTCGTTAAGTCATACGACATACCCCTTAGTTCCAGGACTAGTCTTGTTGAAAACCTCTACTCTTTCTCCAATTTCCAGATGTGTTTCACCATGTGTGGGTTGCATACTGGTGCTGTATACTCAACTATGGGCTTGACGTACACGGTGTACAGTGTCATTAATGACTTCTTAGCCAGACGCCCGTATGCTGCAGCAGTTATCTGGCTGATGAGCTCATCAGATGAACTTGCTTTCCTGAATTCTTCATGTTCTAGCTGCAATGTAGTCCACAGCATTTTATTATGAAAAGGCTAATTTGAAGAGCCAAATTTAAAGTAGGGCAGTGTTTCGTTATTTGTGTATTTTTTATGAATAATAACGATAATATTTTGTAACTATTGACACTGTGAAGTATGGAACCTACATAAAAGTGAATTCATAATATATGAGGGCCACATCCATTTCCTAGAAGGGCCACATGCGGCCCTTGGGCCTTGGTCTTCTCAATGTTTATTCTGATTCTAGGTACTAAATTCTCTTCCACCCCCCTGCACTTTTTGGCCACATTCTCCATTCAGTGTCTTTCCCTTTACTTTTCTTTCCCACCGCACCCCATACATCTTTCCAGTGCTGCTTCACTCGCCACTGTTACTTCCTTAAGGTATTTGAATCTCAGAACTATGTTATCGCTAGCACTGAACGTCCTTTCATTTGTAATATCCCCATATCGGAACGACTCAAGAAGAATACAACGTCCAGCCTTACTGGTTCATCCTCTTCTCTCACTCTCAGGTTGTATCCCTAACTTGTTGGTGCAAGAAGTTTTCCACTACCATTTCCAGCATTTTAGCCCCCATGCATGGGAGTTAAAATGTGGCTCTAGATTCTCCCAGTCACTCTCCTTGTGGTTCAAGTCTCCCATGACCAGTAGCTTTACCCAGCTCATGTGGGCTTTTCTGGCCACTTCAGCTAGTGTATCCACCGTTGTTTTGTTGCTTGATCATATTCTTCTCATGGCAAGAGAAGTACTGGGAATGCTGTGAGTACTGGGAATGCTGTGAGTACTGGGAATGCTGTGAGTACTGGGAATTCTGTGAGTACTGGGAATGATGTGACTACTGGGAATGCTGTGAGTACTGGGAATGCTGTGAGTACTAGGAATGAATCCTTTATTCATTAAAGTGTATGTACTCACCTAATTGTACTCACCTAGTTGTGGTTGCAGGGGTTGAGACTCAGCTCCTGGCCCCGCCTCTTCACTAACCGCTACTAGGTCCTCTCCCTCTCTGCTTCCTGAGCTTTGTCATACCTCTTCTTAAAACTATGTATGGTTCCTGCCTCCACTACTTCACTTGTTAGGCTATTCCACTTCCTGACGACTCTATGACAGAAGAAATACTTCCTAACGCCCCTGTGACTCGTCTGAGTCTTCAGCTTCCCCTCTCTGGAACATCCTATCTCTGTCCACCTTGTCTATTCCCCGCAGTATCTTGTATGTCGTTATCATGTCTCCCCTGACCCTTCTGTCCTCCAGTGTCGTCAGTCCGATTTCCCTCAACCTTTCCTCGTACGACATTCCCCTGAGCTCTGGGACTAACCTTGTTGCAGACCTTTGTACTTTCTCTAACTTCTTGACGTGCTTGACCAGATGTGGGTTCCAGACTGGTGCTGCATACTCCAGTATGGGCCTAACATACACAGTGTACAGTGTCTTGAACGATTCCTTATCAAGGTATCGGAACGCTATTCTCAGGTTTGCCAGGCGCCCGTATGCTGCAGCAGTTATTTGGTTGATGTGTGCCTCCGTTGATGTGCTCGGTGTTATGGTCACCCCAAGGTCTTTCTCCCTGAGTGAGGTCTGTAGTCTTTGTCAACCTAGCCTATACTCTGTCTGCGGTCTTCTTTGCCCCTCCCCAATCTTTATGACTTTGCATTTGGCGGGATTGAATTCGAAAAGCCAATTTCTGGACCACATGTCCAGCCTGTCCAGGTCTCTTTGCAGTCCTGCCTCATCCTCATACGATTTAATTCTTCTCATCAACTTCACATCATCTGCGAATAAGGACACTTCAGAGTCTATTCCTTCCATCATGTCGTTCACATATATCAAAAATAGCACTGGTCCTAGAACTGACCCCTGTGGGACCCCGCTCGTCATAGGCGCCCACTGTGATACCTCTTCACGTACCATGACTCGTTGTTGCCTCCCTGTCAGGTATTCCCTTATCCATTGTAGTGCCCTCCCTGTTACATGCGCCTGATCCTCCAGCTTCTGCACTAATCTCTTGTGGGGAACTGTGTCAAAGGCCTTCCTGCAGTCTAGGAAAGCGCAATCAACCCACCCCTCTCTCTTGTGTCTTACTTCTGTTACCTTGTCATAAAACTCCAGGAGGTTTGTGACACAGGATTTGCCTTCCATGAATCCATGCTGGTTTTCATTTATAATCTTGTTCTGTTCCAGGTGTTCCACCACTCTCCTCTGAGAATCTTCTCCATGACTTTGCACACAATACATGTCAGAGACACAGGTCTGTAGTTTAGTGCCTCATTTCTGTTTCCTTTCTTAAATATGGGGACTACATTTGCTGTCTTCCATTTCTCAGGCAGTTGCCCAGTTTCAAGGGATGTGTTGAAGATTGTGGTTAGGGGCATGCACAGCATCTCTGCTCCTTCTCTAAGGACCCATGGGGAGATGTCCGGTCCCATCGCCTTTGAGGTACCAAGGTCACTTAGCAGCTTCTGCACCTCCTCCTCGGTTGTTCGTATATCATCCAACACTTGTTGGTATATTCCCTCTTGATGTTCCTTTCTGTGCTGGCTTCCCAAAACCCTTCCTGTCTCTACTGTAAAAACTTCCTTAAATCTCCTGTTCAGCTCCTCACATACCTCCTGATCATTTCTTGTGAGTTCTCCACCTTCTGACCTCAATCTGATCACCTGGTCTTTGACTGTTGTCTTCCTCCTGATGTGGCTATACAACAGTTTCGGGTCAGTCTTAATTTTCGATGCTATTTTATTTTCATACTGTGTGTGTGTGTGTGTGTGTGTGTGCGCGCTCGCGCATGTGTGCATTGTGTGTGTGTGTGCATGAATGACAATGCATGAGGGTTGTATATGTGCGTGTGCGCATGAAAGGGTTTTGTGTTCGAGAGTATGTGAAAGTATGTGTAAGCAAGGGTGTATGTGCGAAGAATGTGAGCATTTGTGTGTTTGTTTTTAAGTCTATATTTGTATGTATTCACCTATTTGTTGTTGCAGGGATGTAGTCACAGCTCCTGGCCCCGCCTCTTCGCTAATCGCTGCTAGGTCCACTCTCTCTATGCTCTATGAACTTTATCGTGTGTATGTGCAGATGTATATGCTTGCTTATGCATGTGCCTGTGTTTGTGATCATGTACATGTGTAGGTATGGGTATATGAGTGTATGAATGTGTGTATAGGAATATGTGAACGTGTTTATGAATAAGTGTTACTTAAGTTGGTCACTCGCCTTTTCCTCAGTGCTCCGTAGCGGCTATATTACCAAGTCACTCGCTGGTTACCCAGTGCTCTGTAGCGGCTATATTACCAATCACTCGCTGGTTACCATGCTCTGTAGCGGCTATATTACCAAGTCACTCGCTGGTTACCCAGTGCTCTGTAGCGGCTATATTACCAAGTCACTCGCTGGTTACCCAGTGCTCTGTAGCGGCTATATTACCAAGTCACTCGCTGGTTCCCCAGTGCTCTGTAGCGGCTATAGTACCAAGCCACTCGCTGGTTACCCAGTGCTCTGTAGCGGCTATATTACCAAGTCTCTCGCTGGTTACCCTGTGTTCTGTAGCGGCTATATTACCAAGTCACTCGCTGGTTACCCAGTGCTCTGTAGCGGCTATATTACCAAGTCACTCGCTGGTTACCCGGTGCTCTGTAGCGGCTATATTACCAAGTCACTCGCTGGTTACCCAATGCTCTGTAGTGGCTATATTACCAAGTCACTCGCTGGTTACCCGTTGCTCTGTAGCGGCTATATTACCAAGTCACTCGCTGGTTACCCAATGCTCTGTAGTGGCTATATTACCAAGTCACTCGCTGGTTACCCGGTGCTCTGTAGTGGCTATATTACCAAGTCACTCGCTGGTTACCCGGTGCTCTGTAGCGGCTATATTACCAAGTCACTCGCTGGTTACCCGGTGCTCTGTAGTGGCTATATTACCAAGT
Organism: Cherax quadricarinatus; assembly: GCF_026875155.1. Classification (NCBI taxonomy): domain Eukaryota; kingdom Metazoa; phylum Arthropoda; class Malacostraca; order Decapoda; family Parastacidae; genus Cherax; species Cherax quadricarinatus. The sequence goes on along the minus strand of NC_069420.1, from coordinate 50,983,219 downwards.
CACTCGCTGGTTACCCGGTGCTCTGTAGCGGCTATATTACCAAGTCACTCGCTGGTTACCCAATGCTCTGTAGTGGCTATATTACCAAGTCACTCGCTGGTTACCCGGTGTCTGTAGCGGCTATATTACCAAGTCACTCGCTGGTTACCCAATGCTCTGTAGTGGCTATATTACCAAGTCACTCGCTGGTTACCCGGTGCTCTGTAGCGGCTATATTACCAAGTCACTCGCTGGTTACCCAATGCTCTGTAGTGGCTATATTACCAAGTCACTCGCTGGTTACCCGGTGCTCTGTAGCGGCTATATTACCAAGTCACTCGCTGGTTACCCAATGCTCTGTAGCGGCTATATTACCAAGTCACTCGCTGGTTACCCAATGCTCCGTAGCGGCTATATTACCAAGTCACTCGCTGGTTACCCAGTGCTCCGTAGCGGCTATATGAGTGTTTCACTCCTATTCCTAATCAATATGCACTATCATTACTGTTATGGCCTATTCTGGTGCACTTAGAATCTTTTAAAACATCTCAAAATACAGTCATCTACTGCCCATATAGGTAAGAATTTGCCTAATAGTAGCACTAATTACTTTCTGTCAGGGCTTTGCCTACTAATTCCCTGGTACTTAAGGTAAGGAGAGAGTGATCTTATCACATCCAGCTAAAAGCGAGCTACTGAGAAACTGAAACCAACTTACCAACTTACTCTCACATGTAAGTGAGTATCATGGTATAAACCTTGGTAATAAATACCGACAAGTTGGTTTAGAAAGACACGTAAGCAAACACTATAACATATGTTATAGTGTTTGCTTACGTGTCTTTCTAAACCAAGTGAGTATCATGCATCTGACTGTCGATGGCGTAGTTGTGCTGACTTGTGGTACATCTTCCTGATGTTATATAATATATAGCAGATGTCTACACACTTAATTATTTATTCTTGTTACATCACATTCTAGTCATGCGCTAAGACAAACCAATATCACGATATTCACTTCATGCTTTCCAGATACTCACACTTTTTCCCTTGTGTTGTGGTCAAAACCTCGGCCATCTGATACTAACAGTATCTGGAAATCACTTCTGGCAGCACCAAATACCTGGGCTGATGTCTGTCTACTTTGTTTTTTCTTTTTTACCCGATCAATCACGAGACAACCTTATCACTGTACAGTGACCAACACTGCCCAGATATTCGCACTTATTTTCCTGCTTTGTGGTCGCGACTCTGTGCTCTTGCTATTAACTGTGTTTGTAATCCTCTTCTGGCAACACGAGGTGACTGAGGCACAAGGCTCAACTACCCCACGTAGAATTTACTTATGATATTTTGGACCTCGCCTTATTTTCCTGATTTTAGGTACTTTGTTGTACACTTGTGGGATTGTTTATTAACTATCGCATACAATCACCATTGACAAGTTCCTGAGAATGACACGAAAACACTAAATGCTATTAGCTGTTACTTCCCTTTGTGTGTGTGTTATGTGTGTGCATGTATGTGCATGTATGTGTACGTACTCATATAATTGTGGTTGCAGGGTCATAGCTCCTGGCAGCCTCTTCACTGGTCGATCCTAGGTCACTCCCTCCCTCCTACGTGAACTTTACCGTATCTCTTCTTAAAGCTATGTATGGATCCTGCCTCCACCACCTTCATTTCCAGACTATTCCGCTTTCTGACCACTCTGTGACTGAAGAAATACTTCCTAACATCCCTGTGACTCATTTGAGTCTTCAACTTCCAACTATGTGTGTGTGTGTGTGTGTGTGTGTGTGTGTGTGTGTGTGTGTGTGTGTGTGTGTGTGTGTGTGTGTGTGTGTGTGTGTGTGTGTGTGTGTGTGTGTACTCACCTAGTTGAGGTTGCGGGGGTCGAGTCCGAGCTCCTGGCCCCGCCTCTTCACTGATCGCTACTAGGTCACTCTCCCTGAGCCGTGAGCTTTATCATACCTCTGCTTAAAGCTATGTATGGATCCTGCCTCCACTACATCGCTTCCCAAACTATTCCACTTACTGACTACTCTGTGGCTGAAGAAATACTTCCTAACATCCCTGTGATTCATCTGTGTCTTCAGCTTCCAACTGTGTCCCCTTGTTACTGTGTCCAATCTCTGGAACATCCTGTCTTTGTCCACCTTGTCAATTCCTCTCAGTATTTTGTATGTCGTTATCATGTCCCCCCTATCTCTCCTGTCCTCCAGTGTCGTCAGGTTGATTTCCCTTAACCTCTCCTCGTAGGACATACCTCTTAGCTCTGGAACTAGTCTTGTTGCAAACCTTTGCACTTTCTCTAGTTTCTTCACGTGCTTGGCTAGGTGTGGGTTCCAAACTGTGTGTGTGTGTGTGGTGTGTGTGTGTGTGTGTGTGTGTGTTTCATTTGTATATTTGTAGTTAGGGGGAAAATTCTACTAGTGCCTCTCATTCCGGTGATAACTGACCACATAACTCGCTGAACATTCCACTTGAAGTAAAGTTTACTAGCGCCACTTTTATGCCATTCCAGTAAGTATACTTCTCTTTCGGCAACAATTTTCCGAAGTTTACAGTTGTAACTTCTTCCTGTTAGTCGTGCTTTGAGAGTATTCCATGTCTTTGTGTTTTCTCATCTGAGTTAGTAACTGGTTATCATGCTCGTCCCTTCTATAAGCCACTACAATATTATCCGTGACACTGTTTTACAAAGACCAGAGGCTAGAGTATTAGAACACCGGGTTCTCAGTGACTGATGCGCCACAAGCTGAATTAAGCCCATCAATATAATGTTAGGAGTTAATTGCATACAATAGTGTGCAATTAACTCTGGACATTATATTGATGGCGATTCAACTGGTCGAGAGGACCTGCCAGAGGACCTTTTATGGACGCAGTATAAATTGTAACGTACTCGACGAGCACCATATTCACTTTCACCAGTGGTCATCTACACCAGGGGTCACTTACCTCAGGGGTCACTTACCTCTGGGGTTTTTATACCGTTGGTCACCTTTATCAAGGTCGTTCACACCTACAGTCACTTAAACCTGATTACACTGACATCAGTAGTCACTACAGTAGGGGTGCCTTACACTAGGGGTCACACCAGGGAATACTTTCACTAGGAGTCACATCAGTGGTCACCAAACACCAGTATCAAATACACCAGTGAATAATTACACCAGTGTTCACGTACATCAACAATCACTAACACCAGGACTTACCTACACCAGCGGTCATTTACACCAGTGGTCACCTGCATCAGAGCTCTCCTACAACAGGGGTCACCGGTGGTCACCTACGCCGAGGTATACTTACACCAGTAGTCACTTACTTCTAGGTCACACCAGAGGGCATCTACACCAGCGGTGTCCTACATTAGAGGTCACTTACACAAGTGTGTCAATGACTGAAGCGTCAAATCACAGGATTCGTTATTAAATTGAGATTATTCATCACCTATCCCAGAGTCACTAGCAACAGGGATTCCTGCTTCTGTCTGTGGAGATCAATTAACTAAGAACCTCGTATTGATGTGCTTTTGTGCTGCTTGTGGCGTGCCATTAAATCAGAACCCCACTTGTGGCGTTCACTTAATTGGAAATTCTGTACTGATATGCCTTAGGCAGCTTATTGTGTGCCATGATCAGGGAACACCATATTGATGTGCCCTAGACAGAATATAGTGTACCATTAACCAGAAACATTAAATGTATTGTAGAAATTCTAGGTAACTTGTAGCGTACTGTTAACACTGACTAACCACATTGATGTCCTTAAGGCAGCTTGTTGCCTGCTATTAAACGGGATCATTATATTCAAAGCAAGTTGTAGAGTGCAGTTAACTGTGAACATTATGCTATGGGTTCAAGGCAGCTTGTGGAGTGTCAGTTACTGAGAACTCAGTATCTTGTGCTCTAGGCTCTGGTATTAATAAAAAAAACTGAATAAAACAATAATAATGTCGTGGAATGCAGAAGGGAAGACAATGATAACCGGTATTACGAACACAGTCATAATACCTGATGATTAAATAATCAGTAAACTCTCAACAAGGCAGCTCAGGAAAAACGCAAACCAACTGAAAGAAAATTCTTAACACGTTTATTTCTTCACTGTAATAATATATATATATATATATATATATATATATATATATAATATATATATATATATATATATATAATATATATATATATATATATATATATATATATATATATATATATGCAAGACAAGCCACAGGGGGGGGGAAATCTTTAGCACAAATACTTTGGCACTTCTCAGTGCGTCATCAGGAGCTATGCAATGTAGCAAGGTTGCAACTGAAGGAGTGAAGGGAATTTTCTTCTCAGAATAGCGCAGAGTCGGCCTGTCGCCTCCTCCTGACTCTCTGAGAATGTTGCCGGCGGTCAGCGTCACACCCACCACTGTCACCATCACTCATCCCCACCATATGGGGTAAGAGGGTCTTAAGAAGGCAAGATATCTGAAATTAGAAGATATGATAGTCCGCCCTAGTCTTTTTCTAACCGTTTAGAACAGGTTCTGTGACTTGAGAAAATACGTTTCTCAGGGGATATTATATATATATATATATGGATTGCTATTATTCTGTGTAACCTATATATTGTGTGTGTGTGTGTGTGTGTGTGTGTACAGAGAGTATTCACAAACGTTATATACAACAAAGGTCACTGTGTCTTCGACCAGAGGTGTAGACAACCTGCCAATTCTGCTTCAAGAGTTGAAGACATCACTTCACAGAACTGACGGACTTTCACATGATTGGCAGTCGAACAAGCAATTAGCATACTAGTGGAACCCTACGCATGAACACTCTTAATTGGTTATTCACTGGTCGAGAGGACGTGCTAAAATGGGTGTGTGACATTTTTCACATGCCACAGCCAGTTACTTAGATGAGAAACGCAAAAACATAGAAATACTCTTAATGCACGGCCAACAAGAAGGTAAAATAAAAAAAATAAAATTTGGGAAACTATTGCCGAAGTGAGACTTGCACTACTGGAACGGCATAAAAGAGGCGCTTGTAAACTTTAATTCAACTGGAATGTTCAGGAAGTTATATGGTCAACTGTGAATGTGAGAGACTACCAGCATTTTCACCTAACTACAAATATATATAAACACAGACACACACATACACACACACACACACACACACACACACACACACACACACACACACACACACACACACACACACACACACATACACACAGTCTATAGGTTCCCAAGGTGGTAATTGCAGTGATGCATAACCCACCACAGAACAGTGTAATAGAGCAATGGTTACACTAGCTGAGTTTGCAAGAAGGGCTCATGCGAGCAGGGCAAAACTACTGATCATAGGTGACTTGACCCACAAGGAAATCAACTGGGAGAACCTGGAGCCACATGGGGGCCCAGAAACGTGGAGAGCAAAGATGATGGAGGTGGTACTGGAAAACCTCATGTACCAGCACGTAAGGGACACTACCGGAGAGAGAGGAGAGGATGAACCAGCAAGACTGGACCTAGTATTCACATTGAGTAGTGCATACATTGAGGCCATCACATATGAGAGCCCCCTCGGGGCCAGTGACCATGTGGTTCTGAGCTTCGAATACATAGTAGAGTTACAAGAGGAGAGGGAAGCAGGAAGGGCAGGAAGAGTGAAGCGAAACTACGAGAGACGACTACACAGGTATGAAGAATTTCCTATACAGGGTTCAGTGGGACAGAGAACTGACAGGGAAGCCAGTAATGAGATAATGGGATATGTGACAACAATATGCAAGGAAGCTGAGGAGAGGTTTGTACCCAAGGGTAACAGAAATAATGAGAAAGCCAGGATGAGCCGTTGGTTTACCCAAAGATGTAAAGAGGTCAAAACTAAGTGTGCTAGAGAGAGAGGAAGGAGTATAGAAGCAAAGAACCCAGGAGAACAAGGAGAGAAGTTATAGAGCCAGAAATGAATATGCACAGGTAAGAAGGGAGGTCCAACGACAATATGAAAGTGACATAGCAGCAAAAGTCAAATTTGACCCAAAGCTGTTGTACAGCCACATCAGGAGGAAACCAAACAGTCAAACCCAGTAATCGGCTAAGGAAGAAGGAGAGATCACAAAAGCAAGCGTGATTATTAGGAACTCAGCATGAGTTTCAAAAAAGTGTTCACAGAGGAACAGAAGGGCCCAAAAGATGGAGGGGGGGGTAAACACCAAAAAGTGTTGGATTCAATACATACCCCGAGTAAAAAATGACGGGGTTGTATGAGCTAGATACCCAAGGCGATGGGGCCAGAAAACATCCCCATGGTCCTAGAGAGGGACAAAGGTGAATGTACCCCTAACAACAATATTCAACCATTATCGAAACAGGGCGACAACCGGGGGTATGGTACAGCAAATTAGTCCCAATTAAAAAAAAAGAAACGAAAGTACATTAAACACAGACAGGGACAGCAGTAAGACAAAAAAGAGAGAAGGGGGGAAAAGACTCATTTTCTTGGACTGTAAAAAGGGGCTTTTGACACGTTCCATACAAAGATATGAAAAAATTTGGGGGCCCCGGGCGGGATAAAGGGAAGGGGCACTACAACGGACTGGGGAATACCTTCAGGAAAAAAACATGAGTCATGTACTGGGAGGTGTCAAAGTGGGCGCCTTACGAGGGGAGCTCCACAAGGGTTTATTCCTGGGGCCGGGCTTTTCGGTATTTGTGAACGACATGACAAAAAGGGGTAGATCCAAAATGTCCCGTTTGCAATGATGAAATTATACAAGAATTCAACGGACGAGGACTAGGCAGAACTACAAAGGGGTCTGAACAGGCTTAGGGCCCGGGCCAGCAATTGGGTCCGGAGTTTTTAACCACACCAAATGCAAAGTCATTATAAAGGGAAAGGGGAAAGAAACCGCAGACAGTAAAAAATTTGGGGGCCAAGGGCTACAAACCTCACTCAAAGAAAAAGATCGGGGTGATATAACAAAGGCACATCTGAGGGGCAACAACCAAATAACACTGCAGGATACGGGCACTTAGCAAACCCAAATAAAGCTTCCATAAACTTAAAAGGGAACTTCAAGACCCATTGGATATCGGCACCATTTGGAACCCATCCAGCCAACCACGTAGAGAAACAGAGAAAATGCAAAGGTTGCTACAAACTATCCCGGACTAAGGGGTATGCCTATGGAGAGGTTAAGGGAAATCAACCTACAACCTTGGAGGACAGGAAAGGGGGGACAGAAAACCGACAAGAAAGACTGAAGAAACTGACAAGGTGCAAAGACAGAATGTTCTAGAAGGGGACACAGAAACATGGGGTCACTTGGGAAAAGTTTTAAGATTCAGATAAATCCAGGGATGTTAGAAAGTATTTCTTTAGCCACAGAGTATCAGGAATGGAATAGTTTGGGAAGCGAGAAAGTGGAGGCGGGATCCATTCATCTTTTAGAAAGGTATGATAAAGCCGTATGGGAAGAGGGGCCCCAGAAAGGGGGCATTGAAGAAGGGGGCCAGGAGCTGTAACCCGACCCCGCAACCACAACTAGGTGATACACTGGGTGAATACACTGACAACACACATCAGGAGGAAGACAACAGTCAAGGACCCGGAAAACAGGCTGAGGAAAAAGGTGGGGCTCACAAAAATGACCAAGAAATAAAGGGGCTCAACACGAAAATTTAATAAATTACAGTGGAGCAGAAAGGACCTTGGAAACAGCAAAGAGGGATACACCCAAAAAGGGAAAATACCAACAATGTTGGATACGAAACCCCCAACCGATGAGGGGGTGAAAAGCTGCAAGTGACCCTTTTACCCAAAGGCGGGGGACCAAAAATTCTCCTGGGTCCTTAAGAGGGAGCAGAGATGCGTGTTCCACTAACCACAATTTTCAAAAACATCCATTTGGGCAAATACCTAGGTATGGGAAAACAGCAAAAATTGTTCCCATTTTTTTAAAAAAGGGGAAAAAAAAGAGGCACTAAAAAAGACTGCTGTCATGAATTATAGTAGGCAATGTCATGGAAAATATCATAATAGATGGGAGACACTTAAACAAACCACTTATAAAAGAAACCAGGGCCGATTCATGGGGAAAGGGAAACCCTGTGTCACAAACCGACTGGAGTTTTATTATAAGGCAAAGGAAAAAAGACAAAGAGAGGGAGGGGGGGGGAAAAATTTCTTTTTTTTGGACTGCAAAAGGCCTTCGACACAGTTTTGCACAGGAGGGTTTAAGCAAGACAGAGGGCAGGCAACATAACAGGAAAGACCTGCAATGGATCAGAGAAACCTGACAGGGAGGCAACAACGAGACATGGTACGTCCGATGTGTCTGAGGGGGCACCTGTGACAAACGGGGTTCCACAGGGGTTAGTCCCAGGGCCTTGCTGGTTTTTGGGAAAAAGGGAAAACGACGGAAGGGATACACTCAAAAATCTCTGTTTGCAGATGGAAGGTAATGAGGGAAAAATTTAAAAGGAGAGGATCAGGGAGGGCTACAAAAGGACCGGGGAGGCTACAAGTCATGGAGGGCGAGGAAGGGCAAAGAAAACCCCGGGGGGGGGTTTTAGGGGGGGAAAAAAAAAAAAAAAAAAAAAAACCCCCCAAAAAAAAAATTTTTTTCCCCGGGGCAAAAACCCTTAAACCAAAAAAGGGGGGGGAAAAAAAAAAAAAACCCCCTTTGGGGGCCCCCAAAAAAGGAAAAAACTCCCCTTTTTTTTTTCCCGGGGGGGGGGGGGAAAAAAGGGGGGGGGAAAAAAAATTTTTGCCCCCCAAAAAACCCAAAAAAAAAAAAAGGGGGGGTTTTTTTTTTTAAAAGGGGGAAAAAAAAAGGGAAAAATTTTTAAAAAGGGGAAAATTTTTAAAAAAAAGGGGAAAAAAAAATTTTTAAAAAGGGTTGGCCGGGAAAAAACCGGTTTAAAAAAAAAAAAAAAAAAGGGGGGGGAAAAAAGGGGGGGGGGGAAAAAGAAAAAAATTTAAAAAGGGGGGGGTTTTAATTTTTTGGGAAAAAACCCCTTTAAAACCCCCAAAAAAAAAAACTGGGGGAAAAACCAAAAAAAAATTTTTTAAAAAAAACCCCCCGGGGGAAAGGAACCCGGGGGGGGGGGAAAAAAAGGGGTTGGGGGGGAAAAAGGGCCGGTTTTTTTTTTAAAAGGGGGTTTTAAAAAAAAAAAACAAAAAGGGTTTTTTAAAAGGGGTTTTGGGAAAAAAAAAAAAGGGGGGGGGGGGGGCCCCCCCCCCAAAAAAAAAAGGGGGGGGGGGGGGGAAAAAAAAAAAAAAAAAAAAGGGGGGAAATAAGGGAAAAATTAAAAAAAAAGGGGGGTTTTTTGGGGAAAAATTCCGAGACCCCCCCCAAAAAAATAAAAACCGGGGGGAAAACCCCCAAAAAAGGAAAATTTAAAAAAACCCCCCAAAAATTTTCCCGGTTTTGGGTTTTGGGGGCCCCCCAAAAAAAAAACCCCAAAAAAAAAAAGAGAAAAAAACCCAAAAAGCCCCAAGGGGGGGGCCCCCAAAAAAAAGGGTTGGGGGAAAAACGCCCCCAAAAGGGGAAAACAAAGGGGGGGGGAAAAAAAAATAAAAAATTTGGGGGAAAAAAAAAAAAAAAAAAAGGGGGGGAAAAAAAAAGGGGGGGAAAAAAAAAACCCAAAAAAAGGGGTTTTTTTTTTTTTTTTTGGGGGGGGGGGAAAAAAAAAGTGGGGGGAAAAAATTTTAAAATTTTTTTGGGGGGAAAAAAAAATTTTTAAAAAAAAAAGGGGGGGGGCCCCAAAAAGGGGGGGGGGAAAAAAAAAACAAAGGGGGGGAAAAAAAAACACACACACAAAAAAACCCCCAAAAAAAACCCCCCCCCCCCCAAAAAAAAAAATTTTAAAAAAAATTTTTTTTTAAAAAAAAAAAAAAAAAAAAAAAAAAAAAACCCCCCAAAAAAAAAAAAAAATGGGGTTTCAAAATAAACCCCCCCCAAAAGGGGGGGGAAAAAAAAAAAACCCCCCGGGGGGGGGGGGCCCCAAAAAAAAATGGGGGCCCCGGGGGGGAAAACCCAAAAAGGGGGGGGTTTTTTCCCCCGGAAAATTTTAAAAAAGGGAAAACAAAAAAGGGGCCTTTTTTAAATTTAAAAATTTTTTTTAAAAAAAAACCCCCCCCAAAAAAAAATTTTTTCCCCGGGGGGAAAAGGGGGTTTTTGGGGGGGGTTTAAATTTTCCGGGGGGAAAAAAATTTTTGGGGGGTGGGGGGGGGCCCCAAAACCCCCCCCCCGGGGGGGGAAAAAAAAAAGGGCCCTTTTAAAAAAAAAAAAAAACCGGGGTTTTTTTGGAACCTTTAAAGTTTGGTTTTTTGGGGGGAAAAAAAAAAGGGGAAAAACCCAACCCGGGCCCTTTGGGGGGGGTTTTTTGGGCCCCCATAAATTTTTGGGGGGGAAAAATTTTTTGGGGGGGGGGGGGGGGGGGGGAAAAATTTTTCCCAAATTTGGGAAAAAAAGGGGGGGGTTTTGGGGGGTTTTTTTTTAAAAAAAAATTTTTTTGGGGGGGAAAAAAAAGGGGGGGGGGGGAAAAAATTTTTAAAAAGGGGGGGGGGGGCCCCAACCCTCCCCCCCCTTTTTTGGGAAAATTTTTAAAAAGGGGGGGAAAAAAAAAAGGTTTTGGGGGGGAAGGGGGAAAAAGGGGAATTTTTGGGGGGGGGAAAAAAAGGGAAAACGGCCCCCCCCAAAATTTAAAATTTAAACCCCCCCAAAAAATCATTTTGGGGGGGAAGGGGGGGGGAAAAAAAAAAGGGGGGGGGGTTTTTCCCCGGGGGTTTGGGGGAAAAAGGGGGTTTTTTCCAAATTTTTTCCCCCCGGGGGAAAAAATTTTTCCCAAAAAAAGGGCCCCCCGGGGGAAAAAAAGGGGGGGGTTTTGGGAAAAAATTTTTTAAAAAAAAATTTTTTAAAAAAACCCCTTTAAAGGGAAAAAAAAAAAAAGGGGGGGTTTTAAAAAAAAGGGGTTTTCCCCGGGGTTTTTTTGGGAAAAAAAAACCCTGGGCCCAAAAAAAAGGGGGGGGGGAAAAAAAACCCAAAAAAAAAATTTTTTTGGGGGGAAAAAAAAATTTGGGGGGGGGGAAACCCCCCCCCTTTTAAAAGGGTTAAGGTAAATTTTTTAAAATTTTTTTTTTTTAAAAAAAATTTTTAAAAAAAAAAAGGGGGGTTTTTAAAAAGGGGGAAAAACCCCTTTTTTAAAAGGGTTAAATTTTTTTTTTGGCCCCAAAAAGGGGGGGGGTTTTTTTAAATAAACCCCAAAAGGGGTTTTAAAAATTTTTTTAAAAAAAAACCCAAACCTTTTTTTCCCAAAAAAACCCAAAAACCCCCCAAAAAACCCCCCCCCCCAAAAAAAAAAAATTTTTTTAAAAAAAATTTTTTTTAATTTTTTTTTATTTTTTTGGGAAATTTTAAAAAAAAAAAAAAAAAAAAAATTTTTTTAAAATTTTTTTTAAAAAAAATTTTTATTTTTTTTTTTTAAAATATAAAAATTTTTTAAAAAAATTTAAAACCCCCCCTTTTTTTATAAAAACCACAACTTAATTTGGGCCCCAAACTAAATTTTTTTTAAAAAAAAAATTTTTTTTTTAAAAATAAAAAAAAAAAAATTTTTTAATATTTTCAGAATGTTTTTTTAAAAATTTTAAAAAAAAATTTTTTTTTTTTAAAAAAAATTTTTTAAAAAAAAAAAATTTTTTTTTTTAAAAAATTTAATTTTAAAAAAAATTTTTTTAAAAAAAAAAGGGGGGAAAAAAAAAAGGGGAAAAAAAAAAAGGGGAAAAAAAAAAAAAAAAAAAAAAAATTAAAAGGGAAAAAGGGGCTTTTTTTAAAAAATTTTAAAAAAAAAAAGGGGGGGGAAAAAACCCCCCCTTTTTTTTTTTCCGGGGGGGGGGGGGGGGGGAAACCCCCCAAAAAACAAAAAAAAAAGGGGGAAAGGGGGGGAAAAAACCTTTTTCCTTAAAAAAAATTTGGGAATATGCAATAAAAAAATTTTAAAAAAAAAAAAAGGGGGGGGGGGCCCCCCGGGGGAACCTTTTTTTTTTCCCCCAAAAAAGGGGGGGGGCCCTTGAAAATTTTTTAAAAAAACCCGGGGAAAATGGGAAAAGGGGGCCCCCTTTTTTTTTCCCCCCTTTCCTTTGGGGGAACCATTTTTTGGGTTTTGGCCAAAAATTTAAATTTTTTTTTTCCCCCAAAAAAAAATTTTTGGGTTTTTTTTTTTTAAAAAAGGGGAAAAAAGGTTGGGGGGGGGGTTAAAAAAGGAAAAAAAAAAAATTTTTTATTAAATTTTTTTCCCCCCAAAACCCAAAAAAAAAATTTAAATTTTTTTTTTTAAAAGGTTTTTAAAAGGGGGGGGGGGGGGGGGCCCCCGGGGGGGGGGGTTTTAGGGGTTTAAGGATAAAAAAAAATTTTTTTTTTAAAATTTTTTTTTTTTTTTTGGGGGAAAAAAAAGGAAAAATTTAAAATTTTTTTTTTGGGGGGGGTTTTTTTTTTTGGGTTAAAAAAGGGTTTGTGGAAATATCAGTGTAGAACACAGGCATTTTCCCTAAAAAAACCATTCTTTGGGTGCTTATTGGTGTTCTGAAATAAATTTTTTTTGGGGGTCCCCTGAATACCTCGTCCCCAATTTTAATTGGGTGCAGTTTTTTTGCAAGGGAATTTTCGGATAAACCCCTTTAAAAAGGGTTAAACCTTGTTGTGTCCCTTTTTGGGGTTTTTCCAAAAAAAGGGGGTGGGATGTAAGGGCCCGCACTTTTAAATACATAATTGGAAAAAAGGAAAAAAGCCAAGCATTAAAAAGGGTGGATTTAAATTCCACTGGCGAGGTGGGAACCCGCAGCTTGGGCCAAAAGGCCGCAAACATTCCTTCCCAAATTAATGGGTTAAAAAAATTTGGGCCAAAAATTCAAGGGCCGGGAGGGCCGTTTCAAAAGAACCCGTTCCCACTTTTGATCGTTGAAAATTTTTCCCTTGGCTGTCCAACCCTGCCAAAATACCCCCCTGCCGTTTCCCTGGGTTGGTGCGAGTGTTAAAACCAGGGTTCCCCCAAAACTTCTCCCCAGTCCTGTTAAAATTTTTTTTGCTAGGGTTAAAGTTTTCCGTTGGTGAGTTGGAAAATAACCCCGTTATTCCGGGGGAAATTTTTTTTCACAGAACCAATTTTTAGACTAATGGGTATTTGACGTTTTCCAGGTTGTATGGGGGTTTGACAAACACTATATCTTGGCCCCGCGTTCAACTTTTTGACCTACTTTGGGTCTGGAAAAGTACGTCCTAGGGTTGGGGAATTTTGGGGAAATTGGAAAAATAAAATTTTAGTAATAAGGGGTCTTTTTTTTCCCTTTTTGTGGAAAAACTTGAAAATCCACACCAGTTAGGGTCGCTCTTTGGGCCCCGGATTCCGTGCCCGGGCTCTGTTTCATTGCTACTTTCCCTTTTTACTGCTGTTTGGCAATTGGTTCGTTCCAAAAGAAACAAGGAAAAAGATTACCGGTTCAATGTTCAAAAAATTTTCTTTTTCTTGGGCTTAATTTTTTTTCATCAAAATTTTAAGTCGAGTCTAACCCCAGCAAAACACCCCATATTTTATGTTTTTTTGGTACATTTATTCAGAGCCCAAAATGCAAATTTGGGAAAAAATTTTTAGGAATATATTTTAAAAGTATATTTAAACCTTTAAGTACCCCTAGTACCATAAATTTCTTAAGTACAGGGAAATTTTAAAAGTAAAACATATAAAAAATTATAAAATCCAAAGGGGGGGTCTAGGAAACCCCATCTTAATTTTTAATTTTAAATTTAAACTAAATAATTTCCACCCAGATACCTTTTTTGGGTTTTTAAAAATTTTTAACTTTTATCGGGTTTTGGTTGGTATTTACCCCGTTTTAAGCCAAAAACCACTATTGAGAAGCCCCAAAAAAAAATCGGATAAAGGACAAACTGTTACAAAACCCGAAAAAACTCAGATACTTGAGTGAGATTAATAAGCTGACCCAACATTCTCTGGAATAAACTTTCATATTAGAATTGCACCCTTTTTTTAAAAAGCGGGCCCCTGTTGGGAGGTAAAAATCTGGAGTAAATGACCCTTTGGTAAAGGTTTACCCCGGTATAAAGGGGATCCCAGATGAACCCCCGGGATAGGTGAACCTCTGTGTAGTTGACCCCTGGTGCCGGTAAGTTTTAAACCCCTGGTGTAAGGGGACCCCGGGTAGGTGACCTCTGCAAGGTGTTGTCCCCGTTAGAGTTTTTAAACAGGAAAGGAATTTAAATTTCCTCTTTTAGGGGAAGCTTTCAAACCCCGACCTGTCCCCGTTTTCCACCACCACCACGACCCTTCACCACCACCCCCCACAAAGGGCTTGCCCCCACCACCACGAACCTTTGGGGGCCCCACCACCACCACGGGCTACCCCCACTACAACCAATACCAACCCCCCATTACTGCCCCACTACCACCACTACTATCACCAACTGGTAAATATTAACCATACTCTCAGACATTAATCCTGAGCCAGCAGCAATACACCGAGACACTATGATCACATAAGCCGGTTTTAACACCCTGCCTCAACAAACATAATTATCTGAAGGCATTGTAAGCTTAACTCAGGCAATGAACTAGAACAAATCTGAATCCGTATTTAGCATCGCCTCTTTCCTCAAAATCTTTGTTCAGAGTCACCGTAACTGCATTGTTGTCCCCTTCTGGTAAGACAGTGACTGGCTGCATGATGGTCAAAGTGTTTTTATATTTTTCAGGTCACTGCTTAGCTTCACAGCGCTTCACTTTACAGTGCTTCACTTTACAGTGCTTCACTTTACAGCGCTTCACTTTACAGCGCTTCACTTTACATTGCTTCACTTTACAGCACTTCACTTTACAGTGCTTCACTTTACAGTGCTTCACTTTACACTGCTTCACTTTACAGTGCTTCACTTTACAGCGCTTCACTTTACAGAGCTTCACTTTACATTGCTTCACTTTACAGCACTTCACTTTACAGTGCTTCACTTTACAGTGCTTCACTTTACACTGCTTCACTTTACAGCACTTCACTTTACAGTGCTTCACTTTACACTGCTTCACTTTACACTGCTTCACTTTATAGTGCTTCACTTTACACTGCTTCACTTTATAGTGCTTCACTTTACAGTGCTTCACTTTACATTGCTTCACTTTATAGTGCTTCACTTTACAGTGCTTCACTTTACAGTGCTTCACTTTATAGTGCTTCACTTTACAGTGCTTCACTTTATAGTGCTTCACTTTACAGTGCTTCACTTTACATTGCTTCACTTTATAGTGCTTCACTTTACAGTGCTTCACTTTACATTGCTTCACTTTATAGTGCTTCACTTTACAGTGCTTCACTTTATAGTGCTTCACTTTATAGTGCTTCACTTTACATTGCTTCACTTTATAGTGCTTCACTTTACAGTGCTTCACTTTACATTGCTTCACTTTATAGTGCTTCACTTTACACTGCTTCACTTTATAGTGCTTCACTTTACAGTGCTTCACTTTACATTGCTTCACTTTATAGTGCTTCACTTTACAGTGCTTCACTTTACACTGCTTCACTTTATAGTGCTTCACTTTACAGTGCTTCACTTTACATTGCTTCACTTTACAGCACTTCACTTTACAGTGCTTCACTTTATAGTGCTTCACTTTACAGTGCTTCACTTTACATTGCTTCACTTTACAGCACTTCACTTTACAGTGCTTCACTTTACAGTGCTTCACTTTACAGTGCTTCACTTTACAGTGCTTCACTTTACAGCGCTTCACTTTACAGTGCTTCACTTTACAGAGCTTCACTTTACAGCACTTCACTTTACAGTGCTTCACTTTACAGAAGCTTCACTTTACAGTGCTTCACTTTACAGCACTTCACTTTACAGTGCTTCACTTTACAGTGCTTCACTTTACAGTGCTTCACTTTACAGTGCTTCACTTTACAGCGCTTCACTTTACAGTGCTTCACTTTACAGAGCTTCACTTTACAGAAGCTTCACTTTACAGTGCTTCACTTTACAGTATTCTTCTTATAAACAGACTTCCTACAAAAAAATATATTCACAGCTCACTATAAGCTAAGGTCGAAAAAATTGTAATGAAAGCAATGTGTGTACTCTATATGCATTATATTTGTATATATATGTCGTGCCAAATAGGTAAAACTGGTCAGTTAGCAAGAACTCATTTAAAATTAAGTCTTTTCTAAAATTTTATTTTATATGTTTAAAGATATATTTTTTAATTTATGTTAATGTAAAAATTAATAATTTTGTACCAAAAGAACTTTAGAAAACTTACCTAACCTTACTATAACAAGCGCAATTTAATTTAGTCTAATCCAGCTAAATATATTTTAGATAAGTTTATAATAATTTAATAATAAACTATCACAATTAAATAAATTTTTTTCGTTATGTTCACATTAATTTTTTGCGAAATTTTTGCATGCACAAATTTTCGCTTGCCTTATTCGGCAAGATGAGACTTGCTATTTAAGCCAAAATCGCAAGTGAATACAGGAAACAGTAAGGTTATGAGGATAACAAAAAGATTAGGTGATGAAAGATTGGATATCAGATTGGAGGGAGAGAGTATGGAGGAGGTGAATGTATTCAGATATTTGGGAGTGGACGTGTCAGCGGATGGGTCTATGAAGGATGAGGTGAATCATAGAATTGATGAGGGAAAAAGAGTGAGTGGTGCACTTAGGAGTCTGTGGAGACAAAGAACTTTGTCCTTGGAGGCAAAGAGGGGAATGTATAAGAGTATAGTTTTACCAACACTCTTATATGGGTGTGAAGCATGGGTGATGAATGTTGCAGCGAGGAGAAGGCTGGAGGCAGTGGAGATGTCATGTCTGAGGGCAATGTGTGGTGTGAATATAATGCAGAGAATTCGTAGTTTGGAAGTTAGGAGGAGGTGCGGGATTACCAAAACTGTTGTCCAGAGGGCTGAGGAAGGGTTGTTGAGGTGGTTCGGACATGTAGAGAGAATGGAGCGAAACAGAATGACTTCAAGAGTGTATCAGTCTGTAGTGGAAGGAAGGCGGGGTAGGGGTCGGCCTAGGAAAGGTTGGAGGGAGGGGGTAAAGGAGGTTTTGTGTGCGAGGGGCTTGGACTTCAGCAGGCATGCGTGAGCGTGTTTGATAGGAGTGAATGGAGACAAATGGTTTTTAATACTTGACGTGCTGTTGGAGTGTGAGCAAAGTAACATTTATGAAGGATTCAGGGAAACCGGTTTGGCCGGACTTAAGTCCTGGAGATGGGAAGTACAGTGTCTGCACTCTGAAGGAGGGGTGTTAATGTTGCAGTTTAAAAACTGTAGTGTAAAGCACCCTTCTGGCAAGACAGTGATGGAGTGAATGATGGTGAAAGTTTTCCTTTTTTGGGCCACCTGCCTTGGTGGGGAATCGGTCAAATATTTAAATAAATTTAAATATATATATATATATATAAATATATATATATATATATATATTTAAAATATATATATATATATATATATTATATATATATATAAAATATATAATATATATATATATATATATATATAATATATATATATATATATATATATATATATATATATATTATCCTATTCCAGAACAACCAAGCTGCCAGCTTCAGCGAGTCCAAAAGTCTAGAAAATATGGAGAACTTGCCCATCATTATATGTTTGTTCCCATAGGCTCAGAGACCCTTGGCTCATGGGGAAAAAGTGCAACTAAATTCCTTAAGGAGCTGGGAAAAAGACTCATCAGGGTAACTAGGGATCCCAGGGCAGCTAGTTTTCTGTTCCAGCGGCTCAGTGCGGCTGTTCAAAGGGGTAATGCCTGCTGTATTTTGGGCACACGCTCCAGCTCTGAGGAGCAGGATGAGATTTTCGCCTTATAATCGGTGATACACACGTAACAACATGTACCGTATATGCCACCTTTATATCAACAATGTATCTCTTAAATCTTCTGTACCATATTATGTAATAAAATATTCCTATTGGTAAAAAAAAATATGAAAAGATGGGGTGGTAGGGGAAGTGGAATATTCAAACGGCTTTAGGAAGAAATCCAAATATTCTTCCTTCAAGCCATTTTATCCATTTTTCCGAGGCTGTGGGTCCCACAATTTACACCAGAAGTAGACCCTATCATATATATATATATATATATATATATATATTATATATAATATATATATATATATATATATATATATATATATTATATATATATAATATATGCGTGCCGAATATGTAAAACTGGTCAATTAGCAAGAACTCATTTAAAATAAAGTATTTTCTGTGTGTGTGTGTGTGTGTGTGTGTGTGTGTGTGTGTGTGTGTGTGTGTGTGTATGTGTGTGTGTGTCTGTGTGTGTGTGTGTGTGTGTGTGTGTGTGTGTGTGAAAGAGAAAGAGTGAGAGAGTGAAAGAGAGAATGTGAGTGTTGTGGGGTGGGTGGGCTGGGTGTGTGTGGGTGTGAGGGGAGTAATAAGGGACATGGACACAGAAACACAGAAGATCAAGATGGTCAGAATATTTCATCCTTCAACTGTTGTCCTCTTCAGGAGATATAAAATGAGAGACAGAAAAGAATTTATTTAGGGATAGTAATCCCTTCAGGCAAAGACAATAACATGTTGATATTCATGTCCAGAGAGCATCAGGGCAGGGAGCAGGTTAGTGTGCAGCATCACATCTGGGAGTAGGTGAGTGTGCAGCATCACATCTGGGAGTAGGTGAGTGTGCAGCATCACATCAGGGAGCAGGTTAGTGTGCAGCATCACATCTGGGAGTAGGTGAGTGTGCAGCATCACATCTGGGAGTAGGTGAGTGTGCAGCATCACATCAGGGAGCAGGTGAGTGTGCAGCATCACATCAGGGAGCAGGTGAGTGTTCAGCATCAGGCCAGGGAGCAGGTGAGTGTTCAGCATCACATCAGAGAGCAGGTGAGTGTTCAGCATCAGGTCAGGGAGCAGGTGAGTGTTCAGCATCACATCAGAGAGCAGGTGAGTGTGCAGCATCCGCTCAGAGAGCAGGTGAGTGCGCAGCATCAGGTCAGGGAGTAGGTGAGTGTGCAGCTTCAGGTCAGGGTGCAGGTGAGTGTCCAGCATCAGGTCAGGGAGGAGGTGTGTGTGCAGCATCAGGTCACGGAGCAGGTGAGTGTGCAGCATCAGGTCAGGGAACAGGTGAGTGTGCAGCATCAGGTCAGGGAACAGGTGAGTGTGCAGCATCAGGTCTGGGAGCAGGTGAGTGTCCAGCATCAGGTCACGGAGCAGGTGAGTGTGCAGCATCAGGTCGCAGAGCAGGTGAATGTGCAGCATCAGGTCAGGGAACAGGTGAGTGTGCAGCATCAGGTCAGGGAGCAGGTGAGTGTGCAGCATCAGGTCACGGAGCAGGTGAGTGTGTAGCATAAGGTCACGGAGCAGGTGAGTGTGCAGCATCAGGTCAGGGAGCAGGTGAGTGTGCAGCATCAGGTCAGGGAGCAGGTGAGTGTGCAGCATCAGGTCAGGGAGCAGGTGAGTGTGCAGCATCACATCGGGGAACAGGTGAGTGTGCAGCATCACATCAGGGAGCAGGTGAGTGTGCAGCTTCAGGTCAGGGAGCAGGTGAGTGTGCAGCATCACATCGGGGAACAGGTGAGTGTGCAGCATCACATCAGGGAGCAGGTGAGTGTGCAGCATCAGGTCAGGGAGCAGGTGAGTGTGCAGCATCACATCGGGGAACAGGTGAGTGTGCAGCATCACACCAGGAAGCAGGTGAGTGTGCAGCATCACATCAGGGAGGAGGTGAATGTGCAGCATCACATCAGGGAGCAGGTGAGTGTGCAGCATCACACCAGGGAGAAGGTGAGTGTGCAGCATCACATCAGGGAGCAGGTGTGCAGCATCACATCAGAGAGGAGGTGAGTGTGCAGCATCAGGTCAGCGAGTAGGTGAATGTACAGCATCAGGTCAGGGAGTAGGTGAATGTGCAGCATCAGGTCAGGGAGCAAGTGAGTGTGCAGCATCACATCTAGGAGCAGGTGAGTGTGCAGCATCACATCAGGGAGCAGGTGAGTGTGCAGCATGACATCATGGAGCACGTGAGTGTGCAGCATCAGGTCAGGGAGCAGGTGAGTGTGCAGCATCACATCAGGGAGCAGGTGAGTGTGCAGCATCACATCATGGAGCAGGTGAGTGTGCAGCGTCAGGTCAGGGAGCAGGTGAGTGTGCAGCATCAGGTCAGGGAGCAGGTGAGTGTGCAGCATCACATCAGGGAGCAGGTGAGTGAGCAGCATCACATCAGGGAGTAGGTGAGTGTGCAGCATCAGGTCACGGAGCAGGTGAGTGTGCAGCATCAGGTCACGGAGCAGGTGAGTGTGCAGCATCAGGTCAGGGAGCAGGTGAGTGTGCAGCATCACATCAGGGAGCAGGTGAGTGTGCAGCATCACATCAGGGAGCAGGTGAGTGTGCAGCATCACATCAGAGAGCAGGTGAGTGTGCAGCATCACATCAGGGAGCAGGTGAGTGTGCAGCATCAGGTCAGGGAGCAGGTGAGTGTGCAGCATCACATCAGGGAGCAGGTGAGTGTGCAGCATCAGTTCAGGGAGCAGGTGAGTGTGCAGCATCACATCTGGGAGCAGGTGAGTGTGCAGCATCAGGTCAGGGAGCAGGTGAGTGCGCAGCATCAGGTCAGGGAGCAGGTGAGTGTGCAGCATCACATCAGGGAGCAGGTGAGTGTGCAGCATCAGGTCAGGGAGCATGTGAGTGTGCAGCATCACATCTGGGAGCAGGTGAGTGTGCAGCATCACATCAGGGAGCAGGTGAGTGTGCAGCATCACATCAGAGAGCAGGTGAGTGTGCAGCATCACATCAGGCAGCAGGTGAGTGTGCAGCATCACATCAGGGAGCAGGTGAGTGTGCAGCATCACATCAGAGAGCAGGTGAGTGTGCAGCATCACATCAGGGAGCAGGTGAGTGTGCAGCATCACATCAAGGAGCAGGTGAATGTGCAGCATCACACCAGGGAGCAGGTGAGTGTGCAGCATCACATCAGGGAGCAGGTGAATGTGCAGCATCACATCAGGGAGAAGGTGAGTGTGCAGCATCACATCTGGGAGCAGGTGAGTGTGCAGCATCAGGTCAGGGAGCAGGTGAGTTTGCAGCATCGCATCAGGGAGCAGGTGTGTGTGTAGCATCAGGTCACGGAGCAGGTGAGTGGGCAGCATCAGGTCAGGGAACAGGTGAGTGTGCAGCATCAGGTCAGGGAGCAGGTGAGTGTGCAGCATCAGGTCAGGGAGCAAGTGAGTGTGCAGCATCAGGTCAGGGAGCAGGTGAGTTTGCAGCATCACATCAGGGAGCAGGTGTGTGTGTAGCATCAGGTCACGGAGCAGGTGAGTGTGCAGCATCAGGTCAGGGAACAGGTGAGTGTGCAGCATCAGGTCAGGGAGCAGGTGAGTGTGCAGCATCAGGTCTGGGAGCAGGTGAGTGTCCAGCATCAGGTCAGAGAGCAGGTGAGTATGCAGCATCAGGTCAGGGAGCAGGTGAGTGTGCAGCATCAGGTCAGAGAGCAGGTGAGTGTGCAGCATCCGCTCAGAGAGCAGGTGAGTGCGCAGCATCAGGTCAGGGAGTAGGTGAGTGTGCAGCTTCAGGTCAGGGTGCAGGTGAGTGTCCAGCATCAGGTCAGAGAGGAGGTGTGTGTGCAGCATCAGGTCACGGAGCAGGTGAGTGTGCAGCATCAGGTCAGGGAGCAGGTGAGTGTGCAGCATCAGGTCAGAGAGCAGGTGAGTGTGCAGCATCAGGTCACGGAGCAGGTGAGTGTCCAGCATCAGGTCAGGGTGCAGGTGAGTGTGCAGCATCAGGTCAGGGTGCAGGTGAGTGTGCAGCATCAGGTCACGGAGCAGGTGAGTGTGCAGCATCAGGTCAGGGTGCAGGTGAGTGTGCAGCATCAGGTCAGGGAGCAGGTGAGTGTGCAGCATCAGGTCTGGGAGCAGGTGAGTGTCCAGCATCAGGTCACGGAGCAGGTGAGTGTGCAGCATCAGGTCGCGGAGCAGGTGAGTGTGCAGCATCAGGTCAGGGAACAGGTGAGTGTGCAGCATCAGGTCAGGGAGCAGGTGAGTGTGCAGCATCAGGTCACGGAGCAGGTGAGTGTGTAGCATAAGGTCACGGAGCAGGTGAGTATGCAGCATCAGGTCAGGGAGCAGGTGAGTGTGCAGCATCAGGTCAGGGAGCAGGTGAGTGTGCAGCATCAGGTCAGGGAGCAGGTGAGTGTGCAGCATCACATCAGGGAGCAGGTGAGTGTGCAGCATCAGGTCAGAGAGCAGGTGAGTGTGCAGCATCAGGTCAGAGAGCAGGTGAGTGTGCAGCATCCGGTCAGAGAGCAGGTGAGTGTGCAGCATCAGGTCAGAGAGCAGGTGAGTGTGCAGCATCCGGTCAGAGAGCAGGTGAGTGTGCAGCAATCAGGTCAGGGGGCAGGTGAATGTGCAGCATCAGGTCAGAGAGCAGGTGAGTGTGCAGCATCCGGTCAGAGAGCAAGTGAGTGTGCAGCATCCGGTCAGAGAGCAGGTGAATGTGCAGCATCCGGCCAGAGAGCAGATGAGTGTGCAGCATCCAGTCAGAGAGCAGGTGAGTGTGCAGCATCCGGTCAGAGAGCAGGCGAATGCGCAGCATCCGGTCAGAGAGCAGGTGAGTGTGCAGCATCAGGTCAGAGAGCAGGTGAGTGTGCAGCATCCGGTCAGAGAGCAGGTGAGTATGCAGCATCAGGTCAGGGAGCAGGTGAGTGTGCAGCATCAGGTCAGAGAGCAGGTGAGTGTGCAGCATCCGCTCAGAGCAAAGGTGAGTGCGCAGCATCAGGTCAGGGAGTAGGTGAGTGTGCAGCTTCAGGTCAGGGTGCAGGTGAGTGTCCAGCATCAGGTCAGGGAGGAGGTGTGTGTGCAGCATCAGGTCACGGAGCAGGTGAGTGTGCAGCATCAGGTCAGGGAGCAGGTGAGTGTGCAGCATCAGGTCAGAGAGCAGGTGAGTGTGCAGCATCAGGTCACGGAGCAGGTGAGTGTCCAGCATCAGGTCAGGGTGCAGGTGAGTGTGCAGCATCAGGTCAGGGTGCAGGTGAGTGTGCAGCATCAGGTCACGGAGCAGGTGATGTGCAGCATCAGGTCAGGGTGCAGGTGAGTGTGGGAGCATCAGGTCAGGGTGCAGGTGAGTGTCCAGCATCAGGTCAGGGTGCAGGTGAGTGCCCAGCATCAGGTCAGGGTGCAGGTGTGTGTGCAGCATCAGGTCAGGGAGCAGGTGTGCAGCGTCAGGTCAGGGAGCAGGTGAGTGTGCAGCATCAGGTCAGAGAGCAGGTGAGTGTGCAGCATCCGGTCAGAGAGCAGGTGAGTATGCAGCATCAGGTCAGGGAGCAGGTGAGTGTGCAGCATCAGGTCAGAGAGCAGGTGAGTGTGCAGCATCAAGTCACGGAGCAGGTGAGTGTGCAGCATCAGGTCACGGAGCACGTGAGTGTGCAGCATCAGGTCAGGGAACAGGTGAGTGTGCAGCATCAGGTCTGGGAGCAGGTGAGTGTCCAGCATCATTTCACGGAGCAGGTGAGTGTGCAGCATCAGGTCAGGGAGCAGGTGAGTGTGCAGCATCAGGTCAGGGAGCAGGTGAGTTTGCAGCATCACATCAGGGAGCAGGTGTGTGTGTAGCATCAGGTCACGGAGCAGGTGAGTGTGCAGCATCAGGTCAGGGAACAGGTGAGTGTGCAGCATCAGGTCAGGGAGCAGGTGAGTGTGCAGCATCAGGTCAGGGAACAGGTGAGTGTGCAGCATCAGGTCTGGGAGCAGGTGAGTGTCCAGCATCAGGTCACGGAGCAGGTGAGTGTGCAGCATCAGGTCGCGGAGCAGGTGAATGTGCAGCATCAGGTCAGGGAACAGGTGAGTGTGCAGCATCAGGTCAGGGAGCAGGTGAGTGTGCAGCATCAGGTCACGGAGCAGGTGAGTGTGTAGCATAAGGTCACGGAACAGGTGAGTGTGCAGCATCAGGTCAGGGAGCAGGTGAGTGTGCAGCATCAGGTCAGGGAGCAGGTGAGTGTGCAGCATCAGGTCAGGGAGCAGGTGAGTGTGCAGCATCACATCAGGGAGCAGGTGAGTGTGCAGCATCAGGTCAGAGAGCAGGTGAGTGTGCAGCATCAGGTCAGAGAGCAGGTGAGTGTGCAGCATCCGGTCAGAGAGCAGGTGAGTGTGCAGCATCAGGTCAGAGAGCAGGTGAGTGTGCAGCATCCGGTCAGAGAGCAGGTGAGTGTGCAGCATCAGGTCAGGGAGCAGGTGAATGTGCAGCATCAGGTCAGAGAGCAGGTGAGTGTGCAGCATCCGGTCAGAGAGCAAGTGAGTGTGCAGCATCCGGTCAGAGAGCAGGTGAATGTGCAGCATACGGCCAGAGAGCAGATGAGTGTGCAGCATCCGGTCAGAGAGCAGGTGAGTGTGCAGCATCTGGTCAGAGAGCAGGCGAATGCGCAGCATCCGGTCAGAGAGCAGGTGAGTGTGCAGCATCAGGTCAGAGAGCAGGTGAGTGTGCAGCATCCGGTCAGAGAGCAGGTGAGTATGCAGCATCAGGTCAGGGAGCAGGTGAGTGTGCAGCATCAGGTCAGAGAGCAGGTGAGTGTGCAGCATCCGGTCAGAGAGGTGAGTGTGCAGCATCCGCTCAGAGAGCAGGTGAGTGCACAGCATCAGGTCAGGGAGTAGGTGAGTGTGCAGCTTCAGGTCAGGGTGCAGGTGAGTGTCCAGCATCAGGTCAGGGAGGAGGTGTGTGTGCAGCATCAGGTCACGGAGCAGGTGAGTGTGCAGCATCAGGTCAGGGAGCAGGTGAGTGTGCAGCATCAGGTCAGAGAGCAGGTGAGTGTGCAGCATCAGGTCACGGAGCAGGTGAGTGTCCAGCATCAGGTCAGGGTGCAGGTGAGTGTGCAGCATCAGGTCAGGGTGCAGGTGAGTGTGCAGCATCAGGTCACGGAGCAGGTGAGTGTGCAGCATCAGGTCAGGGTGCAGGAGAGTGTCCAGCATCAGGTCAGGGTGCAGGTGAGTGTCCAGCATCAGGTCAGGGTGCAGGTGTGTGTGCAGCATCAGGTCAGGGAGCAGGTGTGCAGCGTCAGGTCAGGGAGCAGGTGAGTGTGCAGCATCAGGTCAGAGAGCAGGTGAGTGTGCAGCATCCGGTCAGAGAGCAGGTGAGTATGCAGCATCAGGTCAGGGAGCAGGTGAGTGTGCAGCATCAGGTCAGAGAGCAGGTGAGTGTGCAGCATCAAGTCACGGAGCAGGTGAGTGTGCAGCATCAGGTCACGGAGCAGGTGAGTGTGCAGCATCAGGTCAGGGAACAGGTGAGTGTGCAGCATCAGGTCTGGGAGCAGGTGAGTGTGCAGCATCAGGTCACGGAGCAGGTGAGTGTGCAGCATCAGGTCACGGAGCAGGTGAGTGTGCAGCATCAGGTCAGGGAGCAGGTGAGTTTGCAGTATCACATCAGGGAGCAGGTGTGTGTGTAGCATCAGGTCACGGAGCAGGTGAGTGTGCAGCATCAGGTCAGGGAACAGGTGAGTGTGCAGCATCAGGTCAGGGAACAGGTGAGTGTGCAGCATCAGGTCTGGGAGCAGGTGAGTGTCCAGCATCAGGTCACGGAGCAGGTGAGTGTGCAGCATCAGGTCGCAGAGCAGGTGAATGTGTAGCATCAGGTCAGGGAACATGTGAGTGTGCAGCATCAGGTCAGGGAGCAGGTGAGTGTGCAGCATCAGGTCACGGAGCAGGTGAGTGTGTAGCATAAGGTCACGGAGCAGGTGAGTGTGCAGCATCATGTCAGGGAGCAGGTGAGTGTGCAGCATCAGGTCAGGGAGCAGGTGAGTGTGCAGCATCAGGTCAGGGAGCAGGTGAGTGTGCAGCATCACATCAGGGAGCAGGTGAGTGTGCAGCATCAGGTCAGAGAGCAGGTGAGTGTGCAGCATCAGGTCAGAGAGCAGGTGAGTGTGCAGCATCCGGTCAGAGAGCAGGTGAGTGTGCAGCATCAGGTCAGAGAGCAGGTGAGTGTGCAGCATCCGGTCAGAGAGCAGGTGAGTGTGCAGCATCAGGTCAGGGAGCAGGTGAATGTGCAGCATCAGGTCAGAGAGCAGGTGAGTGTGCAGCATCCGGTCAGAGAGCAAGTGAGTGTGCAGCATCCGGTCAGAGAGCAGGTGAATGTACAGCATGCGGCCAGAGAGCAGATGAGTGTGCAGCATCCGGTCAGAGAGCAGGTGAGTGTGCAGCATCCGGTCAGAGAGCAGGCGAATGCGCAGCATCCGGTCAGAGAGCAGGTGAGTGTGCAGCATCAGGTCAGAGAGCAGGTGAGTGTGCAGCATCCGGTCAGAGAGCAGGTGAGTATGCAGCATCAGGTCAGGGAGCAGGTGTGCAGCATCAGGTCAGAGAGCAGGTGAGTGTGCAGCATCCGGTCAGAGAGGTGAGTGTGCAGCATCCGCTCAGAGAGCAGGTGAGTGCGCAGCATCAGGTCAGGGAGTAGGTGAGTGTGCAGCTTCAGGTCAGGGTGCAGGTGAGTGTCCAGCATCAGGTCAGGGAGCAGGTGAGTGTGCAGCATCAGGTCAGAGAGCAGGTGAGTGTGCAGCATCAGGTCACGGAGCAGGTGAGTGTCCAGCATCAGGTCAGGGTGCAGGTGAGTGTGCAGCATCAGGTCAGGGTGCAGGTGAGTGTGCAGCATCAGGTCACGGAGCAGGTGAGTGTGCAGCATCAGGTCAGGGTGCAGGTGAGTGTCCATCATCAGGTCAGGGTGCAGGTGAGTGCCCAGCATCAGGTCAGGGTGCAGGTGTGTGTGCAGCATCAGGTCAGGGAGCAGGTGTGCAGCGTCAGGTCAGGGAGCAGGTGAGTTTTCAGCATCCGGACAGAGAGCAGGTGAGTGTGCAGCATCAGGTCAGGGACCAGGTAAGTGTGCAGCATCAAGTCAGGGAGCAGATGAATGTGCAGCATTACGTCAGGGAGCAGGTGTGTGTGCAGCTTCAGGTCAGAAAGCAGGTGAGTGTGCAGCATGAGGTCAGAGAACAGGTGAGTGTGGAGCATCAGGTCAGGGAGCAGGTGAGTGTGCAGCATCCGGTCAGAGAGCAGGTTAGTGTGGAGCATCAGGTCAGGGAGCAGGTGAGTGTGCAGCATCAGGTCAGGGAGCAGGTGAGTGTGCAGCATCAGGTCAGGGAGCAGGTGAGTGTGCAGCATCAGGTCAGGGAGCAGGTGAGTGTGGAGCATCAGGTCAGGGAGCAGGTGAGTGTGCAGCATCAGGTCAGGGAGCAGGTGAGTGTGCAGCATCAGGTCAGGGAGCAGGTGAGTGTGCAGCATCAGGTCAGGGAGCAGGTGTGTGTCACCAGTTCCATCATGAACCAACAGACTCACAAAAATACTTCACTACGTTCTTGCCGGTGTTATGTCAACATTCTGATCTACCTTGAGTGTTGGCAGGTAATTTTTACGGGAGAAATTTGAAAGCATAACTTAGATATTATGGTGAGGAGAATTGTCGATGGGACCTGCTTCAGTGATCGTTTTTTTCTTCTGTAGCTGCAGTTAGATTTATGTTATAGAAGCTGGTTCCAGTGACTGTTATGACTGTGATTGTTCACATGGATGTAGGCTTTCGTCCGAAGTGATTTATCCACTTGTGTTGCATGGTCCTCGTTGGTAGTATCCTTGCAGACTACCTGATGTATATTTGACATCAGTTTTTACAGGAAATATGATAGCCTCCTGGTGTACTTTGCGTTACTGGTTGTTATACTTGGACAACTAATTCCCCAGTTTATTAGAAGAGAGAGAAAGAGAGGGAGAGTGATTAAGTTAGTAAGTTTATTGAGTCAAGTGCCTGTTCATTGCTGGGAAGGTATAAGTTACAACTTGCTAGAGGCAACTGAGTTATGTGGAACTGAAGTTTAATAAGAGATGATATTAGCATTCCCTTGACGTACTTTAATAAATCAGTCAGAACATTCTTGCTTGGGGAATTGTGATCCGAGGATGTCTTTCTCATAGTCTAATTTGATGGGATGCACAACTCTGTCAAATTAGGCTTGAAAGGCCATTAAGACTTTCGTTTTACGAATGTCTTAATGGCATTCGAAATGTTAAAGGCGATGTTTACAGTGTTAAGAGAAAGTACTGTAAGCACTGTATTCGTTCTTCCTTACATGGAGCAACTTAAATTTGCAGATACAATACTCTCTCATAATGTAAACATCAGCTTCAGACATTCGGAAAAGACCCAGAGTCCGAATGTGATAGGTGTTTTATTTGGGGAATCAAACGACTATAAATGTTGCATCTATTAACATATATTTAGTGACCACGAGACACATGTACTACACTTGGAATCATTATTGATAAATATTTTCGTTTGTGCTGCAGATTTCATCAGCCTAATACAGAGATGAATCACTTACCTGGAGACATCAGCGTTGTTGAGAGACAAGATGGAGAGGTTGTATAATGTAGTTAGTAAGGCATTGATTAATGTTAATATCTCCAGGAGAGACTCTTCAGGAGAGACTCTTCTCTGTATTCGACTCTTAAGTTTACAGGTCCGTCGAAACGTTGACTGTCACGCAAAAAATTGGCAAATCTGTCTCGTCCACTAACACTTACAACTGCCTTATGCACAGACAATTTGATCTGTCTTATGTACAGACAAATCTGTCTTTTTTAACGAGAGTTAGATCTGCCTAACGAACAGACACTTAGAACATAGTGAGGCCTTTGAGGTAAATCCTTCCGGTCAGCCGATTTCTCCGCTATATCTTCAGCATTCAATTAATCATTCATATCTTTAAGGCTCTCTCTATCTGTTCCTTCACATCCTTCATCATTTTCACTGCCCTCATATTTTCTCCTTCTGTTCGATACCCATCCTTCGTTCTTTTATCTCCCCTCTACCTCAACATTCCTCCCAGGGAAGATCAGAGAGACTTTGATGAAGCTATTAACAAACGTGTTATGTCTTCGCACCAGATGTAGAGTTAAACTATTGCCATCTTCTGGCATCACCTGCCTTCACTGCCATCACCTGCCTTCACTGCCATCACCTGCCTTCACTGCCATCACCTGCCTCACTGCCATCACCTGACATCACCTGCCTTCACTGCCATCACTTGCCTTCACTGCCATCACCTGCCTTCACTGCCATCACCTGACATCACCTGCCTTCACTGCCATCACTTGCCTTCACTGCCATCACCTGCCTTCACTGCCATCACCTGACATCACCTGCCTTCACTCCCCTCTGCCATCTCCTGCATTTAATTTGCCTTTACCTGCCATCAACTGCATTCACTTGCCATTACTTGCCTTCACTCCTCTCCACCATCACCTACCTTCACTCCTCCTGCCATCACCTGTCTTCACTCCTCTCTGCTCTCACCTGCCTTCACTCCTCTCTGCCATCACCTACCTTCACTCCTGCCATTACCTGCCTTCACTCCTCTCTGCTCTCACCTGCCTTCACTCCTCTCTGCCATCACCTACCTTCACTCCTGCCATTACCTGCCTTCACTCCTCTCTGCTCTCACCTGCCTTCACTCCTCTCTGCCATCACCTACCTTCACTCCTGCCATTACCTGCCTTCACTCCTCTCTGCTCTCACCTGCCTTCACTCCTCTCTGCCATCACCTACCTTCACTCCTGCCATCACCTGCCTTCACTCCTCTCTGCTCTCACCTGCCTCCCCTCCTCTCTGCCATCACCTACCTTCACTCCTGCCATCACCTGCCTTCACTCCTCTCTGCTCTCACCTGCCTCCCTCCTCTCTGCCATCACCTACCTTCACTCCTGCCATCACCTGCCTTCACTCCTCTCTGCTCTCACCTGCCTCCCCTCTGCTGTGCCACACTCACTCAAGCGTGTTAATATAATCACTCACCTTGTCTGTGGAATGCTGACGCCGGAGAGAAGAGTCAGTTATCTTGACTGTCTTGTCAGTGTTGCCGAACTCAAGGACCATATTAACAACCTCATACAAGAGGCAATAATCGAGGGAAACCCTGACTGTAGAAATAACTTCAAGCGTAGAAAAACTCTTCGAATAGTGTATAACGTATGTGTCACAGTATAGCATAGGTGAGTCACAAGTGTGTTATAGGTGTTGTACAGGTGTGTTACAAGTGATGAATAAGGTGCTCACAAGTGTGGTACGTAAAGGTGTGTCACACCTTCCTGGAAACTAAGCTCAAGTCTGGACGCCCTGGACCACAACACATGTCAAAAAAGTTTAGGTGGCCAGTGAAAACTCTACACATGTTTTCCATAAAGCCAGACACATTTAGGCAGGGATAAGGTTTTATGCCATGGTTTAGGGCGTCGAAAGTTTAGCTAGCTTCTAGGAAGGTTTAGCTGACTTGTGTGTCTATTATACCATGGTTTACATAGTTACGAGAGTTTATCTTTCGAGTCATGGACTATATGAATCCGGGTAAGATATTATAGCACTTAGGATAAATGCTAGAATCTGCGACCAGGAGGTTTAGCTAGCTTCCTAGGAGGTTAAACTAGCTTTCCGGGAGATTAAACTAGCTTTCCAGGAGGTTTAGCTAGCTTCCCGGGTTTAAATACTAAAGTTCCAATGTGTTCTTTCTTTCACACCACTTGATTTCGTGGATGTATTTTAAATATATATGTCGTGCCGAATAGGCAGAACTTGCGATCTTGGCTTAAATAGCAACGCTCATCTTGCCATATAGGACAAGTGAAAATTTTTGTATGCAATGATTTCGCCAAAATCATTCTGAACCTAACGAAAAAAATATATTTCACTGTGTTTGTTTAGTATTAAATTATTGTAAACAAATCTAAAATATATTTAGTTGGGTTAGGCTAAAATAAATTGTTCTTGTTATAAGAACATAAGAACATAAGAACGAAGGAACACTGCAGAAGGCCTACTGGCCCATGCGAGGCAGGTCCAAGTCTCCTACCGGCTTAAGCCAATGCACCCAACCTAGTCAGGTCAGGTCACATTGACTTAAGGGAGGAACACGGCAACCGACCTGGTAGCACAAGCTATCAGGTCACACTCACACCCACCCACATCCACTCATGTATTTATCCAACCTGGTATAAACCTTGGTAATAAATACCGACAAGTTGGTTTAGAAAGACACGTAAGCAAACACTATGACATGTTTATTAGAAAACGTTTCGGTCCTGGGACCTTGATCGCCTGGGACCGTGATCAAGGTCCCAGGACCGAAACGTTTTCTAATAAATATGTCATAGTGTTTGCTTACGTGTCTTTCTAAACCATTTATCCAACCTGTTTTTAAAGCTACACAACGTTCTGGCCTCTATAACTGTACTCGGGAGTTTGTTCCACTCATCCACAACTCTATTACCAAACCAGTACTTTCCTATATCCTTCCTGAATCTGAATTTTTCCAACTTAAAACCATTGCTGCGAGTCCTGTCTAGGCTAGATATTTTCAGCACACTATTTACATCCCCTTTATTTATTCCTGTCTTCCATTTATACACCTCAATCATATCCCCCCTAATTCTACGTCTTTCTAGAGAGTGCAGTTTCAGGGCCCTTAGTCTATCCTCATAGGGAAAGTTTCTGATACATGGGATCAACTTTGTCATCCTCCTTTGTACATTTTCCAGAGAATTTATATCCATTCTGTAATACGGTGACCAAAACTGTGCAGCATAATCTAAATGAGGCCTAACCAAGGATGTATAGAGTTGAAGAAACAACCTGAGGACTCCTATTATTTATGCTTCTTGATATGAAGCCAAGGATTCTATTAGCTTTATTGCGAACACTTATGCACTGTTGTCTTGGTTTCAGATTACTGCTAACCAGAACTCCTAAATCTTTTTCGCAATCCGTAATATTAAGATCTACATTATTTAGTTTATATGTGGCATGGTTATTGTCCTGTCCAACATTTAGAACTTTGCATTTGTCTATATTAAACTGCATCTGCCACTTCTCCGACCACTGCATCAGTCTATTCAAATCTTCCTGGAGTGCTCGAATGTCCTCGTCAGAATGAATTCGACGGCCTATTTTGGTGTCATCGGCAAACTTGCCGATGTCGCTCTTTATGCCCTCATCTATGTCGTTTATGTAGATTGTGAAAAGCAGGGGGCCCAACACTGACCCCTGTGGAACACCGCTCGTGACGCTTCCCCACTCTGATTTCTCCCCATTTATGCAAACTCTCTGCTGCCTATTTGTCAACCATGCCTCTATCCAGGAAAAAATTTCTCCTCCTATTCCATGTGCCTTAATTTTCCTCAATAGTCTCTGAAGTGGGACCCTGAAGTCCATATACACAATATCATATTCATTACCATGATCTACCTCCTCAAATACCTTAGTGAAAAAAGTTAATAAATTCGTAAGGCAGGAACGCCCCTTTGTAAAACCATGCTGAGATTCGTTGATTAATTTATGCTTTTCAAGGTGGCTACGAACTGCCTCGGCAATTATTGATTCCATAAATTTTCCCACTATGGAGGTTAGGCTTATTGGTCTATAGTTCGAAGCTAAGGACCTGTCACCTGTTTTGAAAATAGGTATCACATTTGCCATTTTCCACTTATCTGGCACCATGCCAGTTTGTAGTGATATGTTGAAAAGATTACCCAAAGGTTTGCTGAGCTCCTCTTTACATTCCTTTAGAACCCTTGCATACAGTTCATCAGGGCCTGGGGATTTGTTAGGTTTTAATTTATCTATTTGCCTAAGGACCATGTCACTCGTGACCCTAATCGTGCACAGTTTATTCTCGTCCTGTTCTACATAATTTATCATTACTGGAATATCGCTGGTATCCTCCTGTGTAAAAACTGAGAGGAAGTATGTGTTAAAAATTCTACACATTTCCTTATCACTGTCAGTGAGCTGACCCGAGGAACTTTTGAGTGGGCCTATCTTGTCCCTGATCTTACTTCTGTATACCTGAAAGAATCCTTTTGGGTTAGTCTTCGATTCTCTTGCAACTTTAAGCTCATAATCTCTTTTTGCGTTTCTAATTCCCTTTTTTATTTCTCTCTTTAACTGAATATATCGATTTCTTAATTGCCCTCTCCTCTTTTGATTTGCCTATATATGCCTCTCTTTTGATCAATCAGATATTTTAATCTATTGTTCATCCATTTAGGATCATTTTTGTTTGATCTTATTTCCCTATTTGGAACATAATTTGACTGAGCAGCTAGAACTATGCCCTGGAAAGCATCATATCGGCAACCATCACCACCTACCTGACCCTTTGTCAGGTCATTCCAGTTCAGCCCACCTAAGTAATTTTTCAGTCCTATGAAATCAGCCAAGCGAAAGTCAGGGACGGAGACTTGATTGCCATTATTAGGGGAATTCCATGATATATTAAAACTGAGTGATTTGTGATCACTTTCCCCAAGTCTCATCATTAACCTCAAGATTATTAATTAGTGTTTCCTACTGGCAAGAACCAAGTCAAGGAGGTTATTTCCACTAGTTGGCTGTCACAAACTGTTTTAAAAAACAATCCTGGATCGTATCAAGAAAGTCACCTGACTCTAAATTTCCTGTCAAATTGCTCCAGTCAATCTGTCTATAGTTGAAATCTCCCATTAGCACAACATTTTCGTATGTAGATGCCTTACGAATTTCGTCCCATAGAAGTTTACTGCACTCCCTTTCAAGATTTGGGGCCCTGTAAATCACACCCAAAATTAGTTTTTCTCGGCCCTCGAGAAGCTGTAACCAAACAGATTCAGTGGCTGACGCTTCTACTTTTATATCTTGTCTAACACAACAGTTTAAATTGTCTCTGACATACATCGCTACTCCACCACCCTTCCTGTTGACCCTGTCAGTGTGGAATAATTTATAGCCTTGTAGGTGACATTCAGAGGGCATCTCTCTATCTTTCAGATTGAGCCAGGTCTCTGTTATAGCAATAATATCTATGTTTCCTGCACTTGCAATTAATCTTAGCTCATCTATCTTATTTCTTACACTCCTGCTATTAGTATAGTAAACCTTAAGGGAGCTAGTCCCTTGCTGTCCTCTGCTGTCCCCCTTTGTTTGCTGACCTGATCTATTGTCTTTATTTATAACTTCATGCTGTATGCCTTTTATATATTTACTGATTCCAACCCTAGTGTTGCAACCTGCTTGTTTCCCACACACACCCATACCTCTATCTTCTATCAGTTTAAAATCATAGGCATTTCACCAATGGCCTTCTCAATTGAGTTTGCAAGTGCTACCACCCCAGCCCCAGAGAGATGTACCCCATCCCTTGCATACATATCATGTTTGCCATAAAAGTTGTTCCAGTTGTCAATGAATGGGATTGCAAGTTCCTTGCAGTATCTGTTTAGCCTAGCCAGCAATTTACACCAATTGCCCTAGACAACCATTCATTTCCTACTCCCCTTCTAGGCAAGATGCTACATATGATTGGGACCCCTCCCTTAGACTTAATGAAATCTATAGCTGACCTATACTTACCCAGCAGCTCTTCTCTCCTACCCTTCCCAATATCATTTCCACCAGCACTGAGACAAATAATGGGCTTGTTCCCATTACCTGACATGATATTATCCAGCCTGTTAACTATGTCCCCAACACAGCTCCAGGAAGCACACTCTATCTTCTCATCTTCTTATTCCTATTACAAAAATCACGGTCAATATATCTTACCTGAGAGTCACCAACCACAAGAATGCGCTTACCTCTGTTAGCAGGGGCAGTAGTACCCTTACCTTCACTGGCCACTGAAGTACATTCATCCTGAAGAACAGAGAAGCGATTTCCTACCTTCAGATCTTCACTCTTAACTTTCCTCATTCTGATTCTCCTCCCATTACTGGTTACCACTCGCCACTTGTAGCAGGTGCTGGACTGCACCTCACTGCTGGTAGCCGTTGCTACCTCCCCACCTACAGCCTCCTCACAGCGAGAGAGAGACTGCACCTCACTGCTAGAAGCCTCGTTCCCCACAACTCCAGCCACCTCACACTCTCTCCCAGACCCATTGAGGTGGACCTTCAGCCTCCTAATCTCCTCCTGGAGAAGCAAGACCTCCTCCTATATAAATATATATATTTAAAGGGAGGTACCACCCCTGGAACTGGCCTGGGGACCCTCATTCTCGGAAAAAAGAATAAACTTACTTCAGGGAAAACTCGGGATTCTCTCAGAAATACAATATATCGTTAGTTGAACAACATACATAGCATTTCAGAGCCTATATTTCAAATATTTCTTCCAGCTCCCTGGTGATGGGGTCTGTGCCCAGAATGCTGCAGGCATTTACCCTCTGGATCACAGAGTTGCCAGCTTCCTGTCTGAGAGGAAGCCGGCAATTCTGTGATCCTTGTTTTGTTTGATGAGGTTTTCACCCAGCTCTTTTAGGAGCTTTAGAGCACACTTCCCCCATGCTCCAAGGTTTTCCGACCCTAGTGGGATGAACTTATAGCAAGCAGGCAGGCCTTCATATTTGTGGATTTTCTGGGTCTCCCTGTAAATGGTAGCTCCAGCCACCTCATTTTCAGAGTATGACATGTAGGTGTCAGCCAATGTGGCAGCACAGGTGTAGTCCCAGGTAATCTGCTTACCATCCTTCCAGGGTAGCATAGTGGCTCCATCTGAACGCTTTTGGCTTCCGTCAGACCTCATTACTTGGGGTTCCCATTGAGATGGGCAACGGGCTGCGGCGAGACAGGTCTTGATGTCGTTGACCTCCTCATGTCTAGCATACTTCCCTTCAAGTGTATGACACACGAGACCATGAAGTCTGAACCGATCAGCCGACGCCCTGCCGCAAATATACCTATGTTCAGTGAGTATGGGGACGGCTAGGCGAAGAGCAACACCAATCCAAATGGCTTGTGGATCGAGTCGAATGCCCAGGGAGGAACTAGGAACAGCTAGAAAGAAATCTCCTGAATGTGGTGCCTTCACGGCTAGGAGACGAGCTTTGTCCCTTCCTTAAGCGTTGTTGAACATTGTTATTAAGAGATACGATCTGGGGTCTATTAAATAACTAAATGAATGTTAAATGACAGTTCATTCCCTTACATAGTTTAAAATATTTTCAATACATGCTCACAACATGTACGTACTCAGTAAACATACTCAAGAAACTTATACAACAAATGTACTCAGCAAATCTACACAACAGTAACAAAACATTGGCTGGAAAATGGCAGACATCACTAACAGGGAAGGACAGTCTACAGAATATAATTTCATTATTATACCAAAATTGACACGTGTATAGACACGCCCCTGAGACTGTCTCAACTACGTCCCTGAGACTGTCTCAACCACGTCCCGGAACTTGTCTCAAGCACGTCCCTGAGCCACCCTCATCCACGTCCCCGAGCTTGCCTCAACCACATCCCCGAGCCTGCCTCAACCACGTCCCCGAGCCTGCCTCAACCACGTCCCCGAGCCTGCCTCAACCACATCCCCGAGCCTGCCTCAATCACGTAACTGAACCTGTGTCAACCACGTCCCTGAGCTTGTCTCAACAACGTCCCCGTGCCTGACTCAACCAAGTCCCTGAGACTGTCTCAACCACTTCCCTGATCCACCCTCAACCAAGTCCCTGAGACTGTCTCAACCACGTCCCCGAGCCTGCCTCAACCACGTCCCCGAGCCTGCCTCAATCACGTAACTGAACCTGTGTCAACCACGTCCCTGAGCTTGTCTCAACAACGTCCCCGTGCCTGACTCAACCACGTCCCCGAGCCTGCCTCAACCACATCCCCGAGCCTGCCTCAATCACGTAACTGAACCTGTGTCAACCACGTCCCTGAGCTTGTCTCAACAACGTCCCCGTGCCTGACTCAACCACGTCCCCGAGCCTGCCTCAACCACATCCCCGAGCCTGCCTCAATCACGTAACTGAACCTGTGTCAACCACGTCCCTGAGCTTGTCTCAACAACGTCCGTGCTACCAACCAGCCCTGACCTGCTCAACCACGTCCCTCCGAGCTGCCTCAACCACGTCCCCGAGCCTGCCTCAATCACGGTCTAACGTAACTGAACTGTGTCAACCACGTCCCTGAGCTTGTCTCAACAACGTCCCCGTAGCCCTGACTCAACCACGTCCCTGAGCTGCCTCAAACTCACAATCCCCGAGCCTGCCTCAATCCACGTACCCTGAACCTGTGTCAACCACGTCCCTGAGCCTTGTCTCAACACGTCCCCGTGCCTGACTCAACCACGTCCCCGAGCCTGCCTCAATCACGTAACTGAACCTGTGTCAACCACGTCCCTGAGCTTGTCTCAACAACGTCCCCGTGCCTGACTCAACCAAGCCTCCCTGAGACTATCTCAACCCAGTCCTCCAGTCCTGATGCCTCAACCACGTCCCTGAGCCTGCTTCAACAACGTTCCTACGCCTGTCTTAACCACTTCCCTGAGACTGTTTAAACCACGTCCCCGAAAGTGTCTCAACCACGTTCCCGAGCCTGTCTCAACTACGTCCCTGACACACCCTCAACCACGTCCCTGAGCCTGTCTCAACCACGTCCCTGAGCCAGCTTCAACTAAGTCCCCGAGCCTGTCTCAACCACGTTCCTGAACTTGCCTCAACCACGTCCCTGAGCCTGTTTAAACCACGTCTCCGAGTGTGTCTCAACCACGTCCCCGAGCCTCTCTTAAATACGTCTCTGACCCAGCCTCCGTCCATGAGACTCTCTCAACCACGTCCCTGAGCCTGTCACAACTACGTCCTGAGCCCACTCTCAATCACGTTCCACCTGAGCCTGCTGAGCCCCATCCCGAGCCTGCCTGAGCACATCCCGGTCTGCTGCTCAACCACGTCCCTGAGCCACCCTCAACCACGTCACCGAGCCTGCTTCAATCACATCCCCGAGCCTGCCTCAACCACATCCCCGAGCCCGCCTCAACCACGTCCCTGAGACTGTCTCAACCACGACCGTGAGCCCGTCTCAATCACGTCCCTGAGCGTGTCTCAACCACGTCTTTGAGCTGGTCTCAACCACGTCCCTGAGCAAGCCTCAACCATCACTATCTTATAAATTTTAAAGAGGTTGGACAGGTAAGCCATCGGAAGGCCACTGTCTGCCACTGTCTCAGGTGAACATGTTTGTGTCTGCCACTGTCTCAGGTGAACATGTCTGTGTCTGCCACTGTCTCAAGTGAAAAAAAACTGTGTCTGCCACTTTCTCAGGTGAACATGTCTGTGTCTGCCACTGTCTCAGGTGAACATGTCTGTGTCTGCCACTGTCTGAGGGGAACAGGTTTGTGTCTGCCACTGTCTCAGGTGAACATGTCTGTGTCTGCCACTGTCTCAGGTGAACAAGTCTGTGTCTGCCACTGTCTCAAGTGAAAAAATCTGTGTCTGCCACTTTCTCAGGTGAACATGTCTGTGTCTGCCACTGTCTCAGGTGAACATGTCTGTGTCTGCCACTGTCTGAGGTGAACAGGTTTGTGTCTGCCACTGTCTCAGGAGAACATGTCTGTGTCTGGCACTGTCTCAGGTGAGCAGGTCTGTGTCTGCCACTGTCTTAGGTTAACAGGTCTGTGTCTGCCACTGTCTCAAGTGAACATGTGTGTGCCTGCCACTGTCAGGTGAATATGTCTGTGTCTGCTACTGCCTCAGGTCAAAATGTCTGTGTCTGCCACTGTCTCAGGTGAACATATCTGTGTCTGCCGCTGTCTCAGGTGAACATGTCTGTGTCTGCCAATTTCTCAGGAGAACATGACTGTGTCTGCCACTATCTCAGGTGAACAGGTCTGTGTCTGCCACTGTCTCAGGTGAACAGGCCTGTGTCTGCCACTGTCTCAGGTGAACATGTCTGTGTCTGCCACTGTCTCAGGTGATCAGGTCTGTGTCTGCCACTGTCTCAGGTGAGCAGGTCTGTGTCTGTCACTGTCTCTGGTGAACAAGTCTCTGTCTCCCACTGTCTCAGGTGATCAGGTCCGTGTCTGCCAATGTCTCAATGATTAGGTCTGTGTCTGCCACTGTCTCAGTGATCAGGTCTGTGTCTGCCACTGTCTCAGACTATCAGGTCTGTGTCTGCCAATGTCTCAGACTATCAAGTCTGTGTCTGCCACTGTCTCAAGTGGTCAAGTCTGTATCTGCCATTGTCTCAGGTGATCAGGTCTGTGTCTGCCACTGTCTCTGGTGTACAAGTCTGTGTCTGCCATTGTCTCAGGTGATCAGGTCTGTGTCTGCCACTCTCTCAGGTGATCAGGTCTGTGTCTGTTCCTGTCTCAGGTGATCTAGTCTGTGTCTGCCACTGTCTCAGGTGATCAGGTGTGTGTGTGCTTCTGTCTCAGGTGATGAGGAGTGTGCATGCCACTCTCTCAGGTGATAAGGTCTGTGTCTGCTCCTGTCTTAGATGATCAGGTCTGAGTCTGCCACTGTCTCAGACTGTCAGGTATGTGTCTGCCACTGTCTCAGGTGGTCAAGTCTGTATCTGCCACTGTCTCAGGTGATCAGGTCTGTGTCTGCCACTTTCTCAGGTGAACATGTCTGTGTCTGCCACTGTCTCAGGTGAACATGTCTGTGTCTGCCATTGTCTTAGGTGAACAGGTTTGTGTCTGCCACTGTCTCAGGTGAACATGTCTGTGTCTGCCACTGTCTCAGGTGAACAAGTCTGTGTCTGCCACTGTCTCAAGTGAAAAAATCTGTGTCTGCCACTTTCTCAGGTGAACATCTCTGTGTCTGCCACTGTCTCAGGTGAACATGTCTGTGTCTGCCACTGTCTGAGGTGAACAGGTTTGTGTGTGCCACTGTCTCAGGTGAACATGTCTGTGTCTGGCACTGTCTCAGGTGAGCAGGTCTGTGTCTGCCACTGTCTTAGGTGAACAGGTCTGTGTCTGCCACTGTCTCAAGTGAACATGTGTGTGCCTGCCACTGTGTCAGGTGAATATGTCTGTGTCTGCTACTGTCTCAGGTCAAAATGTCTGTGTCTGCCACTGTCTCAGGTGATCAGGTCTGTTTCTGCCACTGTCTCAGGTGAACAGGTCTTTCTGCCACTGTCTCAGGTGATCAGGTCTGTGTCTGCCACTGTCTCAGACTATCAGGTCTGTGTCTGCCACTGTCTCAGACTATCAGGTCTGTGTCTGCCACTGTCTCAGGTGGTCAAGCCTGTATCTGCCATTATCTCAGGTGATCAGGTCTGTGTCTACCACTGTCTCTGGTGTACAAATCTGTGTCTGCCATTGTCTCAGGTGATCAGGTCTGTGTCTGCCACTGTCTCAGGTGATCAGGTCTGTGTCTATTCCTGTCTCAGGTGATCTAGTCTGTGTCTGCCACTGTCTCAGGTGATCAGGTGTGTGTGTGCTTCTGTCTCAGGTGATGAGGCCTGCGTATGCCACTCTCTCAGGTGATCAGGTCTGTGTCTGCTCCTGTCTTAGATGATCAGGTCTGAGTCTGCCACTGTCTCAGACTGTCAGGTATGTGTCTGCCACTGTCTCAGGTGGTCAAGTCTGTATCTGCCACTGTCTCAGGTGATCAGGTCTGTGTCTGCCACTGTCTCAGGTGATCAGGTCTGTGTCTACTCCTGTCTCAGGTGGTCAGGTCTGTGTCTGCCACTGTCTCAGGTGATCAGGTCTGTGTCTGCCATTGTCTCAGGTGATCAGGTCTGTGTCTGCCACTGTCTCAGGTGATCAAGTCTGTATCTGCCACTGTCACAGGCGTTCAAGTCTGCAATTGTCTCAGGTGATCTGGTCTGTATCTGCCTCTGTCTCAGGTAATCAGATCTCTGTCTGCCTCTGTCTCAGGTAATCAGGTCTGTGTCTGCCACTGTCTCTGATGCTCAGGTATGTGTCTGCCACTCTCTGAAGTGATCAAGTCTGTATCTGCCATTATCTCAGGTGATCAGGTCTGTGTCTGCAACTGTCTTAGGTGATCTGGTCTGTCACAGACCTGACAGTCTGCCACTGTCTCTGGTGTACAAGTCTGTATCTGCCATTGTCTCAGGTGATCAGGTCTGTGTCTGCAACTGTCTTAGGTGATCTGGTCTGTCACAGACCTGACAGTCTGCCACTGTCTCTGGTGTACAAGTCTGTATCTGCCATTGTCTCAGGTGATCAGGTCTGTGTCTGCAACTGTCTTAGGTGATCTGGTCTGTCACAGACCTGACAGTCTGCCACTGTCTCAGGTAATCAGGTCTATGGCATTTTACTTGTAGATGTTACTGAAGGTTCGCAGCATTAACAAGCTAGTGAAGGTCGGTGAGGATTACTTGTTCTTTGAGTGTTTGGTTTGCTCTTATTTCCAGCTCGCTTAATAAATTAAAAACACTGAATAAAAGCGATATTAAAACATAAATATTACGTAAGGTGGAAATAAAAAATATATTTAAAATACATATACCATCTTTTTTAAATTTTTTGGCATTATATTTTGCAGTTTTTCTCCATAAACAAAATCAAAGGAATGAGAAAAACTGGTTGAATAAAAGGAATGATTAACCAACGTTAATGGAATGAATAAGGAAAGTGTGATAACCCATAAACTCACCAAGATCTAAATAAACCAGAAATGAATATGGAGAGACAAGGCAAGAGAAAATTTCAAGAAAATATCTGTTATAGACATTAGTTCTATAATTAAGTTGCTGAAAATTAATGCTGGAAGCAAAGTATATATATTAATATTAATATACAAGAAACTATTCCATGTGTTGTCACAAATTATTACAACTTTGTTCAGTTAATCAACTGAAGCCAAAATATTCCCTACAGTTGCGGAGGGAACACAAGTCAGTAATTACTGACCAGTTTCAAACTTGCTACTACCTAACATCTCTGATAAACTGATAAAACTAATATATAAATATGTTAGTTCGTAACCAAAGCTAGTATTCTTAACCTATATTATCCCATATATTATTACACCGACGGTGTAATGATGATAATGTTAGGCTTCGTCTCTTCTTAAAAATGTCTATCCAGTGAGCTCCTTTATCGACCTAAGAATATAACTTTCCACAGAGCAGACCACAACATTATGTTGCTCGTATTAAAACATT
The DNA here is from genome assembly GCF_026875155.1 of Cherax quadricarinatus. Taxonomy (NCBI): domain Eukaryota; kingdom Metazoa; phylum Arthropoda; class Malacostraca; order Decapoda; family Parastacidae; genus Cherax; species Cherax quadricarinatus. Next base: position 50,941,229 of record NC_069420.1, on the reverse strand, counting down.
ATGGAATAAGAAAAAATGTTCTCCTGCATGAAATGTTACTTGAGGAAAAGACATGCAACAAGTGACCATTAATGACAGTTCTTCAGCAACCCGACTGTTGAACACAGTGGTTCCACAAGGTTGTGTCCTGGGATCTTTGCTGTTTATTTACATCAGTGATATTCCGTTTACCGGGCAGGACTTACACTTTGTATATAAGACAACTTCCAGTGTCAGTCAGACTGCAGTCAACTCCACTGTAAAAGCCGGGATTAAATAGCTAATTGAATTATAACTAACAAAGTCACTAATGATAAAGGTAAAAATATTTATTAAAATATTAACAATACACCAATTGATAGTTAGGACGAGAATAACTTCTTGGTACTAATAAACCTGGACAACAGATGAACGTCGACACAAACATCCAGTATATTCTCTCGAAAATTAGCCATTATATCCTCCAAACATCCCTGTTCACTCTATTCTATCCACAACTCATTTATGGTATATGTTCATAGAGGATCAATAATACCTAATCATCTTAAATCGGTCGTTACTCAACAAAAATCAGCTTTCAGAATAATAATTCAAGTTTCACACTACGTACACGCCCCTCATTCTGAAATTTGAATATTCTACATATAAAAACTATTCAGACATTCTAGTGTTCATACTGTGTCTGTAAGACTCTTAACTTTGACATTAACCCAAAGTTTAAATCCTACCTGCTGAGTTACAACAGAAAAAAAGACAATACTAGGAACAAGTGTCTCTTTTACTCTTCATATATACGATTTAATCTGTTCACAAACTCAAAACAAGTAAAAGGCCCCAAATTAGAAATTTTTTGAAAAGGCAAAAAAAATGTCCCCATCTGCCAACATCTTTAATTAATAATACTGATAAGTGACTCAGCAAATCGCAAAAACATCATTGCAAAGAAATTTGGGTACGGGTGGGGATTGAACCCATGGATTGTAAGTGGTAAAACTCCAGGCCAGTGCGAGAGCCAATGGGCCAGCTGGCTACAATAAGATTCCTTCAGCTTAGTATATTTACACTCCACAGAAGGTTAGCATGGGCCACCACTGTGACCATATAACGAAGCTTTTACAGTTAAGTCTTCCGCCAGCATAAAAACATGACTGACAACTAACCTCGGACAATATTGATAAAAGGAACGAATTATATTTCATATATATATATATATATATATTATATATATATATATATATATATATATATATATATATATATATATATATATATATATATATATATGCATAAGATCACAGTAAACAGGTGATTTCAGAATATGCAAAACAACCACTCTGAAAGAATAGAGAAATTCCAAGCGCTTTCGTGACTACTCACATTATCAAGGAACTATGAAAGTAAAGCATCCAAGGAAGCTATATAAGGGGTCTGGCCGGCACCTCACTATCAGATCCCACAACGGTTAAACACCTGACTCGCCCCGGGACCCAACTTGGATAGGTCCTTTGCACAACTCTCCCACAAACTATTCTACCCAAGAAAATTTAAAAATTATTTGTCCAGTGTATTATTAAATTCTTCCCAAATTCTATTAATTATAAATGGATCTAATTTATATAAACCAAAGGAAATATTCATATTATTGTCAAAACTGCTTTTTATGAAACAAGATTCAATTATATTCCTGTCGACCATGGACTTGCTTGATACTACTTTCTCAACTTTTTGAAAATCAATTGGATGGTTAAAATATCTTACATGAATAAATAGAACATTGGGATCTTGTCCAGTTCTAATGCTATATTTATGTTGTTTTAATCTTAGTTCGAGATTTTTACCAGTTTAACCGTAATAAACGTTATCGCAAATTTTACAAGGAATCTTATAGACACATCCATCAGCATTTTGGGGGGGAATTCTTTATCAAAAGTTTTTTTACTGTATCAAGATTTTTGAATACAACTTTAATATTAAAAGTCTTAAGAAGAGAAGGCATATCGACCAAGTTTTCATGGTAAGGGAGAACCAACATATTTTTTGTTGAATAAGGCTGGTTGTCCCTTTTTGGATTGTAAAAAGTATTTCTAGCAACTTTAAAAGATTTATCAATTACATTTCTTGGGTATTTTAAATCATTACATATTTCATAAATTTTGGATATTTCCTCATCTATGAACTCAGGACTACAAATTCGTAAAGCTCTCAAAAACATTGATGAGAAAACAGACAGTTTGACTCTATCTTGATGCGAGGAATAATAGTGGACATAGGAACAGTAAAATTTGCGATAAAGTTTATTACGGTCAAACTGGTAAAAATCTCGAACTAAGATTAAAACAACATAAATATAGCATTAGAACTGGACAAGATTCCAATGCTCTATTTATTCATGTAAGAGATTTTAACCATCCAATTGATTTTCAAAAAGTTGAGAAAGTAGTATCAAGCAAGTCCATGGTCGACAGGAATATAATTGAATCTTGTTTCATAAAAAGCAGTTTTGACAATATGAATATTTCCTTTGGTTTATATAAATTAGATCCATTTATAATTAATAGAATTTGGGAAGAATTTAATAATACACTGGACAAATAATAATTTTTAAATTTTCTTGGGTAGAATAGTTTGTTGGTGAGTTGTGCAAAGGACCTATCCAAGTTACAGACTGGTTATAAATGACCATAATTTTTAAAGGGGTGGACCGGTAAGCCAGCGGAAGGCCTCGGTCAGATGACCAAAAGCTCCAAAGGCGGGTCATCATCTGACTAAGACCCGCGTCAGGAAACATTTGTCCTGTTTCCTGACGAACCTTACCTAACCTAACCTAACCTATCCAAGTTGGGTCGGCGCGCGTCAGGTGTTTAACCGTTGTGGGATCTGATAGTGAGGTGCTGGCCAGACCCCTTATATAGCTTCCTTGGATGCTTTACTTTCATAGTTCCTTGATAATGTGAGTAGTCACGAAAGCGCTTGGAATTTCTCTATTCTTTCAGAGTGGTTGTTTTTGCATATATATATATATATAATATATATATATTATATATATATATATATATATATATATATATATATATATATATTATATATATATATATATATTATTTTATATATGTCGTGCCGAATAGGCAGAACTTGCGATCTTGGCTTAAATTGCAACGCTCATCTTGCCATATAGGACAAGTGAAAATTTGTGTATGCAATAATTTCGCCAAAATCATTCTGAACCTAACGAAAAAAATATGTTTCACTGTGTATGTTTAGTACTAAATTATTGTAAACGTATTTAAAATATATTTAGTTGGGTTAGGCTAAAATAAATTGCTCTTGTTATAATAAGGTTAGGTAAGTTTTCTAAGATTCTTCAGGGGGCAAGAAAGTCTAAAGTGTGAATTTGAAATTGATTTCCTATGAGGGGATAGAGCCACTCAATGTAAGGTCACTGAGACCATCCAAACAGAGTTGTGAAAGTAACATCTCGCGCAATTGCAGATATTCGAAGACCGAGTGTATTCGGTCCTGCCCGTTGGGGGTATACCATTTTTGAATGTTGCAATGTTGCATTGGTTGTAAAAAAACGAAATAAGTATTTTTTAAATTTATTATACAAGTAGACAATATAAAAAACATAAAGGGAAAACTTGTTTCTGAACAATTTGTAACCAGAAAAAAAAAATAGAAATAGGAACTACTTATCAACAATGACACATTGCAATGGGATGCAACTTACAAATGAAATATTCCTGAGTTCCCTGAGAAAGAACAATCATTTCACATCACTAATTTTGCAAATGAAAGTTCATGAAAAATTTTTATCCTTCTTTTTGCACAGTTTTACTTTACTTTATGGCACAGCAAAATGAGGATGTGACATATTTTTCTTTTTGCTGCAAAACTTGCATGAAAGCAGCTTCCTAACACTGCCAGTGACCTAGCTGTTTATCCAGGCCTCACACTGTCATCTGGCCTTTTGAAACTTTGGGTTTACTGAAATGCAGAGGGGTATTCCACGTTTGACAAAGCTTCATTTACTGCCAACCAAAGAAGTACTGGGTGAATCTCGACTTCGTCTCATGCTGGTGCGGTTGAACTTTTGTCCTTTGGATCTTGCAGTGACAGAGATTGTCAAGCCTGAATAGCTTCGTGGTGTGCATGGCATGTTTAGTGACCTACAATCACGACAGTTAAAGAAGCCATGCATTCAAACAGCAACACCCAAAACATAAGCAAAGAGCCGCATGTAACCAACGCTTTGATTTCATTGGTGTTTTGTAAAGATTGGACCAACATGTTACTTTTTCGATACTCCCTGTTTGCGTTGTAGTTCTTGATGATGCCTGGGCACTCAAAGTGGTCTTTCTTCTTTGATCCCTTGTCATATCTTTCAATAAGACCCAAAGGATAAACTCCGACATCATTTGTGACTAGAGTCACAACTTTGTTGTCCTTCCATCTTACAAGAAGGATATGATCATTGCTTTGGAAATCAAAATAGCCCCGGGCCCACATTATTTTTTTGCATTTCTTTCACAGGCATCAGTTTGGCTTACCACATCTATTATAAACGTATTGTTCCAGTGTACTGCAGTTATACTTGTCTCTCAGTACCTTGACCAAAGGTAGACTTGAAAAAAAATTATCAGCATTAGACTGCTGATGTTTTTCTTTGGTCAAGAGATGCTGCAAGTACAAGAAACAATCCTGGAACTCATTGGGAGTTTATTTTCTTCATTTGACAGCTTTATGTGATGGTTCTCAAAAGTTGGGTTACCTTGATACATCAGTATATCATGTATGATTTCCATCTTCACTGCTACGACAGAAGATTTTAAAAACCCATTGTCTGGTTTGTTTTTGATGTATTGCCTTAGGTTTCCAGCTTTTTACCCTTTTAAAAGCAACCATAACTTCATCAACAGACTGCTTGGGTGTAGCTGGAAATTTCAAGCAAGCTTTAGTCAGCCCAATTGTAAAGAGGCCTTATTTTGTAGAATCTGTCATTATCCTTCTTTTTTGTGTTATCATTGAAATAAATGGTACGCCTCAGCAACCTAAACCTTTTTGGGATCCCATGACTTCTGCAACTGAACTGTCCTACTTGCACTTCTCCAATAGTCCTCAAGGGAAAGGCTGTACAGTGTAACCCATATACAACAGAATACCTATAAACCTAGTCATTTCCTCAGAATCTGTTTGAAAAGTAGTATGTATGTCTTTTTGCCTGGCATACAAATTAGTTTGAAATGTAATGTTGTCTATCATGTCTTGAGTAAAAAATTTTGTAAAATAATCATATGCACACCTAACTTCAACAGGCTTTTCATGTTCATATTTGGGCAAAGGGTCATTGTTGATGTCCTCATTCTTCCATTTGGTGTCTACTTGAGAAGCAAGATCATCTTGAAGCACTTCTTCATCAGGGTATTCCTCATAGTAATACGTTTCTTCCTCTTGTTCAATTTTTTTTTTTTGGGTGGTGGCGCAGCTGCCTCCTCCCCATCTGTTGACACCTCTGCATCTGGTGGCAAGAATTCTTTCCTCACTATCCAGGAAATCCATGTCATCTGAGTCTTGATCTGAGTCAGTATCATCCCAAACACAGAAAAATTTCGAGGTAGCCTTGGGGGAAATCACCGTAGAACAATTTCTTATTGATCTGGAAGGACAATAAAAAATTTTGTACACAACCAGACCATTACTGATTCATATAACACTACCAAATTTTATGGAAATTTTTTTATACCGAAACTTGAAAACTGCACCAAAAAGGGCGGGAAAACGGCCGTGCATTGGTCCTATTTTGTTGCACTTTTTTCATTTGCATGGTGCACTCTAATATGCTTCACAACGCCTTCATATATATATCAAAATATGGGCTAAACTATTCATTTACACAACTAGCACACAAATCAGTATTTTACCGACATTGTATTGGGTGAAATGCTTCAGTATAAGGAGCACTATACCGAGAAACACGAGTTTTGGCGCCGGCAAGGTAGAAGTGTTTACATTCTGCTGTCTCGACCAATGGGAAGCGAGCAGCCGCCATCACCGCTCAGCCTGGGCGACTCAGGGAAGGTCTGTGATTGGTCAGAAATAGAGAATGGGAACCTAGATGCGTGGGGGAGTTGTAGGACGTGCGCAAAAAACCACGCTATGATGACCGACTTCACTCGGGTCTGCCCGGTAAAGGGATATATATTATTAACATTAATGAAAACAATATATCTTTAAACGTATAAGAGAAGTTTTTAGAAAGAACTTAATTTTATATGAGTTCTTGCTAATTGACCAGTTTTACATATTCGCCACGACATATATATATATATATATTATATATATATATATATATATATATATATCACACTGGCCGATTCCCACCAAGGCAGGGTGGCCCAAAAATGAAAAACTTTCACCACATTCACTCCATCACTGTCTTGCCAGAAGGATGCTTTACACTACAGTTTTTAAACTGCAACATTAAAACCCTCCTTCAGAGCGCAGGCACTGCACTTCCCATCTCCAGGACTCAAGTCCCCCTGCCGGTTTCCCTGAATCCCTTCATAAATGTTACTTTGCTCACCTCCAACAGCACGTCAAGTATTAAAAACCTTTTTGTCTCCATTCACTCCTATCAAACACGCTCACGCATGCCTGCGGGAAAAGTCCAAGCCCCTAAAACATAAAACCTCCTTTACCCCTCCCTCCAACCTTTCCTGGCGACCCCTACCCCGCCTTCCTTCCACTACAGACCTGTACACTCTTGAAGTCATTCTGTTTCGCTCCTTTTCTCCTCTACATGTCCGAACCACCTCAAACAACCCGTCCTCAGCCCTCTGGAAAACAGTTTTGGAAATCCCGCACCTCCTCCTAACTTCCAACTACGAATTCTCTGCATTATATTCACATCACACATTGCCCTCAGACTGACATCTCCAGTGCCTCCAGCCTTCTCCTCGCTGCAACATTCATCACCCACGCTTCACACCCATATAAGAGCGTTGGTAAAACTATACTCTATACATTCCCCTCTTTGCCTCCAAGGACAAAGTTCTTTGTCTCCACAGACTCCTAAGTGCACTGCACCCTTTTCCCCTCATCAGTTCTATGATTCACCTCATCTTTCATAGCCCATCCGTTGACACGTCCACCCCCAAAATTTATCATGAATTTACATTCACCTCCTCCATACTCTCTCCCTCCAATCTGATATTCAATCTTTCATCACCTAATCTTTTTATCCTCATAACCTTACTCTTTCCTGTATTCACTTTTAATTTTCTTCTTTTACATCCCCTACCAAATTCATCCACAATCTCTGAAAACTCTTTCAGAATCTCCCAAGAGCACAGTGTCATCAGCAAAGAGCAAATGTGACAACTCCCACTTTATGTGTGATTCTTTATCTTTTAACTCCACGCCTCTTGCCAAGACCCTCGCATTTACTTCTCTTACAACCCCATCTATAAATATATTAAACAACCACGGTGAATCACACATCCTTTGTCTAAGGCCTACTTTTACTGGGAAATAATTTCCCTCTTTCCTACATACTTTAACTTGAGCCTCACTATCCTCGTAAATATATATATGTCGTGCCGAACATGTAAAACTGGTCAATTAGCAAGAACTCATTTAAAATTAAGTCCTTTCTAAAATTTTCTCTTATACGTTTAAAGATATATTTTTTCATTAATGATAATGTAAAAATTTTTAATTTTGCACCAAAAGAATCTTAGAAAACTTACCTAACCTTATTACAACAAGAACAATTTATTTTAGCCTAACCTAACTAAATATATTTTAGATTTCTTTACAATAATTTAATACTAAACAAACACAGTGAAATATATTTTTCTCGTTAGGTTCAGAATGATTTTGGCGAAATTATTGCATACACAAATTTTCGCTTGTCCTATATGGCAAGATGAACGTTGCTATTTAAGCCAAGATCGCAAGTTCTGCCTATTCGGCACGACATATATGTATATAAAACATTCTCAGGCTCTGACTCCACCACCTCACATCAACCACTGCACAAAGGGCCGATCACTGAACCGATGTAGCAAACTCAAAGCAATTGATTTGTAAACCAACTTTTGAGTGACAACTTGTCTTATGGTACTTGCAACCGTAGTGATTAACACACCATTACTGACACTTAGTGTCTTATATAATAGGCCAGGCCTAGATTTAAGTGCTACGTAAGCCTTCTAATTAGTCTGCCAGAAATATGTTGCATCATTAGCGGCTTCTACTCTGCCTATATTCACAGCTACGGTATTATCTGTATGGTCGTATATAAATAATTATATTATATATATATATATATAATATATATATATATATATATATATATATATATATATAATATATTAAAATATATATATTAACGAGGACGCACAAAAATGTGTGAGTGTGTAAGTTCTTCGCTCTGCCTTGTTGCTGGCTGCTACTGGCTTCACACCTGGCTGCTACTGGCTTCATACCTGGCTGCTACTGGCTTCACACCTGGCTGCTACTGGCTTCACACCTGGCTGCTACTGGCTTCACACCTGGCTGCTACTGGCTTCACACCTGGCTGCTACTGGCTACACACCTGGCTGCTACTGGCTTCACACCTGGCTGCTACTGGCTTCACACCTGGCTGCTATTGGCTTCACACCTGGCTGCTACTGGCTTCACACCTGGCGTACTGGCTTCACACCTGGCTGCTACTGGCTTCACACCTGGCTGCTACTGGCTTCACACCTGGCTGCTACTGGCTACACACCTGGCTGCTACTGGCTTCACACCTGGCTGCTACTGGCTTCACACCTGGCTGCTACTGGCTACACACCTGGCTGCTATTGGCTTCACACCTGGCTGCTATTGGCTTCACACCTGGCTGCGTGAGTCCTGTCATATTCTTAGAGCTATGTATGAATTCTGCTTGTAACACTCCTCTAATCGCCTTTCCCTCTGTATCTCTGGGTTCCATTTGTACATAGCCATTGTCTCCCTTATTTTTTTCCTGTAACTCTTGTTGTCACGGTCATGCATCTGCATGGGAATATCCCCCTCTCCACTTCCCCCCCCCCTCCCTTACTGCTATCCCAGCTCCCAGCAGCTCTCCCTCTTCATTTCTCGGCCCAGCTTGGTGGACTGATAGGGTATTAACATGGGTCATGTCTCCTTCCTTCCCGTTGGGCTCCTTGATCAATACGAGTGTACCTGCTTCAGATGCCATGTCTCCTCTGGGCAGTATTCCTGTAACTCACTTCACCTTATTTACCTCATATTCCAGGGTTCGTATCCTGGATCCTGCGGCTTCGGCTTGTGACTCTCACTTCTTCTCTGCCTCCATCCTCTTCTCTATTTTTGCAGAAAGCTCGCCTAGTTTGCTCTCCCACCCTTGTTCCAGCCTTTTATATTGCTCTTCCATCCATTCTTCCTCTGATCCCCGGAGCCTTCGACTTCCCTTCTGAGCCACCATTTTTTTAATGGGTTATGTGTTGTAATGTGTGTGTGTGTGTGTGTGTGTGTGTGTGTGTGTGTGTGTGTGTATGTGTGTGTGTGTGTATGTGTGTGTGTGTGTATGTGGTGTACTCACCTAATTGTATCCCAAATTGGGGTTTGGGCCAGGGTCGACACTCAGCTCCTGGCCCCGCCTCTTCACTGATCGCTACTGGGTCCTCTCTCTCTCTGCTTCCTGAGCTTTGTCATACCTCTTCTTAAAACTATGTATGGTTCCTGCCTCCACTACTTCACTTGCTAGGCTATTCCACTTGCTGACAACTCTATGACTGAAGAAATACTTCCTAACGTCCTGTACTCGTTCTGAGTCTTCAGCTTCCCGTTGTGCCCCTTTGTCCCTGGTGTCCCCTCTCTGGAACATCCTATCTCTGTCCACCTTGGGCTATTCCCGCAGTATTTTTGTTGTCGTTATCATGTCTCCCCTGACCTTCTGTCCTCCAGAGTCGTCAGTCCAATTTCCCTTAATCTTTCATCGTACGACATTCCCTTGAGCTCTGGGACTAGCCTTGTTGCAAACCTTTGTACTTTCTCTAACTTCCTGACGTGCTTGACCAGGTGTTTGGGTTCCAGACTGGTGCTGATCTCCAGTATGGGCCTAACATACACAGTGTACAGTGTCTTGAACGATTCCTTATTAAGGTATCAGAACGCTATTCTCAGGTTTGCCAGGCGCCCGTATGCTCCAGTGGTTATTTGGTTGATGTGTGCCTCCGGTGATGTGCTCGGTGTTATGGTCACCCCTAGGTCTTTCTCCCTGAGTGAGGTCTGTAGTCTTTGTCCACCTAGCCTATACTCTGTCTGCGGTCTTCTTTGCCCCTCCCCAATCTTCATGACTTTGCATTTGGCTGGATTGAATTCGAGAAGCCAGTTATGGACCACATGTCCAGCCTGTCCAGGTCTCTTTGCAGTCCTGCCTCATCCTCGTCCGATTTAATTCTTCTCATCAACTTCACGTCATCTCAGTATTTTGTATGTCGTTATCATGTCCCCCCTATCTCTCCTGTCCTCCAGTGTCGTCAGGTTGATTTCCCTTAACCTCTCCCCGTAGGACATTCCTCTTAGCTCTGGGGGCTAGTCTTGTTGCAAACCTTTGCACTTTCTCTAGTTTCTTTACGTGCTTGGCTAGGTGTGGGTTCCAAACTGGTGCCGCATACTCCAATATGGGCCTAACGTACACGGTGTACAGGGTCCTGAATGATTCCTTATTAAGATGTCGGAATGCTGTTCTGAGGGTTTTCTAGGCGCCCATTATGCTGCAGCAAATTATTTGGTTGATGTGCGCTTCAGGAGATGTGCCTGGTGTTATACTCACCCCAAGATCTTTTTCCTTGAGTGAGGTTTGTAGTCTCTGGGCCCCCTAGACTGTACTCCGTCTGCGGTCTTCTTTGCCCTTCCCAATCTTCATGACTTTGCACTTGGTGGGGATTGAACTCCAGGAGCCAATTGCTGGACCAGGTCTGCCCGCCTGTCTAGATCCCTTTGTAGTTTCTGCCTGGTCTTCGATCGAGTGAATTCTTCTCATCAACTTCACGTTTATCTGCAAACAAGGACACCTCAGAGTCTATTCCTTCCGTCATTTTCGTTCACAAATACCAGAAACAGCACTGGCCTAGGGACTGACCCCCGTGGGACCCGCTGGTCACAGGTGCCCACTTTTGACACCTCGCCACGACCATGACTCGTGCTGTCTTCCTGTCAAGTATTCCCTGATCCATTGTAGTGCCTTCCCTGTTATCCCTGCTTGGTCCCCCAGTTTTTTTCAAACCCAAACTCTTGTGTGGAACTGTGTCAAACGCCTTCTTGCCCGTCCAAGAAATGCAACCACCCACCCCTCTCTCTCTTGTCTTACTGCTGTCACCATGTCATAGAATTCCAGTAAGTTTGTGACACGGATTTCCCGTCCCTGAAACCATGTTGGCTGCTGTTGATGAGATCGTTCCTTTCTAGGTGTTCCACCACTCTTCTCCTGATAATCCCTTTTCCATGATTTTGCATACTATACATGTCGTGACACTGGTCTGTAGTTTAATGCTTCATGTCTGTCTCTTTTTAAAGATTGGGCTACATTTGCTGTCTTCCATGCCTCAGGCAATCTCCCCGTTTCGATAGATGTATTGAATATTGTTGTTAGGGGTACACATAGTGCCTCTGCTCCCTCTCTCAATACCCATGGGGAGATGTTATCTGGCCCCATTGCCTTTGAGGTATCTAGCTCATCAGAAACCTCTTCACTTCTTCCTCGGTTGTGTGCCTGTGTCCAGCACATGGTGGTGTGCCCCACCTCTCCGTCTTTCTTGAGCCCTTCTGTCTCCTCTGTGAACATTCTTTGAATCTCTTTTTGGGGTTCCTCACATATTCACGGTCATTTCTTGTTGTCTCTCTCCTTCCTTTCCTTAGCCTGATTACCTGGTCCTTGACTGTTGTTTTTTCCCCCTGATGTGGCTGTACACAGTTTTTGGGTCAGATTTGGCTTTCGCTGCTATGTCATTTTAAAATTGTCTTTGGGCCTCCCTTCTTATCTGTGCATATTCGTTTCTGGCTCTACGACTGTTCTCCTTATTCTCCTGAGTCCTTTGCCTTCTATATTTCCCTTTCCCTTCCCTAGCACACTTGGTTTTTGCCTCCCTGCACCTTTGGATAAAAACCCTGGGCTCATCCTAGCTTTTTCATTATTCCTGTTACCCTTGGGTTTCAAACCTTCCTCAGCCCTTGCATTTTGTTGCTACATATTCCATCATCTCATTAAATGGCTTCCCTGACGTTCTCTGTCCCACTGAACCCGTTCAGGAAGTTCCCCATTCCTATGTATCCCCTTTCTTGTAGTTTGGTTCATTCGTCCTGGCCTTCCTGCTTCTTCCCTCCACTTGTAGCTCTACTGTGTATTCGAAGCTTAAAACCACATGGTCACTGGGCCCCACGGGGTCTTTCATATGTGATGTCCTCGATTTCTGCACTACTCAAGGTGAATACTAAGTCCAGCCTTGCTGGTTCATCCTTCTCTCTCTCTTTAGTGTCCCTTACGTGTTGGTACATGACGTTTTCCAGTACCACCTCCATCATCTTAGCCCCCCATGTTCTTGGCCCCCATGTGGGTCCAGGGTTCTCCAATCGATTCCTCCTTGTGGTTAAAGTCACCCATGATCATGAGCTTTGCCCTGCATGCATGAGCTCTTCTAGCCACTCTAGCCAGTGTGTCAACCATTGTCTTATTGCTCTCGTCGTACTCTTGCCTTGGCCTCCTGCTGTTCTGCGGTGGGTTATACATCACTGCTATTACCACCCTGGGGACCTCCAGAGTGAAGCGTTCCCACTATGTAATCACTTTCTTCTCCGCTGTCTCCACTCTCCAGCTCATCAAAATTCCAGCGATTTTTGATCAGCAATGCCAATCCTCCACCCCCCCCTGTTCCCTCTGTCCCTTTCCTCAGGATTTGGTATCCCGTTGGAAAGATGGCATCTGTTATCATACTGTAAGCTTGGTTTTCTGTGAGAGCTATGATGTCCGGTGATGCTTCTTTGACTCTTTCATGCCACTCCTCCCACTTATTGTTATTCCATCAGGTTTGTGTACCATACCTTCAGTTTTCCCTTTTCCCAAAACTGTGGTTTGGGGGGCCTGTGAGGGTGGGAGACCTGGTGGCATTTCTGTGGGATTCTATAGCTCGGTGTTGGGTGGAGGGGTGTGGGTATGGACTGTAGTGTGTGTTGGGATGGTGTGATAGGTTGCATGGTTTGAGAATAGTTGTGTGTGTGCTTGCCCTTGCTGTTTGTTCTGCTCTGACTGACCTCTGCTGGTTCCCTCCTTGTCTTTTTCCTAGCTCCTTTCGCTTTTTTGTCTCTCCCTCAAATGCTGTGGTTTTGATTTTGTTCTGTCTCTGTCTAGGAACACCCCCTTGTATCTTCCGAGTATTTCAATCGTGGTTTCTCTTGGAGGGGGTCCTGTTCCGCATGTTTCCGTCTTGAGAATCAGCTTATTGGTCGGTTTTTCCCCTTCGATACCGCCCTATTCTCTGAAAATTTACAATTCGATCATCTCTTCACCTATTTCCGTGATTATTTTTCAATCTCCTTTCTTTCTTCTGCTGCCTTTCAGTGTGTGTCCTTTCCTCTCTCTCCTGAAGCCCATGGATAACACTGATTTTGCCATTTCTCCTCCCATTGCCTCACCCTCTGTGACTCTGGATCCTGCCTGTATGTGGTCAGTTTCTCCCTTGATTTTTCCAGTGGCTCTTGATAGCCTTGTTGTGCCTCAGCATTCGACTATCACCCTCTCCATCTGCAAACCCGCTGATCTTCCCTTTCACTCCTTGGTCCTCCTTGGGAGATTTATGTGACCTTAGCATATTCATAATTCCTTCCTTCCTGTTCGGCTCGCAGCTTCATATGC